>JARHVA010002973.1:0-500000 GCA_037957365.1 Torreya grandis
CATGAGACCTATAAGGTCTAGTGAGGCCTAATTAAAAGATGTAACTACTTAAGTGTGACCCATGGATGATATAGTTGACCTATGAAGATGTAATTGAGATATATAAGAAGCCTTAAGAGATAAGACATGTATTATGTATAAATAAGATGTTGATATTCATGAAGGCTCTATAAATAGTGAAATCAAAGATGATGGTTTCTAGACCTGAGCAAAGAGGTGGTTGTGAGAGTTATAAAGAAAAGGAAAAAAGAATGGGCAGGTACCCATTGGATGGGTTGTAGATCACAGTATATTGATGACTATGTGTGTGACTTGTAGGTCATTTTTTTGATGTTAGAATAATGTTCTTTCAATTTTGAATATTGAGGATGAGTGAAGAGGTATAGAGTGATCCAAAAGGATGTTTTGGATGCCTTGAGTGTGAGCAAAGGATAGATGAAGTTTGTGTGAGCTTGGTGGTTGATTTTATAGGTAGATTAGAGTGTGAAATGTGTAATGTGCAATGTTTAAGAGAGATGATATATATTATATCTCCATTATATTTTCAAGTAATCAGTGATCAAGAGATGTTAATTTCATAGGTATTGGGATGGTGCTCAACATCTAGGTTAGGACTTGACCAATATGTGGTCAGAAGAGCTTGATCATCTTAGGGGTAGGTATTCCTTATGAAACATGTGTTTCACTAAATTTATCTAGGAGGACTTGATCAACAGGGGTTCAAAAGTACTTGAACATCTTAGGGGTAGGTGTTCCTTATGAAACATGTGTTTCACTAAATTATAGTCATAAGGACTTGACCGGTCTCATGTTTGTGATCATATTATAGAAAAAGTAGTCCATGTGTTTATAGGATTGAGATTGGGTTTTATTCCCAAAGAGGGTTTCCCACATAGATATTGTGTTGTGTGTGTGATCTTGTATTATCTTCATTATTTATTGCTATAAACATATTGTATTATTCATGAATGGTCATGTTGGATGCTTAAGTGTTTGAAGGGTTTGGAAATTAAATTGGATTATTTGTCACCACTAATTCACCCCCTATTAGTGATTTTACCTCTAAAAATTGATATTAGATCCAATCTTTTGGTAAAGGCTTGATAGCTTGAAGGAGATCTAAGGTCCAATATGGGTAGCCATCAAATGCAAGGAGGTTTTTCCACTAATCAAGCACCAATGTTCAATGGATCAAATTATTATTTTTGGAGTGAAAGGGTGAGGACCTACATCGTGTACTTAGGGTTTTACACTTGGGAATATTTTTTGGATGGTTATTCTACACCTATTATGCTATGTACATAGGGATATGATATATTATTTTATATGGGTTGATGGAGATGCTGACATGTGGCACACATCCCTTTAGTTAGTTATATGGGTACAATATACTAGGATAATAGATTAACTTATGGAATTAGTACATTGGGTAATGGTCAGCCTATAGTGTGATTAGGAGGTTACCCATCCATGGGTTAGATAGATGTCTATATATAGGAGATGATTATCATGGTAAAGATATCAAGTAAGCATTGAGTCTTCTATTGTAAGAGGATATTGGAGGTTGTCCCCTCGAAGAGACATTGTGGAGTTATTCCTTCCTAAAGGAGTATTATATGGTGTTTCCCTACCTTAAGGGTAATTTTGCATATATTGAATATCAAGATCTTATCATTAGTACTACACCATACATATAAATAATACAATTGACTTAATTATACACATTATCAAAAAGGATATAGAGATCCTATGTTTAATTGTAATGTGTGGTTAAATTTTTAAGCATGATAGCTAATTTAAATAGGATTGGTCCACTAATTCACAACATTTTCATGTAAATGTACCATCTATGAAGTTAGTTCTACTACTAGAAAGTATTGTATTATCATAGTAGTTGGGAATATAAAACAACTAAATGAAAGAATTATGAATTCATTTTAAATTTTGAACTTTGTGTTAGTGTTTCAAACAAGAACTGTCATTTAAACTTACTTGATATTATAGGTGGTATCCTTGACCTAGCTTTAGCCTAAACCATCTTGATCATAAATGCTTTAAAAACTAGATCAATGCTTCATAGTTACTTAAATAAGGTACAATTTTACCATTCCATGAAGTTAATTTCCACTATATAAATGATAGGGGTTACCTTCTAGTATATTTCATAGCTTGTTAACCTTTTTATTTCACTAGTGAGGTTCACCTTAAACATGACTACTTACTAATTCATTAGTAAGAAAAAACAACAAGGCTTTGATATAGTTTCTTTTATAAATTGCATGAAATATAGTTATCCATAATACCATACTTATTATACCAATTTTTTCATTCTTTTCAAAAGTTTTATCCATTAAGTTATTTATATTATAAATATAAGTAAATAATGTAGTGTATCAAATAAGAAATAAATGTCCACAATTATGTTTTATAATCCAATAGTATTTGGGGTGAGTATTAACATACTCATCTTGATTACTATTTTTGAGATAAACATATGAGTTTTGTAAATAAATTATTCAATTATCATTCAATTAACACCCATAATAAGGTTCAATTAAAAAGTATGCAAAATCACATTAAACACATTGACATAGAGTATTAAATTAATAATATTCACTAATATCATGCCTTTTTAATCTTTAATAACATTAATATAGTATTATATTTAATTTTATGTAATGACATAATAATCACCCAAGTGATTTACTTAGGTAATAAAGAATTATTGTAACCATAAACAATTTTACTATCTTCATAAGGTAAAATACATAGGGTATATGATTGTTAATGCACATGATTAAATAAATTAATAGCATGGTCAGATATTGAGACTTAAATAACTCTAAATAAAAGACTCATTTAATCACTCGCATGTAATCCCATCCTTAATTGATAACCCAAATAGATTTAAGTCTAAAATCTTTTTATATTAATTATTCTAAATTAAATGAAAAAAATATTAAAATTAAACCCATTTACTTAAAAAAATAGATTTACATAATACAATGAAGAGACCAATGTATTTTAATAAAAATACACCAACACTCCATATTCATTACTCAAGCTGAGTGTAAACAAGATTGAAATAAAAATATAATAATGGGCATCCCCAAGTTAATTTCTCAATAAATGATTATGTAAAAAAAATATTTTAGAATACAACTAGTCTTCATAAAGGTCTAATTATATGTTACACTTCACTACAAGATATTTTACAAAATTTTTTGAAAGAAACAAAGGAATGGCGTTCAAAATAAATAGAAAGGAAAAAGAATAGCATGGTCAAGTTATAGTTGAGCTATATTTGAATAATTGTAATGAAATCAATATCAAACCTTTATAATAGTTATTTCTCAATTAATAACCAAGTCATTAACATATAATACATACTCAATAATATATAAACTCAATCAAGATTAAAAATACCTATTTTTTAATTTATATTGACAATTGTTGAATGCACTCCCTTAGGACTCTATAAGAATCATTCACAGTTCTATTAGAACATCAATAAGATCATAAAATAATTCCATGTATTGACTAAATAACATAAAATATTTAGTTACAATAATGAATAATAAATAAAACCAACTAACTAATATACTAAGGGGATGTGTGCCACATGTCAGTATCTCCATCAACCCATATACAATAATATATCATATCCCTAGGTACATAGCATTGCTTCCCTCCTTGACATGTTTCATCCCTGAAACATAGGAAGAAACCAAATAATGAGTGTGCTTCAAATCATTACACACTTGTCTCCAATCTCGATCATCTAACCATCTATATGTGATCTTGGTAGGTAATATCTCTCCAAGATTATGTACAAAATCCGTTGTGCTCCTTTGATTTCATTCATGATCATAATTAGATTGCTTTGGTGTCCAAGCATAATTATTCCTCTTTTTATTCCATGTACCATATTTCATTGTGCTTCTCTGATTCTAACAATGACCATAGTAGGTGTTATTCCATGCATAATCATAGTGATTTCCCCATTCATTCCATGTTCCAAAGTCTTTTTTCTTTGGATTCCATGCATATCCATAATGATTGGAAATTTTATTTCCTATATATACAAAATGATTATTTTTATGACACTTCCTCACCTAGTTCCATGATTTTTTCCTCTCATGATGATGTGGGTGTCTATATACCTCAACTTTTTCCACTATTTTGACCTTATCCACCTTTGCTTCTACCTCTTCCACCTTTTCCTTCTTTGTCTCTTGAGTAGATGAAGTGTTAATTTGTAGTGTGTGTTTATCTATATCATCTAAATCTTTATCATGATCTTCATCACCTATTTTAATCTCATCCTCATGATCTACTTGGATTGTTATTGGTGCCTTTTTCACTATGATATCTTTTAAAGTGATCTTCTTTTTCTTATACCAAAACTTCATGAACT
Organism: Torreya grandis; assembly: GCA_037957365.1. Taxonomy (NCBI): domain Eukaryota; kingdom Viridiplantae; phylum Streptophyta; class Pinopsida; order Cupressales; family Taxaceae; genus Torreya; species Torreya grandis. Next base: position 4,418 of record JARHVA010002973.1, read on the forward strand.
TTTTTTGAACATTAATATTCATTGTTCCCAAAGTCTCTAACCATGGATATCCAAGAAGTATATCCACATCATCCATATCCAAAGCATAAAAATCTAAATACAAAACATATTTTTACATAATGAGGTTCATATCTTCAAACATTGAAATATTGTTACCATCTACTTGAACCTCTTTGATATTCTTTTCTTGAACATGTAGATGCTTGGACACATTCATGTTGATGAAGTTATACTTACTAGTAGGGTTTATAGACACAATAACCCTTTTCTTTTGAATGCATCCATGAAATTGAAAATTTGACTTAGATTTTTTTGGAGCCAAATAATTTGAACCTTTATCATTCAATTATTCTTCTTATTTTTCTTCTTCTTCTTCTTCATCTGCTTCTTTTATTGCTTCTTCTACTTCTTGTTTTTTTGTTGATTCTTTTATTTCTTCTTCTTTTTCTGATTCTTCTTCTTCTATTTCTTCTTCTTTTTCTACTTCTTTTTTTATAGCCCAATGATCTAAAAATATCCATTCCATTTCTTTCCATGAATAAAACCTTTCTGTACAAATCAATTGATCAAACCAATGTAGTGCAAGCCTAGACAAAAAGGGAAGTAATCATATTTGCCCAAAAGTTTTTGTAAAATGATTATCCAAAAGGATCCACCATTCTCTAGCATCAATATTATCTACCCCTAAAAATTTTTGCAACTCCATGATCAACAAAAAAAATTAAGGTCCATGAAACCCTAAAATGTCAAAACTGATCCATAAAATCACAACAAATCACTTCAAACAACTCAAAAAAATTTGAGATTTTGGCTGTACTTCTCTTATATCTGCTTACATCTCCAATAAAATTTTTGAATAAAAATTCCCTATATTTTAGAAGATATAGCGAAATTATTATAAACCCTAAAATAGAAATAACTCCCTCAAAATGAATTAAAAAATCTATATTTTTTTATTGTTACTTATTTGAAATATTATCCATATCCAATAAAAACTTTGTGGAAAAATTTGCAACCAATCAAAAGTTATTGGCAATTTAAAAAAAATCTAGGGTTTCACTCCACAAATTGCCCAAATCGAAGCTCTGATACCACTTGATAAGATCTTAATATTCAATATATGTATAAATAACCTTATGGTAGGGAAACACCATATAATATTCTTTTAGGAAGGAATAACTCCATAATGTCTCTTTGAGGGGAAAACCTCCAATATCCTCTTACAATAGAAGACTCGATGCTTACTTGATATATTTACCATGATAATCATCTCATATATATATATATATACATCTATCTAACCAATGGATGGGTAACCTCCTAATCCCAATGTATGCTAACCATTACCTAATGTATTACTTCCACAAGTTACTCTATTATCCTAATATATTGTACCCATATAACTAACTAAGGGGATGTATGCCACATGTCAACATCTCCATCAACCCATATACAATAATATATCATATCCCTAGGTACATAGCATATTATTCCTCTATCCAATGTTATAGATAAGAAGTTGTTTGAGAATAATTCTAAGGTAATGAATGCTATCATGTGTGGTCTTTTATAAATTTAATCCACCAAGGTAATCAATTACATATCTTCCAAGGAAATTTGGGATAAATTGAATACTATTTATGAAAGATATTTAAAGGTTAGGTTGGCAAAGTTGTAGACTCAACAAAGTTAATTTGAGAGTCTAAGATGAAGGAAGAAGATTCTGTGGCATCCTTTCTATAGAAATTTGATGAGATTGTGAACATAATCAGAGGTCTTGGAGAGAAGCTTGAAGAAGCTATTGTAGTTCAAAAGGTATTGAGGTCTCTCTCTCACAATTTTGATTCAAAAGTGTTTATTATAGAATAAAGTCATGATCTTACTAAGTTGAATATGGATGGATTGAATGACATCCTTACTACCTATGAGATGAGAGTAAATGATGATATACAACCAAAGAAGGAAGCAAAATTCAAGACAAAAATGAAGCCAAAGAAGAATTTACAAGGTATTAAAATCAGGGAGGATGACATATCTAATATTAATGAAGATGAACTAATTTCTTTGTTTACAAAGAAATTGAAAATAGGGTTAGGGAAATATAAGGGTAAATAACCCTTCAAATATTTCAATTATGGAGAAGTATGATACTTTTCTAACATTTTTTGTCATAAGAATAAGAAGAATGATGGTTACAAGTATGGTGAAAACCAAGATGAAGATAAGAAAACATATAGGTTTGATAAGAGGAGGAAAAATTCAGAAAGTATGACAACAAGAAGTCATTTAAGAACAAGAAGAGTCTCTACACCAATAAATATTGTAGCTCATTAAATGAGATTCTAGTGATGAGCCTCTTTCTTTAGTTAAGAAGGTATGTCATGAATCTATGCTATCTCCATGTATTATCATTACAATCTTAGAAGAGAATTAGAATGTTATAGTGGATGAGAAAGTTATTTATCTTAAGCCTAAGAATAATAAGAAGAATAACTATTAGTACCAGATAACCAAGGAGGAGAAATAATATTAGGAGTTGTGGGTAACTCTTGGTTTTACATTTGTCTAAGGAACCATGTGAAGTAGGATGTTTATATCTATGATTCTTAAGATACTCCTTTTAATGGAGAATCAAGTGTTTTGGTGTTCTTCATAAGGTCCTATAATGTAAGAGATGAGTGTTTCTAGTTGGAGTTGGTGTGTCAAGATGGGAGTAGTGTTTTGATGAGGTCAGAGTGATGTCATAAGGTGTTTTTGCTATGTATACAGTGTTTATAAGATCAAAATAGGTGTTTTTTAGGTGGCATAATGAGATTTATGGAATTTCAAGAAGATTCTAGTGCTCAAAAAGGTTTGTGCACTTCTTTGTAATGTGTTCTAGGTGGTTTTGTGTCTTGATGATCCTGTTTGTGCCTTTTGGAGGTTTTTGTATGCTCCTAGGTTTATCTTTCTTATTGAAAATCAAAGCCATGGTATAATAAGTTAAGGTTAAAAAAGGTGTGAAGGCTCAAATCTTGGTCCAGAAGTGTGTGATGGTTTTAGCTATGTGTTTAAAAAGTTTTAGAGGTGGGAGTTAACCAAAAAGAGGTTTATTGACCTTGTTTGTTTTGAGATTCTAGAGTTTTGGGATTTTTTTGAAAAGTGGTTTTCCTTATGATTTGAGGTTTTAAGATTATTAATAGTTTTAATGGGATAAATGGGTTGTTAATTCAATTTTCATAGAGATTTGAAGGTTTGTCATTTTCAAATTATTCATGATTTTTTCAAGATGGAGGCCTAATTAGTTAGTAAGTTTGTGAAGGAAGTATGTTATATAGGATGAGATAGGTAAATAAAATTGGTTTTACTAAGAGGTAATATGATATTTCTCTAGATATGAATTTTTAGGTCTTGAAAGTATGTCTACTAAAAGTTATGGGCTCTACAAGTTATAGGTAGGGCTACCAGGAGTCTAGACAAGCCTAGTGTGAAGATTTGATGTTTTTGCTTAGTTTCTCCAAAATATAAAGGCATGAGTTTTTTAAGGTGAGTTATTAGGTTAGTTTAGATAATTTTTCGTATTTGGTGAGTGGAATTAAGTTTTGTTGGTGGTCCTTGAGGTGGCTTGAGAGAGAAGGCTAGTAAGCCTATATGGTGGTTCTTCATCGTGTATGGAGATCTGAAGATGTTCAAGAGGTGAATTGGCTCAAATATCTTATGGGGAATCCCTCTCAAATGTTTCTTGTTGAGTTCCATCATATTTTAGTGATTTTGTGTTATTTATTCATTGGTTGGAGTGTTTGGTTGAAGAGGGTGTTGGCATATATCAAGAGGAAGTTGTCAAGGTAAGAAGTGCTAGGATCAAGGTAAGGGAGATTTTTTATCATATTTATAAGTTGGTCCTCTAATATTTGTGGTATTTTCAATTAATTAGGATCAATTTTTTCCAACTTTATCATTGTGTCAAAGGTTTATATTGTGAGAGTGCTTGAAGAGAGAGAAGGAAGGTGAGCTATATGATGGGTGTTGATATCAATGAAAAAGCGGGATATTTTTAGAGATTTTTAGTGATGTCATGGAGGTATATAAGTGAGTGGATGAAGTGTATTTATAGTATAAATGTCAATGATAAATTTTTTAGTGTGTTAATCCTAGTATGTTTGACGTAAGATTGGTTAATCTTTAGTTTTGGCATGATTATGGATGGGTCTGAAGTATTGATCATGTGTGAGGGGTTCTATCAGAGGTCAAGGATTATTGGATAATTTTTTAAAGTGCATGTTATTCATCTATTTTTTCATTATGTTCATCTTGGCATAATTTGGTTTTATGATAAAAAAATCTGAATATGCATATTGATGATGTTATAGTTCACACATGTGAAGGTTCTAGGAGTATATTGATATATGGATAGATTAAACTATGTGAGGAGATCATATATTTCAAATTTAAGGCCATGTTATTAATCAAAATAAAATTTATTAAGGGGAAATTTTGGGTTCTTAGATAGATTAACAATGTTCCCATTCTTAGCCAAACTATCACCTCACGTCATGCAGATATGGATGAACCAACAAGTTTGATAAGTTATTTATAGTACTTATAAAGTCAACCAATATCAAAGGAGTTCATGGAAATATTGTATAAGTGCTAATAAGTTATCCTAAAAATTTGGACTTTTAAACATTTTCTAACTCAAGTTATAAATTTGAAAATTTGCTCTAGCAGACTGTGATGGGCCATAGACAGTCAAGTTTAATCACATTGAAATGTAAGGTTATTGGTCTAGAATATCTAATAGTGAATGCTTAATCATACATATTAAAAAAAATGGTGTGTATGAATTTAAAATGTCAAAATTTTCACACATAAGTGATAATATCATAAGCTCACTTGTCTGATAGAAGATCAATGGTGAGAAGTAATTCATACTGACAAATATAAATGGTGTGGGACAAGTCAAAGAGTCAACAATGCATGTGAAACTGCCATGTGGCATAATCACAAGGTAATATAAATAAACTAATTATAAGTAACATGATGGTGATAAGTGTTATAATATCAAGAGTTTTGAGCAAGATCTAATGTTGAGCATTGCTTGATAAAGACCAAACTACTTAGAGGATAACAATGGAGTACATTTTTTCCAAATTATCAAGAAGTAGTAAGATGATGACAAGTGTTTAATGTTTAACACTTTATACAAGTTAAAATTCAATATAATTATGAATAATATCAATGGTGTGAGTTGATTAAAATGAATTAAGAGCACAAGATGTGTTCTAAGTGACCAAGGTTTAACTATGACCATTTGGATTTAAATATTTGAATTTAATGAAGGAAAGACTAGTGTTTGGTTTTTGAGCCATAAATTTTGATCTATGTAAAATTTTGTGTTGTAGTTAAAAAACAAATTTGTATAGGACTTTAAGGAACATCTATAAATATTCATTTTAAGGTTTAATTTTTTTTATAGTCAATGTTATTGAGCTCCAAACTTGACTATGCATTTGTTTATGCTCTATAAGTAACCTGAGAAGGGTAATAGAGTTGTTCTTGATGGCATTTTGATGTTTTAAGATGAGATAAATATTGGAAAGTGTTGTATATTCCATGAGGACCATCTATGTGGATTATGAATGTTTTATCAATCATATTTAGTATTATCAAAGTCTTATAAGGTGACTATGTATTCATTCATGGTGGTTGTGTGCACAAAATGTTGTTTGAGTGAATTTAGCTTTAGCAAAAGGGTGATGTGATGGTTTTTATCACTTAAGGAGGACATATATGTTATGTGTCATGGGTATATTTATATTAAAGTTTTATTTTGTTCTTATTTTTCTCCTAGATGTGTCAAATAGATGGATGGGTCTCCATGAGACCTATAAGGGCTAGTGAGGCCTAATTAAAAGGCATAATTTCTTAAGTGTGACCCATGGATGCTATAGAAAACCTATGAAGATGTAATTTATATATGTAAGAATCCTTAAGGGTTAAGGCAAGTATTATTGTTGACCAATAATTTGATATTCATGAAGGATCTATAAATAGTGAAATCAAAGATGATTACTAGACTTGAGTGAAGAAGTGGTTGTGAGAGTTACATAATAAAGGAAAGAAGGGTGGGTGCTCAGTGGATGTATTGTAGATTGGAGTAGATTGATTAATATTTATATGACCTATAGGTCATATTTATGATGTTATAATAGTAATCTTATAGGTTTGAAGATTGAAGATGAGCAAAAAGGTCTAGAGTGATCCAAAAGGATGTTTTGGATGCCTTGAGTATGAGTGAAGGATAGATGATGTCAATGTGAGCTTAGTGGTTGATTTGAGAGGTAGATTAAAGTGTGGAATGTTTAGTATGTATAGTTGAAGAGAGATTATATACATTATATCTCCATTAGGTTGGTAGGTAATCAGTGATCAAGAGATGTTTATTTCATATGTGTTGGGAGGGTGCTCAACATCTAGGTTAGAAAGACTTGACCAACAGGTGGTCAAAAGGTCTTGATCATCTTAAGGGTAGGTATTCCTTATGAAATAGGTGTTTCACTAAATTCAATCAAAAGGACTTGATCAATAGGTGGTTAGAAGGACTTGATCATCCTAGGGGTAGGTTTTCCTTATGAAATAGGTGTTTCAATAATTTGGTCAGAAGGACTTGACTAGTCTCATGTTTGTGATCATCTTATAAGACAAGTAATCTATGTGTTTTTAGGCTCAAGAGTAGTTTTTATTCCTCAAGAGGGTTTCCCATAGAGATCTTGTGTTGTGTGTGATCTTGCATTATCTTCATCATTTATTGTTATAAACATCTTTTATGATTCATGAATGGTTGTATTGAATTCTTAAGTGTTTGAAGGGTTTCAAAATTGAATTGGATTGTTTATTACCATTGATTCACACCCCACCTCTTAGTTATTGTACCTCAAATAACCATAATGTGCTAAATGAAGATAAATCAACATAAATTGATTGGAATATAATTTTTTAAATATGTAATAGGGTTTTGAGGAAAAATAGGAAATGAGATGAACATACAAAAATATAAAAATAAAAGTATAGTGTATATCCTATAGATCTATATTTAGTAAAAAATTTAAAATACACAATTTGTAAAATTTGTACAATTTTTTGAAAAAAAGAGGTTTTTGTCTATGTAAACATAATAATGAAAAACATTTGAGTAATATGAAAATGGATATATTAAGAATCCAAGCTATTCAAATAAAGTAAAAATAAACTTGCAAGTCTATGCACATGAAGCCCTTCTAACCAACAGAGAGTAAACACCTATGGTAAAATTTTAGATCTAAAAATGCATCACAATAAGATGAAACCCTAAGAGGTTTTAAACCCTAGTAATCATTAAAATGTTGCATTCATATGAATCAATTTCACAAAATTTTAACCCTAAAATATATATTAAGGGGAATTTAGGGTTAAATGGGTGGAGATAGCCTTGGGCACAAAGATGGTAGACTATCTCTAGAGTGAGCCAATTATTCATAAAACTCAGATAGAAAATATAATAAATTTATTTTACTGAGATGCTAAAGATAAAAATTATAGCTATGATATATATTGTAATGATAATGAACACAATATACTTAATTGGTTCTAATGATTATAATGATCTAATTCTAGAATAGGCAAAAAGTGGAGTAGATATTGATTTTGGAATAGTCCACTAATTCTAGAAATTGTACATTTGTATTTACCAACACTTGCATTGACCTAGGATAGTTATGTCAACACTTTTTGTTTGGATCAAGTGTAGGTGTATAATATGGAATAATAGCTAAAATTGGATTCAAACACTTAGTTTTGGGTTCTATGTCATCTTCTCTTTGGTTCATACATATCTGGGTCATGGACTATCTCTCCTTTTCAAATGAGAATACCCTAGTTATTCATCTTCATAATGGTTATGGGAAAAATGGGTTAATGGTAACATAGTGTCGATCTACCCTAAAGATCCCTATGTCAATGTGTGTTTCCAACATAATCAAATCTCTGAAGAGGGCCTCATACTTATCTATTTATCCCTATTATTTTGGCTTGTAAGTTGGAAAATATAGCTATTAGTGACCTAGCTTGTAAGTTGGAAAATATAGCTATTAGGCTACTCCTTCAGTACTTCAGATCTATACATGTGTTATCCTTATTATTTATATGGAAATAAGATAAAATAAGGAATATTTTCTCACTTTAGTGCTTGAAAGACTACTTTCTATAAGTTTTCTTGGTCTCTACTAGGTACTTTCTAGGTGAGGAATAAATGAGGGTTGATCTTGTATTTATACCAATCCCTTTGGATAATATATCACATTAAATAACTTAGGCTAACCATAATAATAAGTTTAATTTTAAAATTGGATGACCTTAGGGCAATAGACACTTTTTTTGGGATAGGGAAATTTCATAAACATAGGCGTTTGTTTGGGACACAAGTGTTTGGGTAGTTAGAAAATTGGTTCAGGTCTAGAACTTGTAGAGATGGAAGATAGACAAGTTTATAACAATTTGGGAAAGATATAAGGCATGATTCATTATAATAACATTTATTGGACTAATATAATCAATTAGGAACAAAGATATAGTGTATACAAGCATTTTGAAGGAATAAATACATCCATGATATGTATTTGACAAGGAATAAATACATCCATGATATGTATTTGACAAGTGTACAAAACTAAGGTGTTGTATAATTCAGAAATAGTGTCTACACCATGGTCTTCATGATCTCTTTTCTAGCCACCATGTATAATTTATCTTGTGATAGTCATTCTTATCACCCATTCTTGGTTTTCTAATTCTATGTGGAGGAGGTATATAAAAAGCACAAAAGTTAAAATCCATATCATAAAAGAAATAGACAATGATCAAAAGGTAAAAATATATATTTTTTAAATTTAGATCACAATAAAAGATGTGATATTTATTTAGAACATCTCTATCCTAGTTGAAGTTAAAAATCCAATAATGGACTCATGATAGATTTGAGGTCATTTAGGGTACAGTAGGCTAGTATATTGGGTATGAGGTCTCATTAAATTATAATACTACCTTGTTCCACCTAATTTTTTACACAAGTACCAAATCTTCATAGTAAACTGATGACTCTATAAGGGGTCTTAAGGAATGGGGAACACATTGTGGGAAGGTAGGTCCATTTTAATTTTCATGCATACTATCCTTCATAGGATGATATTTATACTTCACTATTTAAATTAAATATGTATGGTTAGGTTGAGTTATCTAGTATCATTGGTATTGAAAGTCTATTATTATTGTCAGCATGATATAAGTGTCTTGTCTTTAGTAAATATTATGTTTTCACTTTGGTTCTAGTATCTTATACCCCACCACCCATTTCATTTTCCCCCTTAATTGGTATTTTTATCTCTAAATATTTTCTTCAATTTATTTAATTCATATTCTCCATCTCTTTTTGGCATGGTCATTAACCACCAAACTACACCATTAGGAGAAGATTGTTTAGACCTTTCCAAGTTAGGGGTAACATAGGATTAGTTGAAGGATCTGGGTGACCTGTAGATGGAATAAACCTTTATTTTATGGGGATATATCCCATGGTTCATTAATTATGTCTCATTTCCTAAAACTAGCTATTTTTCCAGTGAAAAGGGATAGAAGGAAAACATGAATAAACCCTATGCTACTAAAGGTGATTGACCAATATGTTGTCTCATCTACTTGATCCTTCACAACACTTATGAACATATAAAAGGTATGACTATTAAAAAATTTCCCCAAAATACCCCCAAGAATTAGTGATTCACATGGAGGCTATGTTAAATGAATACAACTTGGGGAAGATGAATGGGAGGTCTGATTTAAGAAAATACCAATCATATTTCACTCTAAGGCACAATCATCAACATATTCACACACCATGTGGCATGCATAGTATAATATAACAACATCTAGGTGAGGAAAATAAATAAAAATGGAGAAAACCTATAACTTATTGAAATCAAACGAGCATATAGCATACTAAAGACTAATATGGATAAGCTAAATCAATACTTGTATTAGTTTAGAAGGTTACAAGATACAAATTTAGGCAGAATTTTTTCATACCTTATAGACGGATTAGTACAATGGACTTAGATACTCAATTTATATAATATGATAAAAATTTAGAAAATAATGTGTTGTGTAGAAGGCATGGAGAGGTCATGAATGACCATACTTCCCTTAATGAATAGCTACAACCAACCCTTATAACTACCTTATTGCATTGTTTTGGTGGTGAGAGGTCTTTAATGACCCCTTTGAGCATTGGGTGTCTATTTTTGGATAAGTTTGGATCATTACACATCATTATCATGCTAACTTGGTCAATTTCTTCATATCATGATAGTTATAAAGGTAGAATGTGTTCCAATTAGGCCTTTATGAAGCATTTAGTATCCTACCCTTATCATTATACATGTTGAATAGGCCTAAACCCACCTAATCCTCCTTAATTAAAATTAAGTGTGCATTAATTCTTAAATGTATCATTTATAATGTTTTTTATGTCCCTTCATTTACTAACTCATCAACCTCCCACACCAAAACATCTTCCTTGTTGACCAAATAGGCCTACTAGTCAATAGGTCTAGTCACTTGGTGTTCATTGCTTAGATGGACATGAGACCTACATAGTACCTTGGTAATGGGTAAATTATCATGTTTAAAACCTAAACCATCATACTACACCATGACTTATGCCTTTCAAATAGTGTTACTTTCAACTCTTATTTATTTAGGTGACTAGGTCACCTCTCACTTAGCATTTCTAGACTAAATCTTTAGCTTAGACCTATAAGAGAATTTTTAGGATGAAATTAGAGTGGATTTTGATTTTAAATATGATTCACACTACCCTCATCAATGATTTGCATCAACTCAATATGCTCATAACCCTATTTTCTGCCCAAAACCCTATAAAAGTATAGTTTATGATGAATCTATATGGGTGTCCATACAAAATACAATCATAAATGGTACCTACTAAAAGTGAATAATGTGTTCTAATTATCTCCCAATATACGTTAGGGCATATGAGTGAAAATATCTCAAGTTTTCCTCTATCGAGTCTCTATTAGGGTTTAGAGAGGGTTTTAGTGGCCAACCATCTTAACAATGGTTCATAGAGTATAGGCCTTAAATCCAAAAATTATTACCATGGATATTGAACCCATATACCCTTTCAAAACTCTAAAATAGTTCCTAATCCCATGTACTTTATACATTGAATTGTGAGTGAAAGTTTACAGCCTTCAAGTTCTTGCTAAGCATTTTGTGTGGGTTTATATTGTTAAGTATTGTTCATAAATTTGGGATCATAAATTAAAATTTTACTCCATGGATATTAAGTTCATAGGTTTCCTGAACTTCCCTTAAGATAACTCTTGGAAACATTGTCATTGATGTCAAAGGTCTAGCATTATTGATGATAAAGGCCCCATTGCATTTAATGTTGTTTATCTTGGCTATGTGAGTTAATATTTATTTAATATTAATGAATGTATTTTTTGTTGCATATGAGACAAAAGAAGGGCCCATGAAGAAGATGAAGAGCCACAGGGTAAAGACAAAAGAAGGATGGGATGCATTTCCCCATGAAGAGTTATCTTGGGGAATACCAAGAGTCACCAAGTGAAGACAAAAGAGTAAGGGTGTAATTTCTCATGAAGGGACACTTTGAGGAATACAAAAAGTCACCAAAGATAAGGACAAAAGTGGGAAGGACGTTTTTGGTCATGAAGGGTCACCACATGACTTTTCAAAGGCTTGAATATGAAGGGTCATCCAAGATTGATGCCATTTTCCATGAGGATTGAAGGGTCACAAAGGGGGAAGGCCAAAGGTCATTTGGAAAGCTATAAATAAAGACTTGAGAAGCCATTTGTAATATAAAAAGTGTGAGGTTGATTTGATATTGTATTATCTAGCTTAGAAGAGCAATTGTGAGAGATGAATATGATTTGTATTTGTTATATCTAGCTTAAAAGAGCAAAAGTGAGAGAGAGGAAAGAGATGTTGTATTGATCTATCATTTGTTGAGATAGCAACATTGAGAGATAGGTGTGTGGTATATACAAAGGGTTTGGTGCTCCTGTGGGTTGGTGCTCATGAATTGTTGCTGGGTTGGTGCTCATCAAAGGTGTTGGTGCTCTTGTGGGTTGGTGCTCACAAATAGTAGCTGGGTTGGTGCTTGACAAAGGGGTTTGAAGCTCTTGTGGGTTGGTGTTCATTAATTATAGATGAGGTTGGTACTTGGAAAAGGGGTATGGTGCTCTTGTGGGTTTGTTCTCATGAATATACTTGAGATTGTTCTCTGTGTTTTTTCCCACATTGGGTTTCCACATTATATCTGGTGTCTCTCTCTATCTTGTGTGATGTTTATTTTTTGAGTTTTATTGCATATCTTGAATGTTTGATTAAGTGGAATTTGAGAAAGGGAAAGTTTTATAAGATATATGATATATTGATTCACCCCCCCCCTCTCAGTATATCCCATGCTTAACAATTAGTATCAGAGTAGGTTCCTTTTTGAAAAGTTTTACAGCTTGAAGGTAGATCGGGAAAGCATGATGGCTAGGTCATAGGAAGGATTTTATACAAATAAGGCACCTTTGTTTGATGGGAAAAATTATGCTTTTTGGAGCATGAGAATGAAGGTTTATTTTATGGCCCTTGGATTTGACATATGGAAAGCAGTGGTGGAGGAATATGAAGAGCCACAGACATCTACAATTACTCCAGCAGAAAATAAGGCAAGTGAATGTAATGCTAAAGCTTTAAATGATATTTTATGTGGTTTATGTGAATCTAAATTTGTTAAAGTTATGCAATGTAAATATGCTCATGAAACTTGGGTAAAACTTGAGAATATTTACAAAGGTGATGGAAAGGTTCAGCAAGCTAAGCTGTAGACTTTTAGAAGGTCGTTTGAAAGTTTGAAGATGGAAGAAGAAGAAGATATAGCAAGTTATCTCTTATGATTTGATGAGATAGTAAATCAAATTCAAGGTATTGGAGAAACATTGGAAGAGTCAATGGTGGTGCAAAAGTTTTTGAGATCTCTACCAATGAGATATGATGCAAAGGTTTTGGCAATCGAGGAGATGAAGAATTTAGCCAAGCTAAAGATGGATGAGTTTCATGGTATTCTCACAGCATATGAGATGTGGATAGAATAAGATAAACCCTCAAAGAGAGAAGTATATTTCAAGACATCAAAGAAGGAGAAAGCTAAGATTAAAAAATCAAGTGATAGTTCTAGTGATGATGAAGATGATAATGAAGCACTTTTCATTCACAGGCTGAAAAGAAGAACAGGTAAATATCAAGGAAAATTACCTTTTAAATGTTTTAATTGTGGAAAGATTGGACATTTTTTAGCTAGATGCCCAGATAAGGTTAATGATGAAGAAGAAAAAAAGTCTACATACAAGAAGAATTTCAAAGGCAAATCCAAGAAGGGATTCGAGAAGAGCCTGTATTCTAAGGATCCTAGCTCAGTTGAAGATAGTGGAGTCAGTGATTCAGAAGAAGAAGAGATTTTATTCATGGCCATACATGATAATCAAGAAGAAGAAGAAGAAGAGGAGGAAGTTGAAGTAGATATGGAAGGAGAAATCAATTGTGCCCTAGAAGAGTTAAAAGCTATTGAGAAGAAGAATTGAAGATTAAAGCGCCAGATTGAGAAAAATGAACATGAGTCAAAGGAACTGATTGAAGATCTACAAGCACACTTTGAAGAAGCCAAGAAGAATGAAGAAGATCTCAAAGCATAGTTGGAAATAGCAAGAAAATAATGTCAAAGGTATGTTATTAAAATTGCCTCTTTAAAAGAAGATATTCAAAAAGCAGTCAATGATAAAGTAGTTAGTGATTCAAAAATTGAGGATAACACTAACATGCTGAATAAGATATTAGAAAGTCAAATATCATATTTAGATAAGATAGGGATTATATTTGAAAAGAAAAAGAGCTATGCTAAAGCTCTTACAAAAGAGGAAACAAAAAGGGGAGAAGAGAAAAATATAGAGGACATTCCAAATAGAGAAGGCTGGAGAGAACAAAGCTATAAAAGGAAATCAGGTCAGAGATATACAGACAGGTCTTATTTTTATGGCTATTATTTTTATTATAATGGATATGGTCACAAGAAATTAGAATGTAGAAAAAGAGCTAACAATTTCAGAAATAAGGAAAAGGAAAGTCAAGTAGAGTCAAGCAGAAGCCACAACTCTTTTACTCCTCTATCAAGCTTTGATGAAGAGACCATAGTATGCTACAAGTTTAACAACTTTAGACACATAGCTTGTTATTGTAGAAGTGTGTTTGAATCAGTCAAGAAGGATTGGAGTTTCAAAGCTCCATTCATTAATAAGAAGAATCAAAGTGTCAAAGATCCATTCATTAGGAAGAAGGTTCAGACATGTTCATGGCAAAAGAAACAATTTGAAGATTCAATGATGGTTCAGACAACACTGCATGTAAGAGGTAAAGATCAGCCATGGTTAATTGATAGCAAATGTTTGAGGCATATGACAGGAGATAAAAGTAAATTCATATCTCTAAAGAAGATCAATGGTGGTATAGTGAGGTTCAGAGATAAAACCACTGCCAAGATAGCCAAAAAAGGTACTTTGAGTTTGGATTATGGTAGACCTAAGACTAAAAATGTTTTATATGTAAAAGGTCTTAAGCATAATCTATTGAGTGTTAGTCAAATTTGTGATCAAAGATACACGTTAAGGTTTCATGTTGAAGGTTGTGAGATTAGAAGAAAAGATTCAAATGAGTTGATTGTAGATGCTCAAAGGACAGGGAACAATGTATATGTATTGTCAAATATCTTCTCAAAGGCATGATCAAAGGACACATTTAAAGATCAGAAAGAGGAGTTGGGAGTAATTTATATTACTTCCAGCCATTGATGTTTAGCATCAAGTAAGGGGGAGCTAGGTGTTAGCTCTAGGTAGGCCCTTTGCCATTGATGTCAAAGGGGGAGAATAATAGGTACAGGTATAGGTGCAAAAAATAGGTATAAGGAATAGGTACAAGTTGCTATAGTAAGGGGGAGTTACTGTATGTTTTTAGATGATGGTGTGTGCAGGTGATAGGATGTGGTAGTTTTAGGATTGAGGTTGCCATCAATGACAAAGGGGGAGATTGTTGGAAATATTGTCATTGATGTCAAAGGTCTAGCATTATTGATGATAAAGGCCCCATTGCATTTAATGTTGTTTATCTTGGCTAATGTGAGTTAATATTTATTTAATATTGATGAATATATTTTTGGTTGTATATGAGACAAAAGAAGGGCCCATGGAGAAGATGAAGAGCCATGGGGTAAAGACAAAAGAAGTATGGGATGCATTTTCCCATGAAGAGTCATCTTGGGGAATACCAAGAGTCACCAAGTGAAGACAAAAGAGTAAGGGTGCAATTTCTCATGAAGGGACACTTTGAGGAATATGAAAAGTCACCAAAGATAAGGATAAAAGTGGGAAGGACGTTTTTGGTCATGAAGGGTCACCACATGACTTTTCAAAGGCTTGAATATGAAGGGTCATCCAAGATTGATGCCATTTTCCATGAGGATTGAAGGGTCACAAAGGGGGAAGGCCAAAGGTCATTTGTAAATCTATAAATAAAGGCTTGAGAAGCCATTTGTAATATAAAAAGTGTGAGGTTTATTTGATATTGTATTATCTAGCTTAGAAGAGCAATTGTGAGAGATGAATATGATTTGTATTTGTTATATCTAGCTTAGAAGAGCAAAAGTGAGAGAGAGGAAAGAGATGTTGTATTGATCTATCATTTATTGAGATAGAAACATTGAGAGATAGCTGTGTGGTATATACAGAGGGTTTGGTGCTCCTGTGGGTTGGTGCTCATGAATTATTGCTAGGTTGGTGCTCGGCAAAGGGGTTGGTGCTCCTGTGGGTTGGTGCTCACAAATAGTAGCTGGGTTGGTGCTTGACAAAGGGGTTTGAAGCTCTTGTGGGTTGGTGTTCATGAATTGTAGCTGAGGTTGGTACTTGGAAAAGGGGTATGGTGCTCCTGTGGGTTTGTTCTCATGAATATACTTGAGATTTTTCTCCATGGTTTTTCCCACATTGGGTTTCCATGTTATATCTGGTGTCTCTCTCTATCTTGTGTGATGTTTATTATTTGAGTTTTATTGCATATCTTGAATGTTTGATTAAGTGGAATTTGATAAAGGGAAATTTTTATAAGATATATGATATACTGATTCACCTCCCCTCTCAGTATATCCTATGCTTAACAATTGGTATCAGAGCAGGTTCCTTTTTGAAAAGTTTTACCAAATAGGCCTACTAGTCAACTAGGTCTAGTCACTTGGTGTTTATTTCTTAGATGGACATGAGACCTACATAGTACCTTGGTAATGGGTAAATTATCATGTTTAAAACCTAAACCATCATACTACACCATGACTTATGCCTTTCAAATAGTGCTACATTCAACTCTTATTTACTTAGGTGACTAGGTCACCTCTCACTTAGCATTTCTAGACTGAATATTTAGCTTAGACCTATAAGATAATTTTTAAGATGAAATGAGAGTGGATTTTGATTTTAAATATGATTGACATGACCCTCATCAATGATCTGCATCAACTCAATATGCTCATAACCCTATTTTCTACCCAAAACCCTATAAAAGTATAGTTTATGATGAATCTATATGGGTGTCCATACAAAATACAATCATGAATGGTACCTACTAAAAGTGAATAATGTGTTCAAATTATCTCCCAATATAAGTTAGGTCATATGAGTGCAAATATCTCAAGTTTTCCTCTATTGAGTCTTTATTAGGGTTTAGAGACAGTTTTAGTGGCCAACCATCTTAACAATGGTTCACAGAGTATAGGCATTAAATCCAAAAATTATTACCATGGATATTGAATCCATATACCCTTTCAAAACTCTAAAATAGTTCCTAATCCCATGTACTTTATACAATGAATTGTGAGTGAAAGTTTACAGCCTTCAAGTTTTTGCTCAACATTTTGGGTGGGTTTATAGTGTTAAGTATTGTTCATAAATTTGGGATCATAAATGAAAATTTTACTCTGTGGATATTGAGTTCATAGGTTTCCCAAACTCACCTTAAGATAACTAGTCTTTATTCATATTTTCATGTGATATATGAGCATTAGAGTTGGGAATTTGAGATAGCAGACTGGGGTAGTGGAGCTTGAGAGGGGTAATAGGACCAAGTTAACAAATTCCTTGTATTAATATGTCTATAACATTCTCCTTAGGTCCTATATCATCATCAAACATCTTATCATGATGTTAATTCTACTTGGGGGTTTTGGATATGCCACAAGGAGGAGGTTTGTGTTTTGAGACCTAATGCTGGTTTTAGGCATTATAGGCCTCAACTGAGTCTCAAAAATTTGAGCTACATATACATTAATTAGTGACTTAAATGTCACCATATAACCCTTTTTGATATATTTCCACCCTTTTTCACTTATATCCAACTTCTTAGACTCCCATCTCTTCCCCTTTCTCTTATAGGCCTACCTTGACTATCACTATCCAATCTGAGTGCTTGACCAGTAGGTGTTAGAGAATTGAGTAGTCTCTTCTCTCCTTATACAATTTTTATTGATTTTTAATCTCATGTGAAATTTTATCATGGTCTGGTAACACATTTTCTATTTAAATTCTCTCAACCATATTTTCTAAACTCTTTCTACAATTAGGCACATAGGCATGTGACTGCCTATTTAGGCTTACTAGGCCTAATAGATTGCCAAGGTTATTTTTGCATCCAAGGATTAAATAATTATAATGTAAAAAACTATGATCCTTTTTAAATACACCTCCTTTCCTCTCCTTCACTTTAATTCCCTATATGGTTCTTTGTAGCTTCAATCTTCTCCAAGGTCCCTCTTGTATGTGCTTAATTAGGTCTTTTTGAGTGAGATATACATACATCCTCCTTGATCATGATTGGAATTTTAATACTTCATTGATTATTTAATCATGATACGTAGGACCTAAATATTTCCATATACCTTCTAAACCTTCTTATCATCCCAAATAGACTAGGTAGATCTGTATGCACTATATTCATTATGTGTGTGCAAGGTTTTTTAGGTCTATCTTGACCATTATTATTTATCATTCCTTAAATACCTAAAGTGATCTAATACTTTAAAATTTATCTATACTTAAACCCTAAATACATTATTTATTTCTATTTTGGCCTTTATATTTATCTCTTTATATAATCATATCTCATACACTTGAAAATGAAGATCGATAGGTCTGCATACTTATAGGAATACAATTTTAGTGATTGAAGTTATTCATGGTGCACATGTCGATAATATTATCATTTTAAACATATTCACACACCTCATAATAATATTTATTTAATTATATACACTCATATTCTCCTAACTTAGTAAGTTGCATCAGGTTTCTATACATAATCATGTGTATCACTATTTAGCTCCTTTAAGCCTAATTAGACCCTTTGTTCCTAAGTTTTTATTTAGTCTCCTTGGTTCAAATTGGTGAGGGTAATATGAGAATTTGTATTAGACTACATAGGTGACTTCATCTCTCAATCTTTCACTAGCCTTTGGAACACTGAGAAGTATTATAAATGTGATTTAGAGTTTGTGAATTTAGGAGATAAGCTCATTATAATGTGAAAATGGCTGTGGGTCTTTAGTATAATTCAAACATTCCAATGAGGCCATAAGGTGTACCCTTCTACTGATTAAGACCATTTTACTCAACCCTAGGTATCATACACTTAGATATTAAACAAAATATAATGTTTAATTCACTAGATTAGGCATTATAATAGAGAAAAGTGAAACCTAAGAGCTCTAAAAAAATCTTAAACTATGTTAAGAAACCTTAAACTTTGCTAAATAGGTTTATGAAAACATTGGGAGTTAATTTATGATTTATTTTCCTTAAAATTTATAATAAATCTTGTTTCTTTGTGAGAGGATCTCCTCTACATCCTTGAATCACTCTTGTCACCTAAAGAAGACATTGATCCATACACTTTCAATCTGAAGATTGATTGTCATGAGAACAAGTTGAGTCATGTTTTAAGCTTGTCTCCTTAATTCACTTGGTAAGCATTGAAGAACTTCAAGGAGACTTGATATTATCAAATTTTTATCATTTGGATCATCAGATGGGAATGAAGAGATCATAGAGACTCTTTAATAATCACCTTTATGTCTTATTCTTTTATGAAACATAGAAAACTTAGCATATAACCTATAAAATGCCTACCAAGGTGAACTATGGGTTGATCTATCCTTGTAATTATTATAGTAACATGATAATAGGAGTCTAAAACACTAAACAAACCCTTATATACCTTCAAACATGTTTAATCCACCACAACTAGTTAAAACTTTTCATTAATCTACCTATATTTGGGATTGTGTCATTTACAAGTGGATTAAGATTACCTTGGGGTCTTATAAAATTTTCACAAATCTTAGGGGTTGGATATAAGAACCAATTACACTAATATCAATCCCATTAGGGGTCCCAACTCTTGATAAGATCTTAGGTTTTGAATCCCTTTGTATGGACTATACTATGCAGCTCAATATGGCCCTTATAACCTTACAAAAATCTTGATGGGAATTAAACAATGTTTCTTGCCTTTACTTATATATTTAGGTTGTGAAAAATCTCTAAGATACTTTCTATGAAATCTCATGAAGTGTTTGACCTCATTTTGTATGGACCTGATTGTATAGATCTGTACAAGCCTACAAACACCTTCAAAAAAACTATTTTTTTATTTTTTTCTAGGTCTTAAGCTTTATGGATCTATTGAAGGGCAGAGGGATGGAAAATAGGAACCAAATACAACTTTAAACTATGTGTTATGGATGAATAGAAGTTGGAGATTCATTTTCAATGTATGGGGCCATTTTGGTGAATGAAAGGTGTGTTAACTTTTAAAAGGACCCTTTTATGCATAAAAATACCTTGTCATGACACTATGATGAAAATGAGACCCTTTTGAAGATAATCATATTATAATGTGACACCTAATCATATATTTTCCAAAGGTTTACATTGTGAAGTTTAACTTATATGATGTTTGAAGGGTCATTTGATGACTTAGAGGGCTAAGTAAAGCTTCAAATAGGTTTGAATAAATACACCATTGAAAATAACCTTAGATGCATCATTAACTAATATGTTAAGACTTAAACAATATTTGGACACCCTTATTCATCTTGATAGCAAGGTCCCTCCTTAATAAGTGGTTAAAAGAGGTAGAAATACCATGAAATTAAGAAACCTTAAACTCTCCAAATTACCTTAATTTTTGCTAAAGTACCTTAACCTTATCAAACAAGGCATAACTTATTCATTAAGATTCAAAAACAACTGATGCCCTTCCATTCACCCAAGAATAATCTATGAATACATATTATATCATCCAAAGCCTCAAACATGCTACTACATGAGGATCCTTCAAGGAAGTTATAACACATACCATGAAACCTTAAACAATGCTAACAAGGCTTTCAAGAAGCATTTAGAAGACCATGATAAGCTCTAGACCACCATGTATAATCTTGGAGGGGTTTCATGAAAAAAATTAGACTATAGGGGTTGAAATTTGGCCTAGGAATCTAAATTATTAACATTTTTGGTGACTCATAAGGGTTGACTAGCCTACTAGTGAAGATGACCATCTATCTCATTCTTTTGGGCACAAGAGTCATACATGACAACATGACTTGGATGACCAATTTGCTATACTGTCAATCAGATTAATCACCTTATAAAACCTTTAAGGAATAATAAAACTTCCCACACACATAAAGACACCAAAAGAGAATAACACCTAAACACTTAAGAAGGTAACAAGATAGGATAATAAATCAATAAAGGTAGCTAACACACCACACTAGTGCTAACAACACTTATTGGAAAAAAGACAACAAATTGATAAAAAATAACATAAACACAACTTCTTTCTCCTCTAATATCAAATGGGAATATTTTTGGATCATCATGGCACCATGAGATCAGATTATCATGTTTTGAATGAAGCCCAATTAGGTATTATTCATGGGGTGAGAACATCCATTTGCATCTGAATATCTTGCCATATTCATAACCTCTTATAATAAAAATTATACCTTCTTGATCCATTCTCAAGTGTATAGGTGGGATATGTGAATCAAATACCTAGTTGTATTCATTCTAAATTTATCTACTTTGCACAAACAATCTCATTTTTTCCTTAGTCATAGGTTATTTTTCATCAAGTTGAATAGCTTGAGATAGATCTTGTGGCGTGCTTGTAGGTTTGACTTACAAGAGAGATGAATCTTGATTCATAAAATTTTGAGGATAATGAAGTTTAGTTTCATTCCCTAAGAGTGGAGAGATACCTATAATTAGAATGAGGGGTTGATAACCTTATCTAAGTACCTCAAACAAGTCATTTTCAAATGAAATATCCTTTTGGAATGGTATGCTTAGAGAGATACCTTTCTATTGTTTGGTGAAAATATCTTCTTCAATATGAACTAGGTCTTGACATGCCTCTAAAAGAGAGTAACCTAATCTTATGATCTCAAACAAGTCTTTTGATTGATCCTTACATATATCTAGTTTTCTTGGACTTTCTTCAAGCTTGATAGGAGTTGATGTATAAGTAGGCATAACATAGCTTGAGAAATATTTTTAAATTATACCTCCTTGACCATACTCATATAACTCTAAGAAACTTTATAACACCTCTAATATATCAATAGAATATCCCTTATCCATCATAGCATCCTAATTAGCTTGTATCTCATTAAAGTTACCTTCATGAAGATCTTCATAGGCTGGTTTGCATATTTTTTGACCCTCTAAAACTTTTTGAATGTTGTCTCTTTGTTTTTAAACTACTAAAATTTGGAAAAATACCTAATTTATATATTATTTAATATTTTCATGAAAGAGAGTAGCTCCCATGTTATCAAGGAGATCATGACAATCATCTTCTTATTGGCTAACTGATATGTTCTCTTGTGACTCACCTTGCTCTTGAAATTCATCTTCTTTAACATTTGTGAAGGTTGATCTGTACTTCTCTCAACCAAGATGTTTCCCAATGGAAATCTCTTCTTATAAATTACCTAAATCACCTTGCTCAATTTCTGATATAACTTGACTTTCTTCAGTCACCTCCCATAGGATAGGTTCTTTTTTAAGGAGGTTGAGGGGGGAGGGTGACAGATGTATTCATGAGTTAGCTTGGGATCCAAGGTATAATTATTATTAATTTTAAAACCTTCTTGGATAGACCTCCAAGATGGTAAATATTTGGGTTCTTAGGGAGGAGAGAGTAAGGTTTGACTAGGTTGTTCTTGATCTTAGCTCTCTTCCCCTTATTTCTCCCAAGACTTCACTACTTGGCTCCATGTTGGGATTTTGACACTATAAACATGTGTTTCAACTTGAGGGATGAGTGCATTATTGGATAAGCTCTCAACCACCTTATTTTTAGTTTTTAATGCTCTTGTTGCTTCCATTGACTGAGACAAATGTTCCTTTATAAGTTCAATTTCTCTAGTTAGGTGACTTTCAAAATCAAGTCTCATCTGATCAAAAATAATCCTCAAGCTGATTAGGAAGGGAAAGGCTCTACCAAGTCTGATTTTAACCATGACATTCAGTCCTCTTAATGATAACTTTTCCTTCTTTTACGTATTCTCTTGAATAAACTTACAAGTAAGGAAGGATTGATAAACTTTTGGGGAGATTAGAAGGTTTTGAAACTCATATGAATCAGTATTTTGAGGAAGGATCGATTGATAAAAAGAGGACTAACATGGAATGGAGGAGGGCACATGAAGATTATTACTCTAGAACTATTTCCCCTCATAAACTACTAGTTTATATTCTACACTTGAAATCAAGCCACCTATGTCTAATATATAACCAGTGAGTCTTGACTAGTTCTCCCTCAGAATAGATGTTTACTCTCTCCTAATTTTATATAATGAGTCTCTCACATTCCTAATTAGGTGACTAGGGACCTTTTGGCCATACCCCCTTTGTGTATCAATATCAACCATATGTATTTCATAACCCAAGAGAGTTTGCTTAAGGCTTGAGGTGGATAGATTTAGAACATGACTATATTGACTATGGGAATCATGAACTTTCCTAGATTG
Organism: Torreya grandis; assembly: GCA_037957365.1. Taxonomy (NCBI): domain Eukaryota; kingdom Viridiplantae; phylum Streptophyta; class Pinopsida; order Cupressales; family Taxaceae; genus Torreya; species Torreya grandis. The sequence goes on from JARHVA010002973.1 coordinate 27,657, forward strand.
ATTAGGAGGATATATGGGCTACCAAGGGGAATTATAGGGCTCACAAGGAGGGTTAGGGTGATATTCTTGGTAATAAGGAGGATTATAGGATAAATGTCAACCATCATGTTACTGGTAGGGGTCAATGTAAGATTGCTAAGTCTCATAGTGTGTCTGGTATAGGTCATAGTAAGGTTGATAAGGAATTTTAGGACATATGTATCCTCCATATCTATCCATCAGACATCATGAAATAATTGAAGATAAAAGTGAACAATGAATAATAGTTGTTCTTACCCCTAAGTGAAGACATTCTAATGACCCTTGGCATGGGATCCTAACTAAAGATATACCACTAGAGTACTTGAATATTTATAATATCACTAAATGCTAAAAGTGAGTGATCCAATTTTCTTTAATCCTAGACCCACTAGGTGTGCCAAAATTGTTAACTAACAAACTGCACCCTTAAGAGAAGATTTTTCAGACCTTTCCAAGTTAGGGGTGATATGTACTATTCAAAGGTTATGGGTAAATTTTATATGGACTAAACCTCTAGTTTATGGGGCTTGCCCCATTGGTGAATAAATTATGGCTTAGTTCCTATAACTACATATTTTGATAGTGAAAAGGGATAGAAGAAAAACATGAATGAAAACTATGCTACTAGAGGTGATGCCCCAATATGTTGTCTCCTCTAATTAATCCTTCACAACACTTATAAACATAAAAAATGGTTGAATATTAAAAAACTTTACCCAAAATACCCCTAAGTATTAATGATTCACATGGAGGCTATGTCTTATGACTAAAAATTTGGGAAGATGAAAGGGAGGTCTTATTTAAGACATTGCCAATCAGATTTCACTCCAAGGCATAGTCATCAACATCTTCACACACCATTTGACCTTCATAAGAAAAAATACTAGCATCTAGGTGAGATAATGACCTATAAAATGAGAAATAATACCACTTATTCAAATAAAACAATCATATAACACACTAAATATTATGATAGAGATGTTGGTTCAATCCTTACATTAGTTTAGAAGGTTATAAGATACAAATTTGGGAAGAATTTCTTCATACATAGTAGAGGGATTAGTATAAAGGCCTTAACACCTCAATTTATAGAATATGAATAAGAGAGAGAAGATAATGTGGCATATATAAGGCATGGATAGGTCATGAATGACCATAATTAACTTAATAAGTAGTTACAAGCAGCCCCCATAACTCCCTTCTTACATTGCCTTAGTGGTGAGAGGTCTTTAATGAGCCCTTTGAGCATTGGATGTCTATTTTTGGAAAATTTTAGCTTCATACTCATCATTATCATGCCAACTTGGTAAACTAACTCATCTCATTATAGTTACAAAGGTGGAATGTGGTCCAATTAGGCATTCATGAAGCATTTAATAGCCTATCCATATCCTTGTGTATGTTGACTAGTCCTAAACCCTCCTAATCCTCCATAATGTAAATTAAGTATTCATACCTAATTAAATTTTTCAATTAAAAGTGTGTTTATGTCCCTTCATTTATTCACTTAGTAACCTTCCATGCCAAAACATCTTCCTTGTTGACCAAATAGGCCTACTAAGCAACTAGGCGTAGTCACTTGGTGCTTGATGCTTAGATGGCCATAAGACCTACATAAGACCTTGGGAATGGGTAAATGGTCATGTTTCAATCTTGAACCAACATAATACACCATCTCTTATGTCTTTTAAATAATGTTACTTATAACTCTTGTTCATTTAGGTGACTAGGTCACCTCTCACTTAGCATTTATAGATTGGCTCTTTAGCTCAAACCTATATGAGAATTTTCAAGATGAATTAAATGTGTTTTTTTATTTTTAAAATTTAAATATGATTCAAACTACCCTCCTCAATGATCTAAATTATATTAATATGTTTAGAACCCTATTTTCTACTTAAAACCTATAAAAGTATCATTTATGATGAATCCATGTAGGTGTCCATATAAACTATTATCATGAATGGGACCTCCTTAGAGTGAATAATGTGTTATAGGTATCTCAAAAGAAAATTTATGGAATCTAATTTCAAATATCTCAAGTTTTCCTCCATTATGTCTCTATTATGGTTTAGAGAGGGTTTAAGTGGCCTACCATCTTAATAATGGTTCATAGGGTATAAGCCTCAAATCCAAAACTTATTTCCATAGATGTTGATCTCATATACCCCTTAAAAATTCCCAAACATATCTTGGTCCCATGTACTTTATACAGTGAGTTGTGAGTGAAAGTTGACAACCTTCAAGCTCTAGCTAAGCATTTTAGGTGGGTTTATAGTGTTAAGGATTATTCATAGATTTGGTATCTTGAATTAAAATCTTTCCTCCATTTATAGTAAGTGAATATGGATCCCTAAATACCCATAATATCACTAGTCATGATTCATCTTGTCATATGAGATATGAGCATTAGAGTTGGTAGTTCAAGATGGTAGACTGGGGTAAAAAGCTCGAGAGTGGTAATAGGACTAGGTTGACCATTTCCTTGTATTCCTCTATCTAAAACATTCTCCTCAAGGCATATATAATCATAAAACACCTTATCATGATGCTAATTCTACTTTGGGGGTTTGGATATGCCATAAGGAAGACGTTGGGGTTTTGAGACCTAATGGTGGTCCATGACAAATATTAATGAGTAATCTAACCATATCATGACACTTAGCATGTATTTTTTACCTTTTCACCCATAAGACTAAGGTTTAAAGTTAAATTCTAATAAAACTTTGAGTGAATGATGAGGTGACACCTATCACTCAGTCACCAAATATTGAATAGCTAGACTCTATATAGAAGCCACTTAGTAGGAAAGTCTAATGGACTAGTGACAGTGGACCCCTTATCACATAGTGATATCATAATCAAAGGAATATATGAGACCAAATGAAAAGAGATCTAATGAAAAGGTGACATATGTAAAGGTGTCATAGTGGTCAGGTTCATCAAGAGTTTCATATAACAATGTCATGTAACAACACAAACCAATAAAATCCTGCCAATTAGAAAGCTAGTAGGGGTCCTAAGACCACATCAAACTAAAATAAAAGGGGTCAAGTCATGTAATACCAAAAAAAGGTAAAATATAATTCAAATATGCCATGTGGTAAAATAATTTTCCACCCACCTAAATATCCCAATATCCAAATTAAAAGGTTGGAATGCATGAAAAGATAAAAAATTGTTAAGAATATGTCAGGTATGACACCTAGATGGCACATAATTTTCCATGAAGCATCAATTATTAGTATGTATTGAGTGATTATGGGGCTCATTTTGATGATTATAAAGCTAATTCACCTCAAGGAAAAGGCAATCCTATAATGAGAAGACACGTGGACAAACTAAGAACAATGATTGGCCAATTACTAAAAGTGAATTTTTGAAGGCGTTGGAAAAAAACCAAAGATCCCACTTGGGATTTATGTTAAATAAAATGAAAGGAATTTGTAATTTATGGCTCATATATTAAAATTCAAAATTTTGAAAACATCTAGAGTTTAAATTTCATTGTCTTGAAGCTTAACATTCACCATTACTATCGGTTGAAAACTCCAACGTGACCTATATCATTTAATAAAAATAATTATGTATATTCATTCGACATCTAAAAAATATAAAATCTCATAAATAAAAATTTTAGATTTCATGGCCGAAGTAGGAGAATCTAGAGATGCCAAATTAGAATAGGTTATATTTCTATATCCATACAAGACAAACATAGTCTTCCAAAACACCAGCTTCAATACAATTACATTATCCATAGAGGAAAAACACTATAATGACATGTTATACCATGTGGATAAGATGGTAGACTATTATAATGATAGTAATGAAGATCCTAGAGTTGTATAGGAAAATTTTGACATCTTAGTGCTTAAGTTTGTAGGATTACACAAAGTTGCATCCAATCTAGAGGTGTTCTCCTGTGTGGACTTGGTCTACCAAATTTTTTTTAGTCTAGGAGTGTGGATGACATGATCAAATATATCAATTTTGGAAATGGTATTGCTTACATAGTTATATTTTCCTTTCAAGCCTATTATGACTTTACTAGGCTCATAATTTTTTATAATCAAGAAATCATGACCTAATGGCTTGATTCACATAATATCATAAAAGTCTTGAGAATTTGGGTGGATAACCTAGGGAGGTTTATATATAAGTATAAAATAAATTATATCCCTATCACCTAATTTATAAAATAGGTGAGAATTAGGATGGCCATGATGAAAAAGTTACATAGAATAAAAAACACTGGCCATGTGGATGAGAAGTGGTTTCCACTATTGTCTATGATCATAGATGATTCCATGATCCCCTCTCCTTAGGGATAACATCTCTTATATTTTGTCTACCTAAATCAAGAAGACCATGGTCAATCAAGGAAATCATTTGTATATGATGTCATACCTAGTTGACATCATATGTATTACCATAAAATTCCCCTAGTTTACCGATTTGGATCTAAACATGAGATGGATTGTCCCCCATGACTTCACAAAGGTTAGAATTTATATATATATATATATAGAAGAGATGTAAGATATTGTTGAGAAGTTCTACCCTGATTATATATATATCCATCCATAAAATAACTATGCCTAGGCTATTATTAGAGATAGGGTAACCCTTAAAATATAGGTAGACTACTAGTACTACCTTAACTACACCATAATTAGAGTTGAAGGAATCATGGTATCCCCATTTAGGTTACCCACCATAGTTCTAGACAAGATGCATGAGTAGGAGATTACCTTCCAACTACTCATAAGAGTAGATGGCCTATGTAAAAACAAGAAGGGACCAATCCACCCCTAATTATTCAACATCAATCGATTCAAAATTTAAACTTGGCATTTAGTCATAGCTATTGCCAAACATAGGTACACCTTTAGTCTAGAGAAGGATAGTGATAGGGAATGGGATCTTAAACATTTGACATTCAATCACTACATCAGACATAGGGTGGCTCTCAGTATCACACACCATCATGATCTTGAGGATGTTACCTTAATGTAGCTAATAATGTATAGGTCAAGAAGAGGATAAAATTTAATAGGATCACATAGGTGAAAGGAAGACTAGATGGCATTAGGTTTTTTAAGGTGTCTAATCACCAAGATTCTCAAGCATGAATGTTAGCATATCCTATTCATTCTCTTAGTGTTGAATAAGAAGGTCCAATTAACCTATAACTTAGTCAAAGAATACTCCAAGAATTATCTCCCACTTTGGAGAAAGGAGGGGCTAGTGTAGGGATGAAATTTGAGAAGGCTTCCACCCCATGGGTCCCATATAATAACTCATCCCAAATGTAAATTTATACCTTATCACATAAAAAACCTTTAATAGGAATAATAGTCACTTATACTTATACAATAACAACTTCAACATTACCATTGCCTTCCCTTCCTCCTATTAGAGAAGGACTGAGTACTAAAGGTCAAGAATGTATTGCCTTACCCCCCTCTTTCTTCTATGAAAAATCCCTAAGCATATTTGATTCCCCCAACTCCAGGTCATGTAAACCTCCAACCTTATAATCCCTTCACCACACCTATAATCAAGCCTATAACCATGTCATTTCCCACCATCACTCCTTTCACCATATCATATACTTCTAGGGTTTTAGTGATGGCCAATTTGCACCTAGTCATGCCAAGACCTATGCCTAAACCTAGCCTATAATTGCCTAAGAAGAGGCCTGCTATCATCCTTCCATAAGTTTTACTTTTATCTATTATTTAGTCATCTATCACTAGTGTTTATTCATCCCCTAGCTCTGTGTTTATATTATTCACAACCATTGATACCTCCCAGACATCTAACTTCCAAGAGCTGAATTGAACTCAACCATTACCTCCCTCATTAGAGCCCCCAAATTTCTCTTTAGATACATCATGGATTAAGAATATACAACTAGCCACTAGGGAGAACTCATACCAAGTCATAGTGGACCCTCCCCAAGTTACATTTAAATTTAACAAGGAGGATGGGGTAATGAAGAGGGTGACTAAGAGGAAGGTTACCCACCCTAATCAGATAATTTTATATGAATCAGAAGAAACCCTATTTGAGATGACAAAGACAAAGAAGGCTAGGTAGGGCCAACAATTGTAATACGAGGATGATCCCCTCTCAGATCTCTAAGAAACTATATATGTAGCTTCTAAAATGGTTAAGGGAGTGTAGTAAATAATAACTAACTTAGAGTAGTATCACAAGGACACTTTACTAGAGTAGACCATAACAGAAGTAGAATGGGCCATGGAATAAATGGTTAATATGATAAATACCTTGGCTTAGTACAAGACAAAGGGTGATGAAATATACAATAACTTCCTCAAGGTAGAATCTGCATATGGAGGGTATGATAGTAAGATAATCAACTTGATGAGGTTGATCAAAATGATGAAATTTGAGGACCTAAACCTGATTCCCTTGGATTACTTGAGCATTATTTAGTCCTATGTAATTCGGAGGAGAAATAACTTAAACCAATGGATTTAAGATATGAGCTCCTTGGGAGGATCCCTTACACAAAAAGGTGACAAAGTTATCACCTTATTTAAGGATGCTAAAATTATGCACTTAGCTAACAAAGATGGCTCCATCATTAATAAGGATGCCTTTAGGGCTCAACTACATAACTTTATGGTAAACATTCAAAAGAAATCCATGGATAGAGGGGTGATATTTATACAAGAGATGGTGGATTTGGTAGACTTTACCAACCAAATAATAAAGAAGGCTATGGCCATAAATGAAGTTGTGGGCCCTCTCCTATGTAAGCATGATGAAATCATCAAGATAATCACCAAGTTGTTTAAGGAGCCTATCATTGATCTAAAATTGATAAATAATAATTTTATGAAATGTTATAAATCATGGAGAGGATATATTGAGGCCCAAAAATAAACTTCCACCTTTGGAGCCACCACCTTGTCAACCCCTCTTATAATGTCTTCTTCCTCAACCAGTACTAGAACTCCATCTTCTTCTATAGTAAGAGCTTCATCTTCATCTATACCTTTGGGATCCCATCCTATCTTTTTAGGAAAAAAATAACCACCTATTGGGTTACTTATAAATAGGAGACATGTCCTAGGGTCCTTCAAATTACATTGTAAAATATTCCCATTTTTTGAATAGGGAATATCCTCTAACTTTAGGACATAGAAGACCTTGTCTACTGATAGGTGGCATGTTACCCTATTCTTTTTGTAACAAATTTTAGGAACTAAAATGACCTATATATATGGATTATCCCCTTCATTGTAAACTAGAGACAAAATTTTGTGAATTAATGTAAAGAGAAAGGAAATTCCAATAATCAACTCATTGTTTTCATTATTTTCATGCATTCATGTTTCTCAATCTTTATTAATAATATATTATCTAATTTATTTAATGGTAAAAATATGGCATTAGTGTTTTTTTATTCATTTTTTAGTTTGTACTTTCATCTAGGCCAACAAATTTTGTTATTTATGCTCTATTTTCTTCTTAATTTACTAATAAATATGTTTAAGTAAATTTACTATAGGTATAAATTTAAAGCTTCATTTTTAGATATGTGCATTATATTCACCATAAAATCCTCACTAAATTTATGATGTTCTAGGTCTAAGCACTAGGATATCATAGTTTATAGTTTTATTTGCATGATTGTCAAAAGAAACTAAAGGGGATCTATTGGTCTTTACTGTTACAAGGGAAATTTATTTTCTACCCTACCCTACTCTATATTTTGAACTTTTAAAACATGAATCACCTTATATTAATGCTCACTATATATATATATATATATATATATATATATATATATATATATATATATATATAAGAGTGTGGGATTATATTTGAAAATACAAAGAAATTTACATCATAACAAAATTTAGGTAGATTATGTTTTTGTTGATGTTCTTGTTGTCCCTATATTAGGGTCTACTTACAGACTAAAAGGTGGTCACCACATAGTCTCTCCAAAAAAACTAAGTGAAGACCCAAGTTTTTATAGGACCTATATTATAATCTAAGAAATTTTAATCTATTATTCACATTATGTCCTTGACACATACATACATAAATAGAGAAGAGTTGGTGCTAGAAGGAGGGATGAGTAAATTATAGTGTATTTTAGTTAAAATATAGCATAGTCTCTTTTAAAATACACAAATATTAGAATAAACACTACAATTTCTTCTCATTTTACATAATATATTTGCAACCTTTAAAAGATCCCTATGAAAAGTGTTTATTCCAAGATTTCATTTACATAATAGACCAAGTCTAAAGATATTTAGGCATTATCCCTATGATCTATTTAAATTACATCTAAAAGGTTAAAGATAGGCATGTCATTGAATATTTTTAAAAGGATCTAGCTATTTTTAGTCCATATTTAAATTTTTCTATATAATTTTAAATTAAAAAATTTGGTTTACAACAAATAAGTGTAAATATTAGTGTCTAATTAGATTATTGTTTGAAAGATCATTAGGCCAAGGATCTAGATGTCCAGATAGAGTATATTCAAGTAGTATCAAAATATTATTTATAAATTATCATTATAAGAGACTTCAATAAATCCTAATACACTAAATATTTCTCAAGATATTTAGTTTAACATTAATATTTTTAGGGTTGAACCAATTTTCTAAAAAAAATTGTGTAGGGTCTAAAGCTTAGAAAGATATAAGTCAGTAAAGGTGAAGTAAGACTACTATGCTTAATTATGGGCCTTCCTATAGGGTTATTTTATGTTAATTGGGCCAATATTTACCTTATATTTTAATATTTGGTGAACCTTTATAGTCTTTTGAATTTCTAATAGAGATATTTGCTTAAAAATCCTAGATTTACCTAAGATCTGAACCAGATCTCACTTGAAGACTAGGGTTCCCCTTGAATCTCTATAAACCCATTATAAGGCCAAATATAATAAAGGGAGACATAAAAGATATAAATACAACCCTTCCTCTCTAATAAGTCAATATATACATCACATATGGACAATTATGGTGTGGTTAGGAGGATTTTTCATGAATGTACCTTGTCCTGTGCATGATTTGCATAGGAATCAAGAGAAATACCTCCCTCTTTTCAATCCATATATGGGTATAAATACCAAAGATAATATCAAGTCTTTCAATCATGATTTTAGGCTCCTAAATGTCCTCCATGAAGATGTATCTCATAGACCCTTCCCATTTACCTTTATGGAAGTAACCTATGACTAGCTCCTCAATTTACTAGAGGATTTCATCACTAGATGGAACCAGTTTAATGATAAATTCATCGCATAATTTAGGAGGATCATTAGTCTAGGAATAATCTACTAGTAATTCATTTTCCTAAAGTGATACTTGAACAAACCCATAGGAAATTTCAATGTTAAATTTCAAAATATGTATAGCCTCACCATAACCCCCTACCAATATGAAGATGACATGGCACTTGAGATATACAATAATGCCTTAGACCCAATGATTTTTATCTTTCTATGCATGGCCATAAACATAAATACATTACCACAAACATATGTAGAGGCTATACACATTGATGATCAAATGCACCCATAGGGGTATCCTACCTTTGCTATCCAAAATATCAACTTGGCTTTAATCACTCTAAATTTGGTCCCAAGTGTAAACCAAAATATGCTAGCCTTGAACTAGTTACCCATCCTTAATAAACTACCATTAATAAATGCAAATTCTAGCCAATAAATGGGATTCTTCAACTAGTCTAATGTTGTAGCTCATCCCCAAAATAATAAACAAGCTCTAGTCCTTGTTAATAACTCCAATACCCAAAGCATTATCTAGAACCCAGTCTAGAATGCCAAACTTAACTCCTCAAAAGGAGTCTTATAAGCAATTTATAGAATGGTTCAAAAACTAGGTATTGATTTCTTAACTTTTTAAAGGCAAATAGGAAATTTTCAAGAAGGTTCCAATAAAAATGACACATTCTAAAAGTACAATAAACCTTTCAATAGGTCAAATAATAATAATAATAATAATAATAATAATAATAATAATAATAATAATAATAATAATAATAATAATAATAATAATAATAATAATAATAATAATAATAATAATAATAATAATAATAATAATAAACCCTCAGCCAATAAGATAACTGACATAAATATATGTGAATTGGCCTTGCCTAATTAGTGTAGGGACCACAACATGACCCAACACGGATAATTAGATTTAATATAAATTTTTAATGCTTTCAATATGTTCTAAGGTGATCTAGAAAGTTATGACATTATCTCTAACAATCAAGACAATACTAGTAATTCTAGGAACACAAGAGCACCTAATAGTGGGTCCGACCCCATATAAATGAACCTCATGGTTGAAACTTATGAGTTTATTGAAAAGAAGAAAAAAATATTGAAAGTAACATGATGAGATATATACTTTACAACAATACCAAAAATCAATCATGACTTGAGAAATAGAGCCAAAAAGGAACCTATAACAACTTCTATGCCACCTGAGAAAGTTGACACTCCCCCAGATCATTGAACCAATAATGATGCTCTTCTTCTAAAGGAAAGGATACTTAGCCTACTATAGAGTTAGCTATGAATGGGTCCTAATATAGATACAACATTGTGCAAGATATGAAGAAGATCAAATCCAACATTACTTTACATCAGCTTACTCAAATCACTGACCAACATGATCTACTACTTAAATATTTAACTGATAATTCAAACAAAGGTAAAGCTAAATCTACAAATATGAATGTAGTAATATATAAAAGTAAATTTGAGGTTCCTCCATTTATGTTAACTATTAGAATCTTTGGTAAGAATGTATATAATTATTTGGTGATTCTGGGGCATCTACTAACATAATGTCTATAGGTATTTGTGAAAATTTAGGACTAAATATAATTAAGTCTAATATATTTATCATCTAGTTAGACAAGTCAAAGGTTAAAGTGGTAGGATAACTATTGAATGTTCATATGTAGTTAGTTCATGAGCCCTAGATTCAACAATTCATTAACATTTAGGTCATGGAAATCTTAAAAGCATATGGGATGTTACTAAATAGAGACTAGATGAAATCCTTAAATTTATATATGTCCATAGACTACTCAAACATGTGGCTACCTTGGATGGGTATTCCTAATCAAATCTAAATTGATCAAGAGTCCAGGATGAATTTCATGATAATATAGTATAATGCTAAGAATGAGAAAGTTAATTTCTAATCCACTGACTTTGATGTATATTCTCTTAATACTACTAGCTCAAATGAAAGTAATCCTATGACAAAGGATGAAGGATTATAGATGATATACTTAGACTATGTAAGAGCTAAGTAAGGCTCAAGGGTATTTATCATGTTGTCAGATATTGTTGGTAAGCAATACTTATCATATTATAGAATTCAATTCCCTTACACTAATAATCTTACAAAATATGAGGACCTAATCTTAACAATTCAATTTTACATTACACACAAGGTAAGGATATTATTGGTATGAGGTGATTCAAAGTTAGCCTTCAAGAAAGTACATATCCAATATCAGTACAAGCTTTCTTATCTAAAGAAATAAAAATATAGAGCATGGAATTTAATTGAAAGCTTTGAAACATTTAACATTTCCTTTATGCCCAAGGATCAAAATTAGTTGGCAGATGTGTTGGTTTCTATAGTAACCAACTTAGTCCCACCTAAGGCCCTTGAATTATATAAATTTATGATCAAGATGATATCTTGACCTTCTATACCACACAATGTCAACCACTTCTAAGTGTTTGATGATGATAAGTAGATCATTGACTTCATGACTATTTTTGGAGTCTTTGATTCACACGTAATTGACAAACAAGATGAATAATCCATGAAGAGGCTAAAACTAATGATGATGGTATAATTAAACTAAATAAGAATAGGATCCTTAAGGTCATGGTCTATCTAGAGAAGATATTTGACCAAAAAAGACAATGAGTGACCTCAAAATACCCAAAGTAAAATGGGCCTATCACAATAAGATTGTTGTCAAGTTTTCTTCAAATAATTAATCACAATCAAATGACATTGTAAAATTAAAAAATAATAACTTAATGAATTCCATAAATAAATCAATAAATAAGAAACCAAAGGAGTGGTAGTCATCATTGAAATATGCTCTCTAGGTAGATCGAACTAGATATAAAAAAGCCTTGAAGTCATCTCCATTCTTATTAGTATATAGGTAGCAACCAATATTTCTTATTACATTATATCTACCTACTTATAATTTTATGTTTGAATACATGGATGATGATGAAATAATTCAGTCTAAAATATTAAATTAATTTTAGATGGAATATTCCAAACATGAATCCCTTAAGAACTGTAGCAAGCACTAGGACGTAGTCAAAAGGTGGTTTGATAAAATAGTTAAAATCAAAATGTTTTGAATATCAAACTTGGTCTTATTTTGGGATAAAACCCATGATAAAAAATGCCAAAATGACAAATTCATGCCTTTTTGGATCAAGCCATACTGAATTTCATAGATCTTGGCTTATAACACATTCAAACTAAAGGATTTGTAAGGAAACAACCTAGTTTTGTTAGTGAATGGAGAATACTTAAAGGACTACTTCTCAACTTCCCCTTTCACCCCTACCCAAGGACTATGAGTTGGTTTAGTATAGTAGTAGGTAATATTATATTATTTTTATTTTAAATTTGATTTCTTGTTTTGTGTTTTATTTCTATCCCTTTCTTTCCTTAGAGTAGTTTTTGTGTGTTATAACCTATTAATGAGCCCTCTAGGTAAGGTCTCAAATTTCTCTTGCATTTGTCCAAAAATTTTAAATCTAAAAAATTGAAGTGTTAAAGCTTGATTACATCTTAATATATGTTTGCCCAATGTAAGAGATCATGACATATGTTGATTATAAAATATGGTAGAGTTTAATAATAAAGTTGTCATTTCATGGGATATGTGATTTTAATCTAATTATAGTTTGGTGTTAATAAACTTGCATTTGACTAGATGAAGGTCTCAAAATTCTAAAAATTCATACATACTGACACTTAATTTCACATCATAATAATGCCTAGGTAGAATTTAATTAGTATAAAGTGAGTGGTTCTCGATCAAAAGTTTTGGAATTCCTTAAAACCTAGCTAACAAACTAGTTGCCAACCTCTAAGGGTTTGAAAAAAAGGAAAGAAAAAACATATATTGAGTTGAAATAGACTTGACACTAAAAATTGCATTCCTTTAAAGGTGATTTGAGTAAACTCCATCAGGATATGGACACTTGGTTGGTAGTGGAGCAAGGCCTAGAGTGTAGCCAAAGGTACCTATGTCAGGTATATAGATGTCTAGATGGAAACAAATCAATGCCCAAGCCATTCCCTTTAAAATCTAATCATCATTATATATATCTAAAAATGATTACCCAAAACCTGTGTTTAAAGACATGAAGTTTAAAGCTACTAAATCTAAAACCCAAAGGTATATTGGTCAATTAATTCAAATCACACATATAAGTATGCATGCTTTTTAGGTTTTTGAGTCTCAAATCCTTCAAGTGAAAATGTTTTAGTTATAGAGAACCAATTATTATATTTTTTAAATCTACCAAGGGGTGATTACTTAATGATTACACTCTAAACTAGATATCTATATTCTAACATATTGTTATGTTTCCCGTAGAGGTCACCATTTTGTTGAGTTTAACATGCCCAAATTTCCTAAAATGGGGACCCTATGTTATTTTGGGTCATTTATCCTAGGACATACCTTATTATTTATTCCATGTAATAGAAAACCCTTTATATGGTTGTAAATGCTTAAGAGTCATAGTGGTCTATGAAAAATCTTAACAAGTACTTTTTTTAAAATGTTTTATTAACATTTAACTTCAATATTTTTCTAATAATTTAATTTTTTAAAAATTTGTCTTTCAAGGGGTTAAAATTTAAAGACCAAGATATGGTACTTAAAATGTGACCAAAAGCACTTAATTAAGGATTTTCAATTATAAAATTGCTTTGGATACATCAAAATTGCATTTAATACTAGGATTTACCTTGATTTTAGGTTATAAAGGAAGGTCTAAGTTAGATTTCATACTTAGATTTATGAATTTGGGCTTACCCCCTTTTTTTAATTTATTACACAAATCATCAACTTTTGCATCTTTTGCCTTTATATAGGAACCTGATGCCAACTTGGCCTCAATTGACATGTGGAATCATCTCATGCATCGGTCACTCAATTATAAAAAATTTAGGACTTAGTCATATATGCTTTAAGCCTTTGAAAATTATTGTGACCCAAAGACCCAACCAGAACATGCCATTTGTCACTCAATCAAGCCATTTCAATTTCAAAGGGAGATTTTTAAGTTTTACATCACCCAAAAATCCAATAAAGAATATGCTACTTGTCATACAATCACTACATTTTAGCTTATGAAGAAAAGTACCCCCATCAAAGCATGCCACGTATCACCCAGTCACAGCCTTCTAAGACTTGAGTTGCTCTCAAAGTCCCATGATAGAGTGATACAACTACATCATGACATTTGGCACATGCTTATACCCTTCATACCCTTGGTACTAAAGTGTAAATTTCAATTATAATAACATTGTGAGTAAATGATTATGTGACATTTATCACTTAATCACCCAATATTGAATAGATAGATGCTATGTAAAAACCACCTAGAAGGAAAGTCCAATGGACTGGTGACACATGGACCCCTTATCACATAATTATATCATGATCAAAGGAAGCTACAAGACCCAATGAAAAGTAATCCAATAAAAAGGTGGCATGTTTCAAGGTGTTTTAGTGATTGGATCCATCGAGATTTTCATATAACAAAGCCATGTGATAGCATGAGCCAATAAAAACCTACCACTTGGTAAGCTAGTAGGGGTCCCAAAACCACAATGGTCCAAAATAAAAGGGGTTAAGCAATGTAATGCCAAAAGGAAGAGCACTCTAATTTGAATATGATACATGGAAAAATATCATTCCACCCACCCATATATTCCAATATCCAAATTAAAATGTTTGAATGCATAAAAAGACACCAAGTGTCATGCATATGTCAAGTACAACACCTAGATGACACATAACTATCCATGAAGCACTATGTGTTGGTATGAATTAAATTATGACAAGGATCACTTTTTTGGTTATAAGCTAAATCACATCAAGGAAAATTCAAGCCTATGATGAGAAGACATGTGGATAAACCAATAGTAGTGAATGGTTAATTCCCAGAAGTGAATTTTTGAAGGCATTAAAACAAAAACAAAGATCCACCTAGGATTTATGTCAAATCAAATGAAATATACTTGTAATTTATGGCCCGTATCTTGAAATTAAAAATTATAAAAAAATACAAAGTTTAAAGCTCATTTTCTCAAAGCTTAGCATTCACCATTATTATATGTTGAAAACTTTGAAGGGCTCTGTATCATTTGATAAAATAAACTTATGTGTATTCATTTGACATATAAATAATTTGTAAGCTCATCAATCAAAATGTTAAATATCATGGCCAAATTATAAGTGTATGGAGCTACCATGTTAGAATAGGTTCCTTTTCTACATTCATACAAGACAAACATAATCTTCTAAGATAACAAATTCAATATAATTACATTGGCCATACATGAAAAACACTAAAATAACTTATTATACTATGTAGGGAGGATGGTAGACTAGGATAGTGACAATGAGGAAGTTCCTAATATTTCAAAAGAAAGGTATAACTTCTTGGTGCTTAAGTCTATAAGATTACACAAAGCTACATCTAATCCTGAGGTACTCCCCTGTGTGGACTTGGTCCACCAAATTTTTTATTAGTCCAGGTGTGTGGATGACATGATTAAATATGTCAATTTAGGAAATGATATCACTTATATAGCTAGATTAGCATTTCAATCCTATTATGAATTTATTAGGCCCTAAATTATTTATAATCAAGAAACTATGACCCAATGGCTTGATTCAAATAATATCAGAGAAATCTTGAGAAGTTGGGTAGATAACCCAAGGAGATTCATTTGTAAGTCTAAAATAGATTAGATCCCCATCAGTTAACTCAGAAAAGGGTTGAGAATGGGTATGACCATGATGAATAGGTTACATGGAGTAGAAGACACTGGCCATGTGGATGAGAAGTGGGTTCTATGGCTATCTATAATCATAGATTACTCCACATACCCCCGTTGGGGATATCATTTCCCATAATTTGGGTTCCCAAATCAAGAAGACCATGGCTAACCAAAGAAATAATTTTTACATGGTTTTATTCTTGGTTGAAACTATTTATGCTACTTTTAAATTTCCCTAGTTTACCAATTAGGACCCAAACATGAGATGGACCATCCCCCATGTCTTCACAAAGGTTAAAATTAAATATATATGTAGGAGATGTTTTTTGTTTCTAAGTATTCTGATTGTATATAGAGACATCCATGAATGAACTATGCACAATCTATCAACATAGATTAGGGAAACTCTTAGCACATTGGGAGCCTATTAGTACTACCCTAACTACATCATAATTATAGTTTAAGGGATCAAGACAATCTCATTCAAGTTGCCTACCATAGTTCAAAAGTTGGTCAAGTAGGAGGTTTCCTTCTAACTACTTACAAGAGTAGATGGATTATGCAAAAATAAGAAGAAAGGACCAGTCTACCCCCAATTATTTAACATCAGTTGATTTAAAATTGAAACTTGGCATTTAGTCATAGTTATTGCCAAACATAAGTCCAACTTTAATATAGAGAAAGATACTAATAAGGAATGGGATCCTACACATTTGGCATTCAATCACTATGTCAGACATAGGGTGGGTCTTAGTATCACATACCATCATCATCTTGAGGATGGAGACTAGTTATACCTTAATGCAGTTGATAACATAGAGGTCAATTAAAGGATAAAAGTTACTAGGATCATAAATATGAAAGGAATACTAGATGGTGTAGGGGTTTTTTAGGTGTTTGAACACCAAGATACTTAATCAGGAATATTAGCATCTCCTATCCATACTCCCAACCTTGAATAAGAATGACCAACTAACCTATAACTCAGTGGAAGAATACTCTAGTCAATATTTCCCATATTGGAGAAAAGAGGGGCTAGTGTAGGGAAGAAATTTGAGTAGGCTTCAACCTCAAGGGTAGAATACATCATCTCATCTCGAATGTAAAGTTATACCTCATCACATACAACACCTTCAATAGGAATAACAGTCACCTCTAATCCTACACTAGTAACTTTAACATCTCCATTGCCTTCCCTCCCTCTTACTAGAGAAGGATCACATACTATAGGTTAGAAATATATAACCTTACCCACTTTTTTCTTCTATAAAAAACACTTGAGCATATTTTATTCACCCAAACTCTAGGTCATGTCAACCTCCAACCTTACAAGCCCCTCACTAGACTTGTAATTAGGCATGTAACCATGTCATTTCCCACCATCACCCCTTTCACCATATCATCCACTTTTACGGACTCATTGATGGCCAATTTTACCCTAGTCATACCCAAACCTTGCCTAGACCTAGCCCACAATTCCTAAAAAGAGGCCTACTATCATCCTTTCATAAGTTCCCCTATTCTCTGTTAGTTATTCAACTATCACTAGTGATTATTCATCCC
This sequence comes from Torreya grandis, assembly GCA_037957365.1. Classification (NCBI taxonomy): domain Eukaryota; kingdom Viridiplantae; phylum Streptophyta; class Pinopsida; order Cupressales; family Taxaceae; genus Torreya; species Torreya grandis. The sequence goes on from JARHVA010002973.1 coordinate 45,356, forward strand.
CTAGTTATATGTTTATATTAGTCACAACCATAGATAGATTATAGATATCTACCTTATAAGTTTTGACTCCAAATAAATCATTGCTTCCCTTATCATATCCCCCAAGTGGTTCTTTAGATAAATCATGGATTAAGTAGATGCAACTAGCCACTAGGGAGAACCTAGACCAGGTCATAATGGACCCTCACCATGTTACATTAAAATTTGACAAGGAGTTTGGGACAATGAAGATGGTGACCAAGAGGAAGGTCACCCACCCTAACCACATAGTTCTATATGAAATAAAAGAAACCTTTTTTGAGCTGAAAAAGACAAAGAAGTCTAGGAAGGGCCAATAAAAACAATACAAGGAGGACCCCCTCTCAGCTCTCCAAACAATTATGGATGTGGCTTCTAAATTATTAAAGGGAGTGCACCAAAGAATAACTAACTTGGAGCATCAACACAAGGCCACCTTACTATAGTAGACCATAATAAAAGTGGAATGGGTCTTGGAAGAAATATTTGATATGTTGAATACCTTAGCTTAGTACAAGGCAAAAAGAGATGAAATATACAATAAGGTCCTCAAGGTAGAAGCTACATATGGAGGGTATGATAAAAAGATAATCAACTTGATGAGGTTGATTATAATAAATAAATTTGAGGACCTAAACCTAATTCCCTTGGAGGACTTGAGCATTTCTCAGTCTTATGTAATTGGCAGGAGAAATAACTTTAACTAGTGGATTGAAGATATGAGGTCCCTAGGAATATCCCTTACACAACAAGGTGATAAAGTTATAACCTTACTAAAATATGGTGAAATTATGTAATTAGATAACAAATATGGCTCCATCATTAACAAGGATTCATTCATGGATTAACTATATAAGTTCATGGTGAATTTCTAAAAGCAAACCATGGCTAGAGGGATGAACTTTGGATAAGAGATGGTGGATTTGGGAGCCTCTGTCAGCCAAATAATATAGAAGGATGTAGCCATCAAAAAATTTGTGGGACATATCCTAAGTAAGCATGAAGCAATGGCTAGACTCATAGCCAAGCTACTAATGGATGATATCATCGATTTGATATTGATTGATAAGGACTATAGGAAATGTTCTAAAGCATGGAGAGGATAGGTTGAGGCCCAAAAATAAACTTCCACCTTAGGATCCACCACATCATCAACCCATTTTAGAATGCCTTCTTTCTCATATGACACTAGTAATCCATCTTATTTTGTAGTAAGAGCTTCATCTTTAGCTATACCAGTGGGATCCTAGCCCAACTCTTTAGGAAAAAAACATCCACCTATTGGGTTCCTTCTAAACAAGATACATGTCCCAAGGTCCTTCAAATTGTATTATAAAATATTCCCATTTTTTGAATAGGGAATATTCTATAAATTTAGGACATAGAAGACCTTGTCTACCAATATGTGGCATGTTAACTGGTTCTTTTTGTAACCACTTGAGGAATTAAAATGGATTATATATAGGGGTTATCCCCTTTATTGTAAAATAGAAACATAAGTTTTTGAATTAATTCAAAGAGAAAGGAAATTCCAGTAATTAATTCATTGTTTTTATTATTTTCATGCATTCCTATTTCTCAATATTTATTAATAATATATGATCTCATTTATTTAATGGTAATAATTTGGCATTAGTGTTTTTAATGCATCTTGTTAGTTTGTGCTTTCATCTAGGCTAATGAAGTCTATTTGGTATGCTCTATTTTCTTCCTACATTACTAGTAAATGTGTTTGAGATAATTTACTATAGGTAGCATTTTAAAGCATCCTTTTTAGATATGTGCATTATATTCACCCTAGAATCCTCACTATACTTATGATTTTCCTATGTCTAATCACTAAAATCTCATAGTTAGTTTTATTTGCATTATTATCAAAAGAAACTAAAGGGGATCGATTGGTCTTTGTTGTTATAAGGGAATTTCCTTGTCTACCCTACCCTACTCCATATTTTGAAATTTTTAAACATGAATCACCTTAAATTAATTTGCATTATATATAACCAATTTATTTGTTTAAGAGTTTTATGTTATATTAGAAAATACAAAACAATTTACATCATAACAAAATTTAGGTAAATTGTGTCACTATCGATGTTCTTGGTGTCCTTATAGTAGGGTTTGCTTACAGACTAAAAAGTGGTCATCACATAATCTCTCCAGCAAAATTAATTGAATCCCTAAGGTTTTCTAGGACCTATGCTATAATCTAAGAAATGTTATTATGTTTTTTGCATTATATCCTTGACATAGACATACATCAATATTACATACATCTTTCCTAATCATGGTTGGAATTTTGAGACTTAATTGAGTATTAAAGCATGATACATAGGACCTAAATCTTTCCATAGACCTTCTAAACCTTCTTAGCATCCCAAATTGATTGGGAATATCTATATGGACTAGGTTCACTATGTGTGTAGGATTTTATAGGTTTATCTTGACCATTATTATTGATCATTCCTTGAGGACCTCAATTGATCTAATACTTAACCATTTATCTATAATTTAGCCATGCATACATTCTCTATGTCTATTTTGGAATTTGTCTTTATCTCTTTATATAATATTATCTCATACACTAGAAAATGAATACCTATAGGTTTGTAGACCTAGAGGCCTACATTTTCATTTCTTAAAGTTATTCATGGTGCATATTTGGATCAACTTGGCATTGGAAACATATTCACACACCTCCTAAAAATATTGATGTACTTTTAGACCCTCATATTCTCTTGACTTATTAATTTCCATTAAGTTTTCATACATTAGCCTGTGTATCACTATTCTACTCCTTTGAACCTAATTAGACCCTTTATTCATGAGCTTGTCTTCAGTCTCCCTAGTTCAACTTGGTGAGGGTACTGTGAGTATTTGGATTGGACTGCATAGGTGCCTTCATCTCTTAATGTTTCACTAGCCTTTATGCCATTAAGAAGTATTATAAATGTGATTTGGAGTTTTTTTATTTTAGGAGATGGGCTCGTTGTAGTGTGAAAATGTCTTTGGATCTTTATTACATAACAAACATTCTAATGAGGCCATAAGGACCACCCTTCTCCTACATAAGACCATTATACTGAGCCAAAGGTACCTACACTTAGATATTAAGTAAAATATGATATTTATATGAATTAATCAGACATTATAATGGATAAAAGTGAAACTTAGGCATTCTCAAAAACCTTAAACTATGCTAAGATACCTTAAAATTTGATAAATAGGTTTATGAAAGCATCATGGGCTAATTTATGGTTTCTTGGCCTTGAAATCTATAAGGAAGCTTATTTATTTGAGAGAGGATATCCTCTACATCCTTGAATCACTCTTGACACATGAATAATACATTGATCCATACACTTTCATTTTGAAGATTGATTATCATAAGAATAAGTTGAGTCATGCTTGAAGCTTGTCTCCTTCATTCACATGGTAAGCATTGAATAACTTAAAGGAGACCTAATTTTATCAAATGGTGATCATGTTTATCATGAGAGGGGCATGGAGGGAGCATGTATATTCTTCACTAATAACCTTTATGCCCTGTTATTTTATAAAACACATGAACCTTAGCACATAACATATAAATTGCCTACCAAGGGGAACTATGGGTTGTTATGTACTTATAAGTACTATAATAACATGATTAGAGGATTATAAAACAATTAAATTACCCCTTATATACCTTACTCCATTCTTAATTCACCATAATAAGTTTAAACTTTTCATGAATCTACTTGTAGATGGGCATGTGGGGTTTGCAAATGGCTTTTACCACCTAGCGGTCTTATAAATAATTTTTAAAACTTAGGGGATGGATCTAAGAAAAAATTACATTAATATCAATACCATAAAGGGACCCACCTCTAGATAAGATTTTGGGATCTAAATCCCCTTCTATGGATTATATTATGCAACTCAATTTGGCCCTTATGAGCTTGCCAAAAAAATTGATGGGAATTAAACTACCTTTCCTTGCATATTTAGGCCCTATAAATTATATTAGATAGTTTCCATGAACCCTCATGAAGTGTATAACCACCTTATATATTGACATGATTGTACAAATCTATATAAACTTGTAAACACCTAAAAAATACCTATTTTCTATATTTTCCCCATGTCTAAAGCTTTAAAAATACATTGGCTGGAAGATGGAGGGAAAATAGGAGCCAAAGACAAGATTAAAATAGGTTTTATGGATGGAGGGAAGTTGGAGAGTCATTTTCAATGTGTGCGGTCATTTTGGTGAATGAAAGGTGTGTTTAACTTCTAAAAGGACCCTTTTATGTGTAAAAACAAATGACATTATGATGGAAATTATACCCATTAGGAGACAATAATAATAAAATGTGACACCTAAACATATCCTTTCCAAAGTTTTGCAATGTGAACTTTGACTCATATAATGTTTAAAGGGTCATTTGATGACTTGGAGGGCCTTGAAATAGGTTTGAATAAGGGAGATACATCATTAATTACTATGTTAATACTTAATCAATATTTGGACACCATTGTTCATCTTTCTAGTAAGGTCCCTCCTTAATATGTGGTTAAAACAAGTAGAAACACCATGAAAATAAGAAACCTTTTTTCCAAATTACCTTAATTTTTGCTAAAGTACCTTAACCTTATCAAACAATGCATAAATAATTCATTAGGATTAAAAAAACTTAACACCCTTCCATTCACCCAATAATAACCTATGAAGACCTACTACATTATCCAAAGACTCAAACATGTTGCTACATGAGAATCCTTCAAGAAAGTTCTAGCACATACCATGAAACCATAAAGAATGCTAATAGGGCTTTTCAAGAAGCATTTATAATACCATTACAATATCTATACCACCATGTACAAGCTTGGAGAGGTTTCATGAAAAAAAATTGGACTATAGGGGTTGAAATTTGGCCATTTTTAGTTTATCTAGCATTATAACAACTATTACATCTTTGATTTATTGTGAGATGCTCTCTTTATTATTGACTTATCTTTCTATGAGTTTCATTATTAATATTTTTAAACCTTAAGCTTTCTATTCACATTTTTTTGTGACATTTTGGTTTCATTTCTCCCATTTTCATCATTCTCCCATCTTTGATTGAGTATGGATAGTTACTTCTCTTTCATCGATGTTGTTTACATTTCTAGTTTTTCCATCTTTGTTTGAGTATGGACTATTACTTCTCTTATGTTTTTTACATTATTATGTTTCATGATTCCTTGGTTTGATATATATTTTTTACTTTTCTTACTTTGGATACATGTCTAGGTGTTTTGGTAATTATTAGACTTAGATTTTTAGTTTCATAATATTCCCTCTCTTTTGTCATTTATCTTGGTATTTTAGTTCTAACCTAGCCTTTGTCATCTTTTCTTACCAATTTCCCAAGTACTTTAGTCTATTTTATAATTTTTTCCATTTAATTTAACATTCCTATGAATGATTATTTTACTCTCTAGCCTTGTATCCCTAGGGTTTATCTAATGCAATTATTGTGCCCTCCACGATCAAGACTATAAATACAACATGCAACCATTCAACAATAAAGTTAATTCAAGGTATGTATATGGTACTTTTAGTTATTTCAACTATTTAATTTTATTTATATTTTTATTTCTAGTATAATTTTTTAGATCAATTAGTGTGATGATATTTTGTTTCTCAAATCACCATCCCATTTTATACTTGGGTGACACATGATGAGATTTGAGTGGGTAATATGTATACACACAATATTTTTAAACTTTATCATTTACTGACACTTTATCTCTTATATCAACTTATTGAGTTTAAATATTTTTGAGTGCACACCTTAAGGGGTGCACCAAGAAAGGGGTGGACAAACCATTAGTACTTCATGAAACATTATTGTTCAAATCTACCATGCTTATATCAACTACAAAAATTGCATATTTGATCCCTTAAGCAATATTCCTCCTAATAGTCCCTAACTAAACCAAGACATATCTTTTTTTATTATATCATCCTAGTTCAATTTAGTATTTTATATATCCCACCATATTTCAGACTAGGTCAGCCTAGGTCAATGTAGTTTGAAAATTATGACATACTCTTCACAACTAATTCAGCCTTAGCCAACCTAGTTTGAGGTTAAACGATAACTTTTAAACTACATTTATTTTGGTATATAGCATCAACTAAAATTATAGTAAGGGTTAGGATCACTCACCATTATAAGTACAAGTCCCATTTCAATCCAAGAGGAACATTCATTTTCTCACTATTATTCCTTGTAATTTAGCTTAAGTCAACATTTAGAGAAGCCATTGCTTAGATCTTATCTTAGAGGGAAAATATTGTCTTGTGGAGTCATGGTTTCAATAGGAGGATTCCTTTTAGCCTATATCTTGATTCAACCATTGATCCTTACAACCACAACAATCTCTTGTAAATCACCATTGGCCAAGGGAGAAATTGAGGTTCATTAGGTTTTATTTAAGGTAATTTATCTAACCCTAGATTTTTCATTTAATAGATATATATTGTATAATTAACAACTTGAATGGATGTATAACTCCTTTTTTAATCTCTTATATACTTATAATTAGTGTGGTTATAGTTTTTTTAAATTTTCATTTCCTACTTTAGGTAAACTAGGCCCCCATTTGCATACTATGGTTCCTTACCCTTTTTATTTTAATCATCCCCCTTATTTGTGTTTCTCTATTTGAAATACTAGATTAAATTAATATTATAATATCTAGTTAAGATTTATTCCATTATATTGATTTCCTAGTCTTTGGAACCCTCTCCATTGATGTTATGTTATAATTTATCCTCTATCTAGGTTTAGCATATCCATTTGGTCATACCCTAATATAACTATCAATGATATCTATTTCATTTACCTTCTATGAGTCTAGATATCTTAGATAGGATAATTTTCAAGTTAATCCTAGCTTGTTACATTTAATATGTATTATATATGTAGAACTTGACTATGTTAAAACTAAGAGGATCAATTCACACTTGCTTTAAAGTAGACACATTTTTTGAAGGGAAACACTCTTATGGAAAGTAAATTTCTAGAAATTAAATTGTAGGAAAGTAAATTACACTTGGAAAAAAAGTAAAGTAAATACTAGAATTGAAATGATAATTTATGTTTGGAAGCTTCCCAAACAATGAATTAAAGTATGCATGCTAAATTTAAAATACAAATATATAAATAAATTGCTTTTTAATGAAATCAAATAGGATAATAAATACACACACTTTAAAGAAATGAAATAAAATAAAATAAAATGTTCACATAACATAAAATGAACTAGTTAATGAATGGGAAACCAAACTACCGAATCTTTATGAGTGCACCATATCTTGGTTGGATTAGAGATTGACTCCCCTCATTTTTAAGGTAGAATTAAATCATAACAAGGTTATTAATTCACCTATAAAATTAAACTATTTTATATAATTATTATTACAATACTTTGTTTTTAACTCTCTTTTAATATAAAATACTCTATTATAGTCTCTACCTGATTGTTGATTATCTAAATATTACATCTATTTAGCATATATATAGAGAAATAAGGACTTTTATTATCTAATTTATAATCCTAGGAATTATAACAATCTAACCTATACAATTCTAGAAATAGTAGAAGGAAAACATAGTAGACATATGATAGAATAATGAATTTGAAAATATATACACCTAATTTTTTTTCACTTTAGTGATGTTTTCTCTTGTAGGGGATTGTAAGGGCATCAATATCCATAGGTTTGGATTGGCTCATGGTACTTTAAGAGAGATGTTTCCATCATATTCTATCAAACTATCAATATTTTTAGTTTGACCTTCTTTGGGTCTTTATTTGTCTTACCTTTCCATCTACTTCATCCATATTTGATTTCTCTATATCCTACTACATCATCCTAGTCGATACAATTTGTTTCATGATTAATTCTTCCATGTCTTGTATTGACCAACCCAATACACTTATGAGTTTATCTTATATCATTTTTATTGTATTGGCCTAGCTAATAATACATTATCTCAGCTGACATATTCAAAATGAAACATCCTAGATGATCATCCTAGAGTTTAGGGTTAGTTTTAGGTACTGTATCCATATATAGGGGTCATATTTCATTCCTAAAAGATATATCACATTCATACACTCTACTTCTACTCACATTTATACCCCTAAGTATTATTTTGGAGATTTATAAGGTTTGAAACCTTATCTTTGAAGTATTATCTTGTGGTGTCATTGAATACCAATAAGAGAGGTATTTTGGGGTTCCCAACTAAGGATATCTAGGTCTTAATCCAACCATTTGAGGTCTTCAACCTAAAACATATCTTAAAAAGTCCACTTTAACCAAAAGGGGAGTTTAAAGCATCTACATGTCCACCTAAAAGTAATATATCCCTCCACTCTTTCCTTTACGTAATTAGTAGATTATATGTTGTTTATTGCTTTGTGAATGTATGTGTGTATCCTTTCTTAGGTTCTTCCTTATAATAAATAAATTGACATAGATATATGATTGCTTAGGTTTACCATTTACCACCTTAAGCTACATATACCCATATTTGGTTGACCAATGCACCTTACCATCTTTAAAATCACTTACATATCATTTTCTTTACTTGTACCTCTTTAAATCATGTAATTTACTTAGATCTTTACAATCACTATCTATATTGAGCCCTAGTGAGAGTTATACCCTATGTCATAGGATTAGGATTTTAAAACATTTTCTATTGAAATTTGAGTTTGGATCACCATTTGATATGTCTATGAATATCCTAGTTACTTAACCACTCATCCAAATATATACAGTCTCTATTGATTAACCTTATTCAAGTTCTAATCTATTGAGAGAAATAGGATAATTGTAGGACTTCCTAGCCCATGCATATATAAACCATGTGATAGAAATATAAATGAATTGGTATAATGAGGTAAGGAATATAATATTTTTTTAATTCAATCATTCCATCCTTGATTTAAAGGAAACATTTATTCCTAAAAAACTGTGGAGTAGTTTTAACTCAAATTTCCAACTAATTGTCACAATCAATAATGTGCACCTATAGTAGTTATTATGGGTAGAATGTAGTAAATTTATATGGGTACATTATGATACATATGTGGATATAAGTTTCCATAATTGGTTTTTATAGGTTTTTATCTAACTCAATGAATTTATTCTCTTTATGTCTATGGGTATAAAAAATTTCACAAGAGTCATGAACATTTTGCACTCTTCATTCAACATTAATAATACAAAAAATAGTCAATCCTTTAAATCATAATAATTTATATAAAGATAACTATTTTTAACCAAAAAATATGAATATAGATCATTCATATATTATGTGCATATATAGACATTTTATGGGCCAAAAGAGTGTGGATAAAAATATAGGGAAGTGTTTTAGGAAAGACTAAGTAGCAAGATGAGGGCCATTTCTTGGCCTCATCATAACCCTAACTCAAGTATTTGAATGTCTATGTGAAAAATATATTAATTTATTTCTATTTAAAATTATAAATTAAAATGTGTACAAATAAGTTTTAAATCACAAGGTGGGATCCTCAATAATCTTCCTATAAGGCATCCTTTATCTTTCTCAATTTTCTAGAATTTCTTCATCTCCTCTTGTTCATCAATTTTTCTTAATATTTTCAACCTTGAAATTGTAATTAAAGAAATTTTATCTATAATTTAATATATTTTTGAGGTTTATCCATCAAAATAATTGTATGCTTCATTCTAGTTTGTATTAGAATGAAAGATGAAGTAGGTTACAAATTCTTTCCTAGTTTCATGAACTGTTTCAACAAATTTGGGAAACATGGTTAATTTCTTCCATTGATAGCTCATTTTTTTATTGTGGGTACTCTACACTAAGATATATTATATTATATTTCCATACCTATATATAATTCATCAACTAATTTTTCCTCCTCAATTCACAAAATTCTTTTAATAACATAAACTATTAACATTCAATTCATTATCAAATATGACTACATACCCATAACAAATATTTGATCTCCACATAAATTTAAATATAGGCTTTAATAAAAAAACTAAGATAAATCATGTCATCCTTATATCCTAAAATTATTATGCATGTTTGATATTAGATCAATTTCTCCTTGTAATCTATAGACCCTACATGTGGTCTACATTTAAACATATTCATGAATAATAATAATAAATATATAATAGTTATAAATACAACCCATTAATTACTACATCAATATCTAAGTTTTTATTATCAATTTCTTAGTCCTTTTTATTAAAATACCTATGTAATATTTATTCATCAGATAGGATGACCTGCAACTATCCTCTTTCTATTAGTAGACTAGGACTTGAATAAGATTAACTAAATATAACTTGTGTATATGTGGATGGTTGGGTTAAGAACAATTATATCCATATATATAGTAGAGTGTAATCTAAAAATCAAATGTCAAAAGGAAAGGATTACAAATCCTAAGCTGATGATAAAAGATATATCTCTCACTATACCTCAACAAATGTAAATGGTTGTAACTATGGTGGTAAACATGAAAGTAAATTAAAAGGTTATAAAGGGGTACAAACTAAATTAAATAATGGGTTAGATGTTTGTAAATAGGTAAGGTGAAATGGTAAAAAATTGGGGTTATATGCAATCTAAAGTGATTAATGAAAAGTCTAAGAAATCTTATATCTACACTAGCTTATTTGGTATAGGGAAGAGACTAAATAAGGATACACACACATACATCCACAATGAAATAAACAAAATAATACATAATATAATAATTAAATAAATTAAAGAATGTAGATATATAAATACTTATAATGGGGTGAATCTGTCGATACCTCAATTTCCCCTTTGTCTCAAGTAGAGATTTGAAATATTTTTTTGTAGATTAAAGACTTCAAATGGTTGTATGAAGACCTAGATACCCTTAGTAACTCCCAATGACCTCTCATATTAATCTTCAATCACACCACAAAACAACCTCCAAGATAATGTTATAAACCCTATAAATATCTTAAATACTTCCTAGGGTAGACATTTGAGTAAAAGAAAAGTGTATGAATGTGATATATTATTATTAGAGTGAAATATGACACACATATATATTTTTACAATACCCCAAACCAACCCTAAACTATAAGTTAATGTTATTGACCAGGATGATATAATTGGAAAATGTCAGATGGCTAGTACAATATTGTTCATGCTGATATGGTAAAAAATGTAAGGAAACACACTCATAATTGTATCAGGTAGGCTGATATATTATAGGAAGGATAAAGACACAAAATAAATGGTATTAGATAAGTCTGTAGGATTATAAAGAAGCTAACAAATCTAGATAATTAGTAGATAGAATGAATGGATAGATTAAATATTGGAGGAAGTTAAACTAATATTAGTGATGGTGTAATAGGATATAATGGTAACATCTCTTTCTATGTACCATAATCCATTCCCACCCCATTATTAGTTTACCATTTAAGGCATAAACTCAAGGATATTGAAGCATCAACAATTTTTTGCAAGAGAAAGCATCAATAAATGATAAAGTGAAAAATATTATGTGTATACATAATTCATTTTATTTTTTAAGAGATGGTGGATATTTAATTTTTATATCATAAAAAAACACCATTCATCTCTCATATGCTGAAATTTCTTGATATATAAATGTAATTAATAGAAAGTACCATATCAACAATAGGAATACCTAGGATAATGATACATGGAGTAGTAGTATGATAGGGACTTAAAAATGAGATATCTTGAACCTAACATTCAAAAACATGTGTATAATATTCCTTATTTGAATCAAGTTCTTATGATTCAATGATAATGAAGAAGAATCTTGAAAATCATGGCCCAATAAAAATAAATTAAGAACTTTTCAAAGAATCTTTAGTTTGCAATGACTTTATATTTTATTTAAACATAACCAAAAATTGTAAGTGTTTCTATCATGACATGTGGTATTTAATTTAACCATATATAATAAATATTATGTTATATCCATTTATACAAGTAAGCTACAAGAGTGGTTATAGGTGTCACACAATAGTGTCTTATAGGCTTTTGTAGCTATTATTATAAGTATATCCAAAACTACTATAGGTATGAAACCCATTGAAAATAGGATTTTATTATTGAATATTTGAATTATTCCTTGATTGTCTCTATAATTGCATGTGTCTCAATTACTAAATGGGATGAGCCTTGGCAATAGAATGAATATATCCTTATCATAATTTACCATGTAATGATTGACATCCCACTTTTGACATTTCTAGATGTAACATGAATTTTTCGTATACCCCTAAATGACTATTTTAATTTTATATCAATCCAAAGGAGATGAATACAATTTATAGCCTTATTCCCCCTAATTTAAGGTAGACACTTGTCCTCAAATGAACTACATGGTTTAATTTTGTGAGGGTAGTTAAGAGATGGGACACACATGTGTGTGATAATTAATACACAAATATGGAGATAGGACAAGTACTAAAATCATGAGGGTATTTTGGGTTGATGTGATAAGAAGTGGGATGACTAAGAATAATGTTGACTTAAGATTGGTTAATAATTTCAGCAAGTAGTGTGTAATATAATACAAAATACAAATATTGTACATACCTATTGAAAATATAAAAAACATAATTATCCTAAATAAAAAGTATAATTACCTATCTTGGTATTAGTTTACCAATAAAATAATAGTGATGTATAAGAGTCTAGTAATAGGTACATTGAAATGAAAACATGTAGTCATGCAGGTAGTGTGACGAACTAATGAAATCAAAAATCAAGCATCCCTAGTGATGGAATGATAATGTAGGATGATTGAAAGTTGAATACAACATAGAAAGAGCCTATAAGATTAAGAATTTAATAAATGCCAAAATTACCATCATGATTCATGTGGGAATTGACATTAAGTGAAGATCCCAATTGTGTAGCAAATGATTCATGATGATGCTAAAATAAAATAGGATTTATAAATATATTATAAATTGATAAAGAGAAAGCACTAATAATTCAACACGAACATGCCAAGATATAAAAAATTGGTAGTAAGTTTATAGTGGTGGTTTTAAGGCCATAAATCTAATAGTGGTTGTAAAAGGAAGATAGGATTGTAGTGGTAGTAGGAATAAACATTGGAATTGTAGTTGTTATGTCAAATGAGTCCAAGACCACATATACATTTGAGAGAAAGTAAAGGCAACCCTATAATGTATGTGAGAAATATGTAGTAGGGTAAGTGGGAATCTCAAACATGAAAGAACAACATGGATCAGATAGCCCATGAAAATATGCATCTTTATCATTTTTAGTGATGACAACATTTATTAAGATGTTCTAAGAAAGAACATGTAGCATTGACAAACTATTCTTATATAATTTTTAAGAAAATATGCTAAAGTAAATAAAGGGTTATATTTTAAGTAATATTTTTGAAACAATGTAAGAAGAACTACAAATGAAGAAGACATGATAGATTAATTATTACTTGAATTTTTTAATTTTTTCCCTTCTATTAGCAAGAAAGATGGTTTTAAACCAAGACCATAAACAAATTTTTAGGCTTTTAATTTTTAATTTTTTATTGTTTCTCAACATTTTGAGAAATGATGACATGATAAAAGGTTAGGAAGAGTTTATACCATAGCTTGTGCAACTTCCAAATCAATTTGTGACTCGAGTCTACACCTGAATTTATCTTTAGTCTTGATCTCATTGTCCAAAATATAGTCAACATTAATTCATCTTATTTGAATTTCATCTTTGTGATGTTTTTATTATAAAACATTAAGCAATGCCTAGTATTCTATTGGAAATATCCTTATTTAGTGAACCCATCATGCCACAAGATTATCATTTGTTGAGTGATCTCAAAGTGATGTGAATTTGCATGAAAATTTTCATCAGAGCACGTGGGTTTTCCAAAATAAAAAATTTCATCAGAGCACATGGGTTTCCCTAGATACTAACATATATCACATGGGTGTGTGTATTTTATAGTTTTTATGAAAAAAATTAAATGTTTAGAAGACTTTCTTGTATCCAAGTTGTTATCAAACATAGGAACTTTCATACAAAGTTCAAAGAGATATTCATTAGTACATGTAGACTTTGTTTAATAGGTGTTGGTTTTGAAAGAAAATCAACAATGTTTTTTTTCTATTTCAGGTTTATCTAGGATGGGAATATCCAATTCCTAAAGTAATAACAACCATATAATAGTAAGATATCTATATATGAGAACTAGAGAGGAGTAAATAAATCTAAGATGGTTTGGAAAGTTACAATGCCCACCCGTAACACTTCTACATTAGATTTGTTTGATTTGGTTTGTACTCTATTCATAGGAGTCAAGAATCTATTTTATTTGTATATTTTTTAGAATTTCTCACTCTTTGAAATTATAACCTTTTTTTCACTTTCCTCTACTTAGTCTTTTCTAACCATCTACTTTTAGGGTTTGATTGATTATGGCATCTATGGATCTCATTTATTCTAAGCTATTATTCCTTACCATGCAACTAAAAATTTAGATCCATTTAGAGGGTTGTGTTTCCATTTTTTTGTATTTTTCAAAACCATTTACCTCTACATCTCTTCCTTATTTTCCATGTTAGGGCTCTCCCAACTATTATAAATGTTGGTTTACTAAAAAAAGAGACTATGAATGGGGTGGTTATGCATCTAAATTATATTATTATAGATCATGTTCTATATAGATATGGAAAAAAAAATTAAGGGTAAAAATAACCCAACATATGGGAAGTAAAATGGCCATTTTAGTTCGTTAGGCATGTTTCCCTAATCACTTTTTATGTTTTTAAATTTTTTTGGGTAAGATACTTATTTTCAATTATGGAAGGTGTTTTTGGAGTCTAACTTTGTTTGGAATGTAGGTTTAATGGTACATACAAAGTATATTTTTGGGTGTGGTGAGGATTCATTTTTATATGAATGTGATGGTTATTGTGAAATAGTATGATTTATTTGTTTATTCTTGTTTTACTCTGATTCAGGTGGTTATGGATCTAAGTATATTATAGATACTAAAATTTGGTCTTTAATACTTGAAAATGATAATATTTACACATATTTACCATGTATGACTTGATCACTCAAATAAGGTTTTAATATGCCATCCTCTCACATTTGCATGTTGTCTTATGAGTCAACCATTCCATTCTACTCTTATTCACCTACAATAACCTCACTATCTATTTAAAACCTACTAAATATATTTCACATATATCTCAATAATGTTAGATGAGTCCATGTATATGAGTCAATTCTACCAGTTACAATTTTTATCACTAGTTGATAATGACCCACACTAGTTAGAATCAACCTACTCCCAATAATAGTTATTTACTAAATCAAACTTATCATTAGGATCAATCCATAAGCCTAGTGTGTTAGTGGCATGATTTATTATTCAAATGGATCCATATATAAACAATTAAATGTCTCATTAAAAGTGGACTTGGAACTTATTTGATATACACATATACACTATTTCACATTGATCAAATCTACCCTATTATTCCTAATTAGCATACCTATCACTAAGAGTCATCACAATCCAAACCTAAAGAACTCAAATTCCAAGTTGAATCAATAATTTTTAATTACTAATTCTAATCATTAACTGCATAAACTTAGTGAAGGATCACAATTGCACAATCACACTAGGTGGGAGAACTATGCATGGTTTGATTTCCTTGCTAAGAGTATTGGATGTGTAGAAAAAAATTAATCATTAAGTGGGAGTGATTTGGGTCAACTCATTCCATTACACTTACCTCATTTTTAAAGGCTTCTATCCCTCATAAGCACATATAGGGTTTCAAGGAAAAGGAGGTTGATTTATGGATCTATGCACATCATCAGGTTTTAGGATTGTAAACATAAAGAAACCAAATATAGTCATCAATTTTTGTATGATCATTGTGTTCCAATTGTGCACAAGTCAGTACTAACTAGTAGGTTAGTATCAATTGATGATATTGACCCGATCCTTCAAACCCCACCCAATGTAGGCAATAAATTAGTTCCTAAACTAAACAAACTAGAGGAATGATTATCCATGATTTTTAATTTTAGAATATAGACACAATTAAAAAAGATGAGTATCATGATATCTTTAGTAATTACCATGTTTAGCATATGCCCTTATCAAATCATAAGATTTAATCTCAATGATTTACATTCATATGTATGCTTGAATGCCATATATATTGATATGAATTATATTTCAAAGTTATATCTTAATTGGATTAATCTAATTCATTAATTCAAATTAGGTTTGAACCCATAAAAATATCAAATAATTAAAAACCCTAGGTTTTCCTTTAGGGTTTCATCCTTCTAGGAATTTATATTTTAGCTTTAAGGTTTATGATGTTTCTCTTATTATACACATGAATCATGACCATGTTGAATGAACATCATTGGTTAACACAACTAATGAAATTAATATTTTCATATTATTCTACATGGATAATGTATCTTCTTTTTATAAATTATGTAGGCAAATGGGTAAGAAAGATCAAATAAAAATTCATTAATAAGGATAAAATTATAAATGAACAATCCTAAGCCTTCCTCAAATACTATTATTATAACATCCAATATGAGATTATTATTTTTAACACTAGACACCAAAGGGAATGCATGAGTCACTTTGTTCCCCCTCCCCCAAGACATCAAGGTTATAATAGCTAAAATCATAATCCCATTATTAACCCATGACTTATTTTAGATTTTATTGTCCATGTTGTTAATAAAAGATGAGGTAGGGTGCCCCACCATGTGAGGTAAAATAAATGTAATTAACATGTTCCACTTAAATCTTATCCACCTCTTAAAATATATTTCAACCAACCTAAAGGTTATATATCATCGATCAATTAGGTAATAGTGATACTAAGATTTATATGTTGGAATTAATTAAAATCTCAATGGTTTACAAAGATATATTATACAAGGTGTTGATAAAAAAAACTTTACCTAGTGATATGCAACCTAAATCATTTTACACCATTATAAACACATTCAACAAGAATAAAAAAACTATTACTTTTGACAAATAATTTTTTCATATAAAATATAATAGAGAAAAAATTTCCATTATTCATCCAATTTAAAGAATAACATAGGTATATCAAGCATGTATTCGTAGATTATGGTTTTGGATTGAATATTTGTAACACTACCTTCCTATATTTATTATAGATTAACAAGGATACTATTAAAAATCATATCAGAGCATAAAGGGACTCAATCACATTCCACAATAAGTAATTAGAACCATCTCATTAGATGTGATATCAAGCCCTAATGTAGTACCTACTATTTTCCATATCATGCCTAATCAACTAAATTACAAATTAATTTTTATATGACCATGGATACATGATATGAAATTAATACCATTTACAATAGAAAAATGTATCAAATATATTCATAAAGGTTATTCCTATTTGAGAGATTTATAGTGTTCACATTATTTATAGTTAATAGTTAAAGATATATATTGTTATCTTAATAATATATTATGAATAAAGCTTAGAGTTTGATTAGTAAGAGTTTATATGGATCTCGATATCCCCATATAAAGCCTATACACTTCCTATACAAGTGTTATTAATCTCTTAAATATAGTGTGAAATATATTATTATTCTATGTTCATCACTTTAAACTAATTTTGGATTTTCCACTTTCTATCAGTGGTATCAGGTAGGGGAGTTCAAATGGAGTTTTGATAAACAAAAAAAAATTGGTATCTTCATTGTTTATTTGATCACCCAATCTATGAGAGAGAATAAAAATTCATAGGGTCTTTATAAATTTTTTTTATAGATTTAGTAATAATTTTTGTACATAGGTGTTGTGTTGAAGATTTTGTGTATAGTTAATAATCCTTTCCTAGGCATCCCCATCCAAATATGCATCATGATTAAAGACATGAGAACCTAAAGGATCTATTTTTTAAGAAGTGTGGTAGTTTCTTACAAATATAGGAGATAAATTTGAAGAATAAACATGCATGGTATTTTATTTTATCTTGTCATCATTTGTGTATCTCTATAAAAGGCATTTGGAGGAAAGTATTTTATTTTTTATTTTGTATTAAACCTATTAGACACCATTATAATAATCATGAAAAGAAAACTCAAGTCAATTATGGAAGTACCTAATCAAGTGAAAGTGGAAATCCATTGCATAGGTTTGATTTCATATTTTTTAGACATTTGTTTGTGATTTCATACATGCTTCCAATTTATCAAACTACTTCAAGACTATGTTCATATTTATCATCTATAATATGTCATATCCATTCTCATCATCTATGGTGTGGAGGATTTTTATCAATTGTTAGATGCATTCCATGGTGAATATAATAACTATGGAGCCTACACCTATCTTGTTACCTACATAAACTACACATTTTATCATATTCTTAACCATCCTTCCAAGGTCATAGTGAATTTATTTATTATTTTAGTTAAAATTATGATTATAGTCGATACATATATTTTTGAGTTAAGTGTTAATGATTAGCATCATTAGTCTTAATCATTAATTTTAAGTTTTATAAGTCTTTAGAGTTTTTTTTATTAAAGGTGGTCAATGCAATTTATGTTTTTATTAATGATTTGGGTTCATTATTTCTTAGGTTGCTATTATTAAACAATTTCATTACAAATATAATGGTCATAAGTACTTATCATCATGTTAAGTCAATAAAACCATTATATCTCAAGAGACATTTTTATGTCAATTTTCAAGGTTAAAAATCCCATCCTATGTAAAGGATACATTTTTGGGGTAACTGATGTCCTTATGTCAAATGAGTCATTCTTAGGGGGGGTTATATTATAAAATAAGACATTCACTTGAGCATTAATGTCATATTTTCTAAATAAGTAGATGGTGTATGACGTCAAAGGCAATAGAGGAAGGAGGTTTCAAGAGCCTCTCTTTAGTCACCAATGATGGGGTCCATGTGATGTGGTGATGTTTTTTTAGTTGTGTGTTTTATTTCAGTTA
This sequence comes from Torreya grandis, assembly GCA_037957365.1. Taxonomy (NCBI): domain Eukaryota; kingdom Viridiplantae; phylum Streptophyta; class Pinopsida; order Cupressales; family Taxaceae; genus Torreya; species Torreya grandis. The sequence continues at coordinate 64,481 of JARHVA010002973.1, forward strand.
TGTGTGAATAAGAATAGAGGCATTATTCATGTTCACATTTGTAATAAGTGAGTTGAAAATTCCTTTGTATTTTACTTGAATGTGTGATAGTGAAGAGAGATGATAATAGTAATGCACATCATGATGTGGTTGGTGGTAATCCACTTTCAAAAGCATATTTTTGTGGTTATTTGTAAACCACTTGAGGACCATTCCTTTTTAGTTGTTGGTAATCCATATGCAAAACCATCATTAAGGTCTATGGTTGTCTTGAGAAAATCACCAAATCATGAGCATAGGTGCAGATATAGGATTGATGTTTTCCCCATGTTCACATTAAAGGGGTGTATGCTATGAATTAATAATCTTCACAAGGGGATGAATGTTATACATTTATTATGTTCACATTATTAATATTTTAACATATATATTGTTAGTTTAACAATAAATTACTTATATATCTTGGAGTTTGAATAGTGAGAATTTATAGTGATCTTGGGATCCCCATATATAGCTTATGCACTTCCTATATAATTGATATGTAATCTCTTGAATATAGTGTGAAATATATTATTATTATCTATGTGCATTACTTTAAACTAAGTTTGGCTATTCCACTTTATATTAGTATCCATTTATATATTATAGATACAATCAAATTAATAATGAGGATCAATCACACTCATATTTTTAATATCACACCATTATTATTCCATCACAAACCAATCCAATAACTCAAGTGCATACATTTGAGGTGGGTTAATAAAGTAAATAAAAATAAAAATAACCAATTGTAACAAACAAGTTATCACATAACAAGAACCACAAGTTAATTTGAAAATAACCAAAACCTATTCTTGATCTTTCTTTACTAATGAATGCATAATATAAAGATGTCATGGTTATATATGATTATGATAGTAATTATGAAGATATTAACATGGTGTATATGACATATGATTAAATAAAAAATATAAACATCAATTCCTTATAATAATATTGTATGTAATTAGAAATGCATCATGTGTATAAAACAATCCTGGCTTAGAGAAGATAGAGCATACCTACACTTCCAATTGGGAATAAATTTGATAAACAAGCACATGACCAATATGGGGATTTGATATACCTAATTAGGGGATCACTTATCACAATACACCATGATATTAAGGGTTCCAAAGTCTAAAGTCTAACACAATCATGCAACAACCCTAAAATAGTCCTAGGTTTTGATATTCAATCTACTTTAACAAATAAGAAAGTAAATATAATCTAGTACACACCATAGCTTGTGGCACAAAATGGGGGGTTAGAAAAAAAAAAAACTAAACATTCATAAAATACATATAATCATGCCAATGTATATAAAATCTTAATGCATGGAAGAGAAGCACAACTGATTATCTATCTACTCTTACAAATGAGAAATAAAATTAGGAATACTTACCTTTGAAGATGAACCCACTGAGCCTCAATATCTCCCTTGTAAAAGGTGATTTGAAATAATTTTTTATGGTATTTAAGGATAACAAATACAAATCATCTCTAGGCTACACAACCTATCTATACATCCAAAATACTTTTCCATAAGATAAGATCTGTATCTCCAAAGAAAGTATGGAACCCTAAGCTTTATTCCTTATGTAGAATGGTAAATAAATAGATGTTATTTCTCACTTATTATTATTAACTTATATGTAATAAAATGGTTGGAAATTAAATTGTATATATAGGTAGATCTTTCCCTAAATCTTTCTAAATATGTCAATTATATGGGGTTGACCCAGTCGACCCTGTGTGTTTTAGGAGATAATTCACTAGGTCTCGAGCTAGGTCAGTTGAAGGGCTAACAAAAATATCAAGTGAAAATACCCAAAAATAGTGTAGGGTTGACCTAATCAACCCTATTTATTAATCATAGGCTAACAACTTTATAGGGTTGACCTAGTTGACCTAATATAGTCGACTAGTAAAAGGGGGTTAAGGTAAGAAATAGGAGGATAATGATATGATAAATGTTTGAAATGGGTAGGATAGAGAAGAATAAGCTTAGGGTAAATGGTTTTTTGAGACAACTATGTAGATGGAAACTAGAAAAAGGGACAACAATCTTATGAATAACTAATGGTCTACCCACCCCTTTCCCAGTGCACTCCTTAAGGCATGCACTTAAAGAGATTGAGACTCAATAGGTTCTTATAAGATATAAAGTGTCAGTAAGTGATAAAAGTTCTAAAATATTATGTGCACACATATTCCCCACTCGAATATCATCATGTGTCACATAAGTGCAACACATGATGGTGCTTTAGGATAGACCATGATAACACATAATGTTGATGCTAAGTAAAGTGCAGTAAGCAAAAAATAAGATAAATGAAAAGACATAATTGAAAAACACATACATTTACTTACCTTAGTATTGTAGATAAATAAGTATACTGCAAGAGAAGGTGAAGGCATCCAATGTAAAGAACACTATATGAACCTATAGAAGTTAGTGAAAAAAATAGACAAAAATAAAAAAATGGAATATAGGCATATGATAATGGAAAAGATTCTCTATGTCATCATGATTCTAATGAATTTTATGGTTTTAAAAATAGATGATTATAAATAGAGATATAATCAAAATAAGGAATCTACCTAAAAATAATTGAAAATTTTGAATTTTGAAAAGTATTTTCAAAAAGGGGGAAAGATAAGTCATTTGGTTATTTTGACTTGTGAAGGAGAGAAAAAGAGCTATGGAGACCAAATGAGTTAGGATGGCAAGGAGACTATAAGCTAGATGAGGGGGAGCTCCAGGAACAGTAGTGGGTCAACTATAAGTATACAACTATGAATTTGAAGCCATTTTGAGAGTATTTTAATGAATTAAGTGTATTTTTATAAATTTTTAGCATTTTTAGATGTTAGAATGAAGCTAAATTAGATTCTATAGGTAGGAAAAACTAATATGGAAAATGGGTTTGAAGGAATTAGGGAGAAAACTATCAAAAGACACATTTTTAGGAAAATGCAAAGGGTTGGCAGGGAAAAACAACTAGGTTGACCCACTCAACTTAGTAGGCTGAAAATGAGCAAAATCTACACTACTAACCCAATAGGTATGTGTCGACCTTGTATGTCTTATAGACTGTCAACCTAGTATAGTTTTGCCAATTAATCTAAATGGTCCAAAATGACAATACATTACTAAGGAGGGGAAAATAAGAGGGTTAACTTAGATTTTTTAGTCAAGTAGGTCAAAAATAGGGAGATGTTGGTCAAACTAGGTTGACCAAAGAGCTAGAATGGTATGGAAATATGTGTAAAAGGCTAAAATAAGGTTAGACTTGACTGAAATGACAAAACAAGGTTAAAAAGGATTAAGTAGGCTAAAAATAGGTAAAAATGAATAAATTAAAGTAATTTAAGCTTTTTTGATGGAAATTCTAAAAAGAATGTATTATGATTAACATGACATGGAAGATCTAATATATTTTCTAGTATTTTTTGATTGTAGGGATGACCTAGATTTTGATGATTGGTAGATGCATCATGGCTACCAAATATACTAGAGAAATTTATGATTAGAGATAGAGCTAGACTAGTATCTATAGGACTAGGAGGGATAGTTGATATGTGTAAGATTCCCCTAAGTGTTGATCTATTAGTTATGTTCCTAGGGTGTTAGGAATGACTAAATAACACCTTCATATGGGAGGTGGATGGGGACATGGTAGAGATAGCTATCACTCTAGAGGATGTACATGCCATCTTAGGGATACTTTTAGTAGGATAACTGGTGACTATAAGGATACCAAATATCATTGATGAGAGGAGATACTTAGCCATGTGGGTTATAGGCTCAAAGACAATATTGGTAGGTAGGAGAGTTATCATGTTTGACATATATACATCATATATTCTAGATATATAAAAAACTATGATAAGTCTTATGACATAGTGAGTACTATGTCACAAGTCAGATGATAAGGTACCACTATCATGGTAGCCTTGAGTAGGATGGTCCTAGAGGAGGGAGTACTATATGATCTTAGTCATATCATCTATATATAAATCATATATGATATGTCTGAGGTAGTGGTTAGAGGGTATAAGTTGATAAGATTGATCATATTATTGATGGCTTGGATATATGAGAGGTTTCCCATGTATCAGCTAGCTAGGTTGCCCCATACAGTTGATGATAGGTCACCTCAAGTATATATATGGAGAGAGGACTAGGTATTATAGGTCATACCCCACATACTGGTGTTATAAATGGTGAGACACATAGACATAGTGTGGAATCCATATGGGCACATAATTACTACATGGCCAAATTGTGATATAGTTTCACCAGCTATAACAAGGACAAAGGTGGTCAGACACTACACTTGGTAGAGATAGCCATATTTGGTGGTATGGGTACCAAGATAGATGGGATTACCTCATCTAGTGGAACTAATATTGATGCTCAAGTAATGGGATTGGCATGTGAGAGAGTCATGGGGGAGAAGGGACTAGGGCCACCAGTGATAAGGCTGACATTTAAACCATATTGTGAGTGAACATGGACTAAGTGAGCATGACAAGGAGTAGAATAGGAGGAGAGGAGTGCAAAGGTAGAGGTACTAGAGACACTACTACCATTTCCACAATGAGATGAATAGTGACCATCAAGGACATAATGCCAATGAAGTTAGGAGGAGTAGGAGAGATTAGAGACTATCACAATCCCTATCGACCTAGCAAGTGATCCAAAAGAGAGCTAGATGATATAGATGACACTCAGGTGTAGGCTAAGGTGGATGTGAGCCATGACATCCAAATTTAAGCTAAGAAAGTGACCTATAGAGGAGGTGGTAGGAGGCCACATAGATGTAGAGACTATGCTAGGTGGTCACACTAATGGTGAGACCATAGTGGCTGAGACATACATAGGTAATAAAGATGATTAAATTATTTCTTAAGTTTTTATTTTTAAATAGAGACTAATGATAGATAGATATTTTGAGATATAAAAAATGATCTAATACCTATCTGGATGTGATTTTTTAGGCATAGATAAGGATGAGGAGGAGAGATGGGGGTCCCTTTTGAGGGGAATAATCAATAATGTCTTGGATGAGACTCTACAGCCATATGACCTTACTACATTAGAAAACCCTAGTGTACCATTTGCCCTAATTCAAGTGAGTTAGTTTAGATTAGTAGGGGAGGTAACGATGTAGATATAAGCATGGAGAGAGAGGATGAAACCACCAATAGAGATGGGTACAGGTGACATATGAGCATGGTAGGCCCTAAAAGAGGAGAGATATATGCATTTGGCTATAATGATATAGATGATATAGATAAATACAACAACCTACCCTAGTTGGCATAGGCACAGGCATAGGTAGCACACCTATAGGGATAGGTAGAGGGACTGAGATCTTAGATGGACTCTTTATAGTGTACTATTCAAAGTAGTTAGATCGAGGCTTTGGTAGGTAGCATGGCTAGGCCATGAGATAAATAGGATGGATCCTAGCCATAAAACTAGAGCATTATATCTGGTTGTACTTGTTGTATCAAAAACTCATGAGATATATACATATAGATATGATGTATCATTTTCAAATATTGATGTTTATTATGTATGTTGTCATCATTATGGCATATTTTGGATGATTTTGTATATTTTCATCATTATGGTTGTGATTGTGGATGCTTTGGATATATTTATTTTCAAGCACATGTATTTAGTTTTTTTTAATATGATATAAGAAATATATAAGATGTGGTTTCTTTTATAGCATTATGTAGAACACATGCATGCATTAAAAAAAGGCAAAAAAAGACATGGAAAAATATAATCAATCAAAAATGTAGTACACACTATTTCAAGTTGGTAAATTTGTAATAATAAGAAAATGACTAAGTATAAAGAACTAAGGGATGGTAAAACAAGATGGAAAAAAAAGTAATTTGTTTTTTAAACCAAAGTGAAATAATTTTACACCAAATTAAAGCAAGTAAAATCATACTAAATCATGTTGGAAAGTATGAAAAAAATGTAGTAAAATGGAAGGTATGTAAAAGGGTACAAATGGTATAAAAATAAATAAATTAAGTCAATCAATTATACTAAATCACGTTGGGAAGTATAAGAGAAAAATATAATTGGCAAAAGATTGGTCTTAAATTTATCATACTAATTCAAGCTGGGAAGTATGAAAAATTCAATAAATGGTTGTATTATTATATGCACTCAAAAAATAAGAAGATAAAAGTGAAATATAAATAAATTAAGCATAAAACATACTAGATCAAGCTAAGAATCATGTTAATGACATGTAACTTCATAATCAACACATCTTATCTCATTTTTGACACATGTAATTTGTTTATGACTTGTATTATTAGAAAATTTTATGAGAAATACTAGGTCCTATCCATGGTATTACACTATAACTCAAAAATAGAACACCATTTGCATGGAATAAATATGAAAAATTAGGGAGCAAGGAATGTGGGTAATAGGAAGGAAAAAGGTGGTAATTTTTTAGGAATGTTGGGTCCTATCCATGGTCTTACAAAATAACTCACAAATGATATCCCAAGGGGAGTGATCATTAGACAAAACAATATATCTCAAGAGTAAATATAAGAGATATAGGGTATGAAAAAGGGAGTGTAAAAATCATAATGTATGCATATTATGAGAAGACCTTAGGAGATAAGAGGCATACTAAGTACATGAGAAGACACTAAGTGACTAGTGACAATCAATTTACAAAGGAAACCTATTTTCTATAGATACAAATATTTTTAGGCATATAATCATGATACTAATATCAACTCATGAAGGTATATTGGTACAATAAAAATTAAAATGGACCTACCTTCTCATGACATGCTCCCTATTCCCCATGACCCTTTATAGAGTTGTTGGTCTACTGCAAAGATTGGGTACTTACGTGAGAAAGTAGGTAACACTAAAATATTTTTTTATTTTCATTTTCTAATATATTATCCTACCACACCCAAAAGGACCTTAGCTCTATTATGAGTCCAACTATGGATTTTGAGCTTTGACTAGAAGAAGGAGATGTGCTTTGAATCACATCTTTTAGTGTGATTTGACTTTTAAAAATATTTTTGCATTTTATACTATTATCTTTTGTAAAATGATTTGGATTTTAACTTTTTATGGATTTTTAATATTCTTCCTCCATATGTATTTGTAATGAAAAATCATGAGAGATGTAGTGATACACAAGAATGATTTTTAGGCTAAGGCTAAAGGAAGATAAGTAACCAAAGAGAAAGACTAACTAAGACAATTAATCTTAATAATGAACTAGAATGTGACCTCAAGTCTCAACCATGTATATGCTTAGTTTATGAAAAGGGAAGAAGGTAAAAAGGAGATCCAAGGGTGGATTAGTGAAAGGAGACTATAATGAGATGTATTTTTTACTAACTGATCACATGGTAAAAGGAGACAAGGGCCATAGGGAGAAAGGTTGGTATAACTAAGTCATAATGATATATAACTGTGAAAAATAGATATAAAAAATAAAACAATCATGAATGAAAGAAGGGAGTTTTTATAAAAACTTGAGAAAATAATGATAAAGAAAGACAAATATATGCAAATATAAATGACAATATAAGCAAGATATAGTACAAAAGGTAAAATCACTATATAATAAAAATATGAATGTGATAGTGTCAAATGATATAATAGATAGATAAAAATAAAAATGGAGCACATATACAATCAAGATGTAAATGTAAAAGCTACATGTATGTGCTCATAGATACTGATAAATATACCCACACACATTATCCAAGACATCACATAAATATTTATGAAGTTGGATGCAAATTATTGCTAATGTCTTATCAATCTTCAACGAAAAATAGGAAAATACTTCTCTTCTAATCTCCTCCAAAAAAAAATTATGAATTCTTGATGGATCATGATGACAAAGTAAATCAAGAAAGGTATTTTTGGGAGAATGCATGGGAGAAGGCTCTATAATAAATTTAAGAATCACTAGTGGAGAAGGATCCACATGTGAGGGAAGGTTTATAGGTGAAATAATCATGGGTGGAGGCATAAAAAGTGATGAAGGTACCAAAATATGGGATGGATCCACTAGAGGTAAATCCATGGGAAAAGAATGAGAATCCTTATTATGGGGACAACCTATGGGAGGAACAGAAGAAGGTTTAGGAATAGTTAGAAGATGATCCTTAAGGTATTTTTGAAGGATGTGATAATGATCGATGTGATCCTTATCACACTGGTGCCATAAAAAATACACCTCACCATAATTAGGTATATAATCAGGTAGAGAATTTAAGGGAGGCATGGTTTTGTTTGAGGAAGGAGAGGAAGGATACAAAGTATCAATATAGTATCAAAACTTTTGATAATGGGTAGAAGAATGATTTTATATCCCATGGAAGCAATAGATATGTTTGTGAGTGATCTTAAGAGAAACACCCATAGAAGGAGGTGTAATAGGAGTGGAATAAGTTGGAGAAGACTCTTCAGCCCATTTATTGGGAAATGGAGCCATTTGAGGCAAGGGAAGTAAACCATCACCCAAGAAAGGTGGTGATGGAGGATGAATGGAACTAAGCTCAATAAAAGGAGAAATGGGATGAGAGGTAGGGGTAGGCTCAATGAGAGTATGAGCAATAATAGATTCAACTATAGTATCAATGGGAAGAGGCTTAACTAGAGTGGGAATAAGAATGGGCTCTGATAAGGGCTCTACTAAAGGAGAATCAGGATCTATAGAAGGTCTAAGGAGGGTTACACTAATCTCAGGATTAAACCAACTATGATGATCAGAATACCTAAAAAATTGGTAAGGCTAGGTCATAGCATGATCTATGAGCATACTCCTATGAGGATCCTCAAAAAATAGAGGTTTTGGCATCATCTTTACCCTATGATAAAGAGGAAAAATACTAAAATTAGGAATTATAAATGAAGATATGAAAATATTTGAAAAGACTCAAGTAAATAAGAATGATAACAAACAATCTCAGTATCACAAGCCTGTATATGACTACCTAATAATGGACCATCTAGGGAATAACCATCACAATAATCTAGGGTGTAAAGATCCATGACATAAGTATGGATGACCTGTTCATTTGAGGAAGTGTGGAAAGTATAATGTCAAGTCTTGGTTAAGATTATAGGAATATCATTTTAAGGAGGCTTACGAGAATGAAGTTGAAAGGAAGTAGGAAGCTACAAGATGAGGTGAGGTAAGAGATTGAAATTTCTAATCTTTAGGTTAATCTCATTGGGCTCATCATCATCATAATCTAAGATGGAAAGCAAAATGTTCCCAATGAGTTATGGATGTGCGTTGTAATGTTGGGTTAAATTAATGTGAAAATTAAGATGTTGAGACTCATGGAATGGAATGTTAGGTAAAGTTTCAAGAGTAAGAATCTTAAATACACTATGGTCTTGAAATTTTTTGAAATTCCAAGGCTTAGTTTCACCTTAAATCCTATAAATGGATCCATTATGAGTGAATTTAATGCATTGGTAGGTGAAAAAATCAATGACTCTAATACAATGAGTCTATGACCTACCAAGTTAGATGTTATAAGCAAGAGGAAAGTTAAATATCATCACCTTCATGTGAACGGTGATAGGTGGGATGATAATGGGAAGCCACACACAACCTATAAGAGACATTTGCCTTCTATCATATCCTTGGTAGGTGCTACATGTAGACTTGAGATTGCATTCTAAATATCCAAGGGTCTTAATGAATTTGAGAGAGGAAACATAGGCACCAAAACCCTCATTAATCAATGCAATATTAACTTGGTTATCACCTATTGGGACACCAATAAATAATGGGGTATCATCCACATAAAGAAATATCTCAATGGGAATCATAGAAGTTATAAGAAATTTTAAAGATAGATAAGTGTCAATTATTTCATCAATGTTGATAGACATCTCTTCACATTATTGTAATATATTATCCTTAGATCTAGATAAGGCTACCTCCCATCCTATAATGGGAGGACAAGGGACATTCATCTCAAATAATAGTTGCATAAGAAATTTTATATGATGTGGAGAAGTCCTCATAAGCTCAAGGAAAAAAATTTGGGATGGGATATTAGTGAGTTTAGTGATGGGATCGCACTCATCATAACCCATAAGAAGTTTGTTATATATAGGTGCATAATGATTAAGGAGGTCCTCAAAAGGAGTTGAAGTGCATTGGAATTTATGTTGGTAAGATGAAAAATGTTTGGAACAAGGTTGTAAATTATGTTATGATGATGAAGTAGTTGGTTCAAGTTGATTTTGAGAATTGGTATAAGTCTTAGTAGACATTTGAGTATAATTATTTTTATAAGATGACAAAAGAGTGGTAAAAATAGAATAAGAAGTGTTATCCAAAGGAGAATCAAAAATTGAATCATCAAAAGTAATAAGGTCATCTTTCCCCAACTCATTTAAATGAGTTGGGGATTAATCTTGGATAACATGATATGTTTTAGATGAAAGAAGAGTGTAGAGAGGTTTGGAATAAATAAAATTAACCACCATTCACATATTGGTCATGTTAACCACATTATCTTTGAAGGTTGGTTTGACAAGACTTTCTACATTATTGGTAGAAGGGGTGGTTTTATCTTGATTAGGTTGATGATTAGGAAGAGGTTCTTTGTAAATAGCTAAATGAGCATTGGCTTAGTTTAATGATTGATTTTTATTGTGTGATTTATAATATTTAAAGGCAATTTCATAAGCTTGATGATGATTTTAAATGATAGAACCATGATAAAAATCAGGACCAATAAGAAATTCCATAGCTAAATTATGAAGTTGTCTATAGGTCTCATGTGGATGACCCCAACTAGAATGAAACTAAAAAAACTTGTTAGGATCATACCATGATTTCATAAGATAGGTATGGTCAATTTATCATGAAAAAGGCTTAGTTAAATGCTTAAGAAATTTAGTTGAGGATAGAGGTTTATTAACATTAATGTTTTTTGGTGAAGTGAGGATTGGTATATTGTTGAGAAGGGGATGTTGGTTATAATGAATGGGTAGGAATGATGGCTTAAACATTCTAAATTGTGTCATAATAATATGTAACACCATAATTGGTAACATTGTGATTTTTATTCGTAAATAAGAGATGAGGACCCTTAAAAGGTTAGGGCAGATCAAATTGACACGTAAGGAAATCTTGTCAATTATCTTAGTCAATAGCCTCCTTCAATGTATGTGGAAAGAGAGTGTGGACTTGATATTGAAGTTTAGGAAAAAGGGAATTGAAAAAGAGATGGAAAATATCATCATCAACCATGTTATGTTCACATTTGTTTGACAACATTTCCCACCTTTTAACAAAGGCTTGAGTAGTTTCATTTTCAAGTTGTTTGTAATTTATAAAGCAGGCCAAAGTATTTTTAGGAAGATCAATAGTTTGGAATTATCAAACTAAAGAATTCACTAAATCCTCCAAAATAGTAATGGAATGAGTTATAATTTGGTTTTACCAATCCAAGGCATCACTTATGAGAATTTTGACTAAGAGTTTAGTAGTGGTAAAGGTGTTCAATTTGACCCAATCCTTATAAATATTTCCAAAAGTTTTAAGATGAAGGGTGGGATCAGTTAATATAGTATAATAAATTATAGGTGTGATACCTCCTATATCAATGTCAAAAATTTGAGTAGTGAGAGGTTCATTTTGGAGATGCTTAATGGTTTTGCTGACCAAAGGAAGTTGAGGAATGATATTACCTTCAGAATATCGAAGAGGAAGAGGGGGAACATTTTGGTTATGTGTGCCCCAATCCATTGGTTAAGGATGAGATTGAAGATGAGGAAGTTGGTTTTGTATTCATATCATCTAGTTTGTATTATGAGATTGAAAGGTGTTCATTTTATTGAGTGTTTATAAAAATAGTTGATGTGTTTGATTAGAACTATTAAAAGAATTAGGGGTGGTATTAGTGGTTTGGGTACCACTATTAGTGTTGAGAGGAACTTGAGAAGAATTATGAAAATGTGAGGCACTAGTGGCAAAATTTGTTTGGGTACTAAAAGATAGACTAGTGAATGGTTGATAATAAGTAGCACTAGTAACATGATTACCTTGGGTAGAAAATGATGCACTAGTGTAAGGATTAAGGATAGTGGATCTTATAATAGGCCCACCAAATGTAGAACCTACCATGTTAGTGGATATACTAGGTATGGAGGTGGAATAAGTTAGAGAAGAAGTGGTCATGGTATGAGAAGTGGTCATAATCAAAGCAAGAGGCTGAGAATCAAATAAAGTGATACCCTCAAATCTTATTGAGAATGTAGGAGTAGGTGAATGATGCTATTAGGATTGAAAACTAATCATAAGATTGTAAATGGTAAAAGGATATTTCCCTTGATGTTGAGGAAATTTAGAGATAAAAAGAGAATTTCATGGGTATACTCTAATTTGGATTGGTCTTATAATGAGAAGAGAGGATTACATTGTGAAGAGGTATTAGGAGGGGTTCCATAGTTCATTGTGCAAGTAGAAATATGAACATTACTAGCATCTAAGAGAGGATCCCTACTCTATCTATGGGAGATCCTATGAGGGTTGGTATAATTTATCATGTCTGTTGACTGCAACTCAGTATTGTCATCAAGAAAAAATTCCATGATGAAGGGAAAGAAAGATAGATGAGAAAGCAAGAAAATAAGAAATGACAAAAATAATGCAGGGTCAACTAGGTCAATATAGAAAAGAAACATTGGCTAAAAATAGTATAGGTTCAATTGGGTTGATATAGCGTAGTAAACAAAGGCTATAAAAAGATAAAATAGGGTCTAAAAATAGTACAAGGCTGACTAGGTCAATCTAATACAATTAACAGAGGCTAGAAAAAGGTTGACTAAATTGACCTAATATAGTATATAGGGAAAACTAAGAAACCTATAACATATTTTGAACTTAAACAGGATAAAATTTTCAATTAATTTGAAAATAAATAACTAAATGGAAACAAATAGTCAATTAGATTAATGCTAGCCAATCCAATTAAAGCACACAACACAAAACCTTGCACTAACACTGACTAATGTAAGTTTTTGAAATACAAAATACAATTAAGCAAAGAGAAAGAAATAAACTTGGAAACTAAATATATAAATAATTGGTCCACCTGAATGTTTATTAGAATACTAGAATATTATTTTAGATGTGATGGAAAGTTGGTTGTAAGCAAGGAACTAAAAGGCAATGTAAGGATGGTTTCAAGTAGTTTGGGCTAAAAGGGATCTATAGTGGTATTGATACAAGCTTGGTATTAGGCCCTAGCCCCTCACTTCACACACCAAAATGATAAGGGTGTTATGTGTTTACCCAAAATATACCATTAACTACAATTTATACTTGACCAGAACATCAAGTTGGCTTCTCCCTTGGTGATGAAATCCAAGTAAGTTGGCCTTAGGTAGATGAAAATTAGAATGAATTGCATTAACTAAATTAAAAAAAGAACTACAAGAGGTGTTTATTTATAAAATACTAAGTTATATTATATCTCTTAATCTATAGGAGATTATTACTCACACTAACTAATCACACATAGTAAATACCCCAACTAACTAACCTATATCAATCAAATGTTTAAATCACCTTAACACATTTATTAAAAAAGCTAGGATTAATTAATTATTCTAATATTCTCCCTCTTAATTGATCATATCCTAAAGAGAATAAGAGAGATAATTATTGAATGCCTCAAAATTATCACGTGAAAGTGACTTCATGAATACATCTTCACATTGATCTTGAGTGGGGAAATACTAGATCTATATGTTGTGTTGTTGAACATGTTTTCATATGAAATGAATCTAAACCTCTATGTCCTTGGTTATGTCATAAAACACTATATTGGGAATAAGATGTAGAACACCCTAATTGTCACAACTCAAAACTATAGGTTGAGATTGTGGAATTACAAGTCTTGAAATAATGCATTGTATCAATATCACTTCATAGATAGCTCTTACTACAACACAATATTTTACATCTATGAAATATCTAGAAACATAATTTTTCCTATTAATTCCCCATGAAATTGGACTAGATCTTAGAAATAACACAAATCTAGAAGTTGATTTCCTATCATCAATGGGAGCTACATGATTTGCATCTATGTATCCTATAAATAACTTATCATTCTTCTTGTACTATATTCCATACTAAATTATACCTCTAATGTATCTTAATACTTACTTTGCTTCTTTCCAATGTGTCACCTTTGGTTCCTACATGAACTAAAAAAGATAGTTGACAACATAGCCAATATCTAGCTTAGTATATGTCAAGTAAATGAGACTCCCAATCAACTACTGATAGAGAGTTGAATTTACTTTTGGTGATGGATCTGTATGAGATAACTAAAGTCTTGTCTCTATAGGTTTTTCAATAGGCTTTTAGTCCATCATATTGAATTTCTTGAGAAATGTGTTAGTATACTTCATTTGTGAAACAAAAATGTAATGTTTCTTATGCCATACCTCCAAACCAAGATAATAGTGTATTTTACCAAGATCTATCATATTTAATTATCACTTGAGATCATTCTTAGTTACATTGATCATATTCACTATGCTACTAGTGATGACTAGATCATCAACATAAATAATTACTATAAAAACCTCCCCCCCATGACTTTTTCAGGTATAGGTTAGGATCATATGGACTCATTTTGAATCCATATTTTATGATATTCTCACCAATCTTCATGTACCAAGTATAGGGAGCCTATTTTAGTCCATAGAGAGACTTGATAAGACTACATACTTTTTGTTCCTGATTAAGTGCCATAAATCCTTTTGGTTGAGTCATGTAGACTTCATCTTTCAAATATCCATTAATAAAGACAAATTTTACATCCATTTGATAGAATTTCCATCTAAACTATGTACCCATAGAAAAAACCATTTTGATAGTCTTTATCTTAGCTATGGGAGCAAAAGTCTCCTCATAGTCAATGCCTTCTTTTTTAACATACCATTTTGTAACAAGCCTTGCCTTTTATTTATAAATACTACCATATACTTTTTACTTGGTCTTGAAGACCCATTTACATCCAATAGGATTATTCCCTAGTGGAAGATCAACAAGCTATCAAGTGTTATTATTCATTAGTGATTGATATTTTTTTCATTCATCCAAGATATATAAGTAATTTATTGCATCTTTGTATAACAAGGTCTAGACTATAGGGAAAACATTCTATATCTACTATATGAGGATTTTCTCACCTTAATGATGTTTCATTGCATCTTTCCATGATACTCATAAGGGCCATATTGACTCTCTTCTTTGATCCATGCTTCAAGTCCTCAATATTGAAATGGATGCATCTAGTACTCCATTCAAGTTATCATCTCATATAATACTTGTATACCACTTGGGCATGCACTGAACTATAGGTGGTGGTGTTGGAGGTCTTATTTGACTATCTTCCTATTCACTTTCACCATCACTATCTAAAAATATTACATGAATTTTTCCTATATTATTTTTTTGTGTAGAAGGTGGATTAATTTCACTCTTTTCGTCAAACACTACATCTTTGTTGATTAGTACTTTCTTTGTTTTAGGATCAAGGAACTTGTATGCCTTTGATTGTGCAATTTATCCCATAAAATACCTTCCTTTATTTTCTTATCTAACTTATTTTTTTTCTTCTTAGGAACATGCATATATGCCTTACAACTAAAAACATGAAGGTGAGTTACCTTTAGTTTATTCCCTATCCAAGATTCATGAGGTGTGATTCCATCAAGAGCTTTGGTGGGTGACCTATTCAACAATTAGACTACAGTGTGACAAGCTTATACCCAATATGTATTAGGCAATTTTGCATCCTCAGCCATGCTAAAAAACATTTGCACAATGATTATGGTATGATATTCTATAAATCCATTCTACTGAGGTGAATATAGAGCTATCAATTATTGATTGATTACATTCAAATTGAGATAGGCTAAGAGTTCTTTATTGGTGTATTATCCCCATGATTTGAGTGGAGGGTCTTGATTTTCCTACCAGTTTAATTTTCAACTGTGGCCTTGAATTCTTGGAAGAATTAAAAATCTTGATCCTTAGTATTCAATAAATATACCCACATTTTTTTTGAGTAATCATCAACAAAAACCTAAAAGTATTTATATCATCTAAGATTCAAAGAAAAATGTTTGTAAAGATTGGTGTGCACCAATTACAACTTACCAAGTGACTGATACTTAGCCTTTCCAAATGGATCTCTTCTTTCTTTTCCTTATAAGCAACTGATACATATATTATAAGATTATTTGATTTTGGGAAGGCCACATACTATATCCTATTTTCTCAATTGAACCAAATAACCATAACTCAAGTGACCATATCTTTTGCTCCATAAATTTCCTAATTATGTGTCTTTAACCATATGTGATTGATTATCATTTTGAATAAAATCAATCTAATTGTTTTTGAAATGTTGGAAGCCTTAAAAATCACTTTGAAATGCCTAGACTTGTCTTTAATGTGGTAAAATGTTTGACCATTTTGGTGATCAAATTTAACCATAAGGTTGTGTTCAAGTAGATGATTAATAGATAATAGATTTTTGGTATGTCTTAGAACATATAAGACATTTGAAATGCTGAAATTTCTATTTACAAGTTGAAGTTTGATGTCACCACTACCTCGAACTATATATGAGGTATCATCTCTAAGTGATACATTGCCCTTTGATTCTATGTTGGTCAATGTATAAAACTAATAATTTTTTCATGACATGTGTATAGTTTCTCCTAAATCAAAATACCAAACTACACTTTTATGATTGGTAGACTCATGTGTTTGAGTGGCTAAACTATATTCCTCATTTGAATAATCATTATCTTCAACAACATTGCCATGTTGTTTAGGCTTGGATTTTTTTTGTTTCCACCTATTTTGTTGTTGTGGTTTCTTCTTTTCTATTTTTGGTGATTTGTTGAAAGAGGGATTATTTCTTAATCAGCCCTATTGAAAAGAGGCAGCCCTATTGAAAATATTTATACCAACAATTTTCAATTCATGTTCCTATTTTCCATAAATTTTACATGCTTTAAGAGAATGTGAATTATTCCCTTATTGGTTTTGTTGTTTATTCTACTTTGGAGATTGTTTTTGACCCTTCATTGGATTCTTACCATTTATATTTTATGTGATTACATGATCATCATCATCTTCCTCTGAATTATGCCTAGCTTCTTGTTAAAATAAAATTACCAACACCTCAAAGGTTGTTTTTATCCTGTGACATTCAAAGTGGTTACAAAGATATTATATGTGAGGTAAATTTCTCTAAGGACTATATGGACAAAAGAATCATCTATCACTAGTTTTACCAAAGATTAAAGTGAAGCTCACAAAGTTTCAACTCTTCTAAAGAATGCTTATAATTTTTCATCTAATTTAAGCTTGAGAGTGTGCAATTGGCTCTAAAGATGCAAGATTTGATTTATATTATTAACTTCATATATTATTTTTATATTATCTAAAGCATCTTTTGTAATTATAGCACTATATATATGAGGTTGTACCTCATCTAAACTCGAAACATGATTATTAACTTAGCCTTTTTATTAGTTTTATCATATTTTTGTTATTGATTAACATATGTTGCATGTCAGACCCATGTGCCTTATACTATTGACCATATGTCTTCCAACTCAATACGTGTGTTTACTTTTATTTTCCATGCTGAATAATTATCACCATGAAGCAATTGTGTGTCTGAGAGTACAAAAAGTTGTCTAAAACTAGACATTTTTCAAGTTGCATGTGACAAATTACAAGTGCGTTGTTAAGTACAAAAATGAAATGTCTATTTGAAAAATGTAAATAACATGAAAACAAACATATATAAAGATTAAAAATTGCACACAAGCATATAATGGACATCAAATTATACCAAGAATGCATCCAAAAATACAATAGAAAACTGGATGTTAGTTTCAACTTAAAATGCATTTGACGAGAAAAAGAGGTTACAATTTTCTCATTGCTTTTTTACAATGTAACTACACCAATAGATAAATAATTAAAAAATATGCACTTTTTAAAATAAATGTAATTAAAATTTGAGTTACAATTCAAAAGTTATATGCATTTTGATTTCTTGTAAAAATGGATCAAATCAATTAAAAAACACTAAAAATTGATTTTTGATGTCAAATCAAAAAAAAAATCATGAAACCACTTGTTAGAACTAAATTTTTCTATAGACTTATAAAAGTTAATAGAA
Source organism: Torreya grandis (assembly GCA_037957365.1). Lineage (NCBI taxonomy): Eukaryota > Viridiplantae > Streptophyta > Pinopsida > Cupressales > Taxaceae > Torreya > Torreya grandis. Next base: position 82,793 of record JARHVA010002973.1, read on the forward strand.
GTGAAAATAATCTTCCACATTACATAGATATACATGCAAAAGATTTTGACTTCCTCTTTTAAATAAAATTTAGTGTGTAACAAAAAATAATGATTTTTTAATTCTGTAAAGAGGAATAAAAGATGAATTTTTGTTTGTTACTTATTAAGTGGATAAGGAGGAAAAATAAATACCACTAAGATTCATATTTTTTTAAAAATTGTAGTCCACCAAAGAGGATGTCTTTCCTCTCAAACACCTCTCACCATGCACATCTAGTTCCAATGTCCACATAGTCTAGACCTACAAGAATAGAAAAAAACAATACCAATGCCTCTATTCCTTGCTCTAATGCAAAAAATTCTTGTTTACATGTAGATGCTTAGACAAAGGTGTAGATCTTTAACTATAAATGAAAAATGGAAGGATGAGTAGTGGTGGAGAGCCTTAGAATGTATATATTAATAATTAGATCTAATATTTATCTAACAAGTAGATCCATCACAAAACTTAGTAGATAAACCAAATACCTTTGATTTTAGCTTGATCTAATTATCATGTAGGTCGATCGTCACTATCAAGTTGGATGTTGTATATTTTGAGAGCATGTTTTAGGTAGAGTTCAACCCCATATCTAAAATGCCTTAGATAAATATAGCACCAAACTTGTAGGTAGCAAATGTAATACTTTAGTAGATCCCTCTTACATGTATATTTTTTATCTCTCTCTTCAAAGTAGAAACCTTCAATGCCAATGCCAAATCAGGGTTTTCTTTTCTTCTCCCTATAGGTTGATAATTACATTGGTAGTGGTAGATAATTATTTTTTTCTAAATACAAAACTCTAATGCTTGCATTGATTAATTATCATTTAGATTTAATTGATCTAAATGTGATAACAATTGATTCAACCGAACCTTATGATAACCAATATCAATAAAACTTGATATTAAAACAAAAAATTATCATGGTTTTAAATAGATTGTAGATCTAGGATGGCCATATGTAAATATTTAATAATCTCAAACAAAATATAGGATCAATGCAAATATAAATTTTTAATGTGGTCAATAAAAATTGATCAATATTTAATATAGATTCTAGATCTAAAGAAAACACACAATTTAAAACCCTCTCCTACCTAAATTTACATGCAAGATTTGAAAAATAAATCTTGAATATAATATATGAAGATATACACTCAAACACTCAAATATCAAATCTTGAGTAACATGATAGAATGAAGTCAAATAAAGATTTCAAAACCTTAAAATTTTATCCTTCTACAAATTGGCCAAAATTTTGGTAGCATTTTAGCTTGGGAAGGTTGAAATTGGAGTAGTGTAACACATCCAAGGATCACATGTACTTGGTTGTGAATCTCCACCAAATATCTAATGCTTTTAAAAGACTCCTCAAGATTTTCCTACTCTAGTAACAAATGAAACTCAAAATGAATTGCATTAACTAAATTAACAAAAGCACTACAAGAGGTGCTTAGTTATAAAATACTAAGTGATATTAGATATCATAATATATAGGAGATTATGAATCACATTAACTAATAAAACATAGGCAATACCACAACTAACTAACCTATGTCAATCAAAGGTGTAAATAACCTTGAGACATTTATTTTTAAAAGATAGGATTAATTAATTATTATAGTAGTAGACAAATGTTAAAATTTTGTTTATAATTTTTGATTTGGTGATGTGTGCATAAAATAGAAAATAGTGAAACTAAACAATTAATTAAAAACCATGTAATTAAGCTATGTGATCTATTCTATGTATGTAAGCAATAAGAAAATAAAGTGTGAACTAATTACTAGCATATAAGGTTAATTCCAACTTTGAAATAAGGTATAGTGTTGATATAGTCAATAGTGTATGCACAAAATATAGAATAGGGTCAATAGGGTCAATCCTATACTACGAAAGTAAGGTTTGAAAATTAATAGGGTTCTAAGAGTCAACCCAATTATCTAGATAGCACACAAAACATAGAACTGGGTCGAAAGGGTCAATCTAGTTGACTATGTAGGGGTATTTTTAAAGACTATAAACTATAAAAGGAAGGACTATAAAGAAAGAGACAAAGAGATAGAAAGGAAACTTTATGGATCAGAGATGTAGAGAATGAATATTGTTATTCAACAACCTTGATATATGCTTGCAAATTCTTCTAACTAGGTCGATTGGGTTAATCAAACTTTGTAAAACCCTATTACTAAGTACTTACAATGTACAAGGTTGACTAGATCAACCTAGTATGCTAAATAGGAAGCCTAAAAATGTACAGGGTTAACTGGGTTGACCTAGCAGTCTAGACTAGAAGTCTAAAAATCTAAAAACCTATACTAGGTCATTTGAGTTGATCTAGTAACCTATACCTAAAAAATTGTGAACAAAAAATAGATTTGGGTTGATGTAGTTGACCTAGTATGGAAAATAAATGATAAAAATAATGATGAAAAAATAATTCAATAAAGTGAACAAATATTACAAGGGTTAGTTCACATTGGGTTTACAAAAATGTATACAATCAAAAATGAATCATATATATAAATCAATCCTAGCTCTAAGAAGATGGAGCATACCTACATTTTGATTTGGAATACATTTGTTAAGTGGGAGCATGACCAATATGGGGATCTACTAGACCCAATTGGGTTATCACTTGTCATAATACATGATGCTAGAAAGGGTTCTAAATCCTATAGTCTAACACATTCACACAACAACCCTAAAAGAGTCCTAGGTTTTGATATTCAGTCTATTCTAATAAACAAGAAAGTAAATCTAATATAGTACACACCAAATCTCATGGCACAATGTGGGTTCATCAATATATATGGAATGATAATGCATGGAAGAGAAGCATAACTGCATTATCTTTCTACTCTTACAAAGGAGAAATAATGTTAAGAATACTTAACTTTGAAGATGAACTCATCGATCCTCGTTCTCTCCCTTGGCCAAGGTGCTTCATATGAAATTATTGTGGTATGTAAGGATAAAAAATACAAATCAACTCTAGGATACACAACCTATCTATGCATCCAAAATACTTTTCCACATGACAAGATCCATATCTTCTAAGAAAATTTGGAACCCTAAGATTTATTCCTTAAGTAGAATGGTCAATAAGCAGATGTTCATTTATACTTATTCTTCTTCACTTCCCTATATTCAAATGGTTGGAAATTAACTTTTATATATAGGTGGATCTTTCCCTAAATCTTTCTAAATATGTCAGTTGTATAGGGTCAACCCTATGTGTTTTAGGGAGATAATTCACTAGGTCCTGAGCTAAGTTGGTCAAAGGGCTAATATAACTCTCAAGTGAAAATACACTAAAATAGTATAGGGTTGACCTAGTCGACCCTATATAATAATCAAAGGCTAAAAATTATACAAGGTTGAACTAGTTGACCTAGTATAGTCAACTAGAAAAAGGGGGACAATGCAAGAAATAAGAGGATAATGATATGAAAAATGTGTGTAATGGGTAAAACATAGAATAATATTATATTAAAATGATTTTAGGAGACAAGTGTGTATATGGAAAGTGGAAAAAGGGACAATAATCATATGAATCACTAATGGTCTTCCCACCCCTTTCCTGGTGTACCCCTTAAGGTGTGCACTCAGGGAGATTGAGACTCGATGGGCTCTTTCTAGATACAAAGTATAATTAATTTATAAAATTTTGAAAATATTATGTGTATACAAATACCTATCTCATACCCTATTCACACATGTTGAAGTTGGAACATATTGAGATGATTAATATATAACAAATAAGTAAAAATAAGAAACTACTATGGATACACAATCTTATATGGATAAAAAAAAGGAAACAATGACCAACCATGAGTATATCCTAAATGTGAAGAATAGTTGCAACATTATCACACATCATACCCAACCAATAATAAATATCAATAAGCATTAGAAAAATAAGGAACAATATCATTTAATAAATAATGTGGAGATGATAGATTCCAAGACTCCAACACCATTATAAATAACAAAACTCTATGATACACCAAGTATGGTATTACATTTTTAACTTGATAACAATATTATCACATTACCATCTAATTGACATTGAGTTATGGGGTATCTCTAAAATCAATAAGGAAAGGCATATTTTTATATAATAGAATCATGGGACATGGTATAAATCATTGTGAATAATTGTAAGATTAGATTTAAAATTACAAGGATAAAGTCATTATCAAGATTTTAAAGGACCAAAAGGAGAAAATAGCATCACGTCTCATAAAGGCAACATCTACAACAACAATGACTAGGAAGTGTCCTTGACAAAAAACATTGACTATTACTCTTCATATGGAATGTGAATAATAATAAAATGTTCAAATTGAAGATAATAAATAACATTCCATATGTCATGTCTAAATCATACAACCTTTGTGATAGGACATTACAAAGATACAACATAAGGCATTGTGGCCAAGACCCCTTGGATATATCTTTTTACCAGTAGCTTGTGGGCCAAAGTTGGTCAATACACCTATATGGGTCATGCCTCATAAATATAGTACCCTTCACATTAGGAGAACACTAGTTAAAACAAATATAGGATACAATAGATTTTACCAACCAAAATCTCAATTTTACACATGAATAAAGAGTGATTATGATTCGACATGATAGTGATGCTTACCATCCTGAAACACAATATTTAGAAAGGACATAAGACACATAAATGGACCAATAAAAACTAGAATAAAAATAAATCAATGTGATTGCATAACCTCAAGTATAATCCAAAATATGATGAGTTAAATTCTAGAAACAATGACTTACTTTCAAATACATGATTTCTAGTTTCAAATCTTCAAAAAATACAAAAAATCAAATATATAAAATATAAAACATTTAAAAAATCCAAAATAAATACATGAGTATGACATGATGACTAGCTTACATTTTTAAATATGTTATTTATCACATGTTTGTTAGATAGAATAATTTATACATACACATGCATTTCACAACATGAGTGTTATACAAGACATATAAGTTATACATGGACATACAAATGTTGGTCTCTCCCCTCTACCTAGTGACCATGATGATATTGGGGCATTCTGGTCCATAGGCTCCATTATTACAAGTTATATATATCTATGAAATTTTTACCATGTTAATCCACCTATATTACATAAACATGTCTTTATATTTACTCATTTCTTACATAGTGACACATTATATGCCATTTTACTATGATGTGACATTGATACATATGAATGGTGTAGGATAGTTCATTGTTAGATGCTCCATTATTGTTGTTGTACATGATAACTTACTTTTGGTATGACTATTATACATGAACCTTAGCCTTTCTTTATTTAACATCCTTGGTGTCCCTTATTTGTGACATTTTGTATCCCTTTTATGTGGCCCTTGTCCTATGTGTGACACTAAAAAATCATGTTTGTTGATCTTGTTGATAGTGATGGGTGAAATGATCTATATCATGAATTATTATTCAAAGATAATTATATTACATGCTTAAATGATACACCTATCTATACATGAAACTTATATGCCATGCATTCCATATGTTACATAAATGACTTGATTGATATATACATTACTATGATGACATATTCTCCACATGATCAAATGATATTACATGATGTTGTTTCTATACATAGCATGATACAATTATCTCTTATTTTAATATGAGTGACTTACAAGATACATCCATTATCTCAAAAGGGGGCAAATGTAGTGTTTTTGTCTTAGAGACATAATTCTCCATGAGAATCAAATCATATCAAAGTATTAATTTCCTACATTTAGATTTCAATGGTTCAGATATCAGATTGTTTTAAATATATGACACATATTGGCACATTGATACAATGTATACAAGCATATGACATGTATATAAACTAAATTTATAGATTTTTGAGCACATATTCATACAAACTTGTGTGCATATGTATGAGAATATACATAATACTTTATAGGAACTAAATTACATGTTTTCACATACACATTCATTTGAGATAGAGGTTCTCAAATTGAAAATATAGATGTATAGTATTATATATAAGTGCTACATAATTAGGGGGCATGATACTAGTTTATTCTCATATACACAACATCTTAGTTATATTTGAATGGAAAATGGTTGTCATTCTAATTAATAGTTATCAAATATGTGATCATGATGTAGGCATGGACATGGTCGATTATCTTTTAATCATGCATTATATTCTACTTTGAGTGAAACTACATAATCAAACCTGCATACATGATGGGGGAATGAACATTGTTCATTATTATATTTAAATGGAATTAACTTGATTAAACTAGATAAAAACATTACATTTGAATCTATAATCCATAAATAGTGGTTGATTCATTATTTAACAAACCTTGCCTGATCATTTATCTCATTTACATATGTAGTGATTTCATTTTGAGTTGAACCCAACTACATGGTTATCTCTCTCTTTCCATAAATAGTTATTTGGGTTAGTACTTTGTGTAATTTTCCCAAAATTCATGAGGTTTGGGGCATGTTTCTTTCCCAACTCAAGATCCTGCACAGTTACATAATTTCAGGGCATCATCACTTAGATCCTTCAATGCTTCAATAATGAAACATTATCTCAAAAAAATTTAAATAAAAACTTGGATTTAACCAACACACAAGTGTACTCTAACCCTTTTTTAATTTTCAATTTCATATTGCACATATGGACATTGACTAATTCATTTTTGTTATAGGTTTACATGGATAAAATCCATACATTTGAGCCATATCATAAAAGGCAAAGTGTGTTATACACACTCAAGTATAATGTATCCTTTTAATCAGTCAATTCTATTACTAGAATAAAAGGGGCATTTGTAAATACTAAAATTTGTTTTTCAGTACTTGGCAAGGAAAATCTTAATACACATTTACCATTCATAACTTGAACACTCAAACAAGGTCATAATTCATCATCCTCTTACACTTACATGTTATCTTATGAGTCAACCCTTCTATTTTGATACTAGACATTTATAATAACCTTGATATCTATTTCACACCTACTAAATATGTTACATAGACATATATAGACTCTTATATCATTCCACCTATACATAGGCCAATTTTATCAGTTACAATCATTATCATTGGTTGATAATGACCCACACTTTCTCGAACAAGCCCACTCCTAGCAACATATATTTTATAAAATTAACCCCATCCTAAATGTTGGACCATAATCATAGTGTGGAAATGGCATTATTAATTATTCAAATGGATCTATATGTAAATAAATTAAAGTCTCATTAGAAAAGCACTTCAAACTTATCTAATATACATCTATACACTATTGTGCACTAATATAATGTCCCTTATTATTCCTAATTTACATACCTATCAATAGGACTAGTTACAATCCAAGTCTAAATTAGTAAAAAGCTAAGTTTAAGCAACCAATATCAAGTACCAAATCCAATCATTAGTTACGTACACATAGTGAAGGTTGATAATTTCATAATAATACTAGGTGGGAGAACTATGTCTTACTTGTTTTCCCTTCTTGGAGTATTGGATATGTAAGTAGTGGCCAATCATCAGGTAGGGATGATTGGGGTAAACTCATCCTATTACACTTCATATGTCACACTTATGTGTAGGTTAATATTGAACAAAAGTTAGAATCAACCAATGATATTGACTTAATCCTATAAAACTAACCTAGCATAGGCATCATATCAATTCTTAAATGGAACAAACCAGAGGTGTGTCTATCTTTTATTTCCACTTTCATAATATAGTCATAATCAGATACTCAACTAGAAAAGCTAAGTATCATGAAATCTTTAGTAATTTCCATATTTAGCACATGCCCTTATCAAATTATAATAATCAATCTATATTTAAATTCAGATATATGCTATAATGCCAAATATATTGATATGAATTATATTTTAAATTTATATCTTAATTAGATTAATATAACCCATCAATCTGATTTATGTTAAAACACTTGCATAGAGGTTTGTTTATTAATTTTTCTCTACTATGGGTTGATGGATATATTATATGATGTTTTTTGGGGGCAATCTCAAATGTTTAGTTATTTGGATACTTCAATATTAGTTACTCTATGTCTCTTTTTTCATATAAATTATTTCCATAGGCTTAGGTTCATGTGAAGGTTTGAGACATTTTATGTTTTCTATTTTTTTATAAATTTTAGAGATGATAATTTATTGGGGGAAGAAACTATGGATGCAATAAGTATTTAGTGCTAAGTAATTTAAGGTTTATTAATGAGAAATTGTAGTACCTATAGTAAGTAGTGGCCAATCTTCAGGTAGGGATGATTGGGGTAAACTTATCCTATTACACTTCATATGTCACACTTATGTGTAGGTTAATATTGACCAAAAGTTAGAATCAACCAATCATATTGACTTAATCCTATAAAAATAACCTACCATAGGCATCATATCAATTCTTAAATGCAATAAACTAGAGGTGTGTTTATCTTTTATTTCCACTTTCATAATATAGTCATAATCAGATACTCAACTAGAAAAGCTAAGTATCATGAAATCTTTAGTAATTTCCATATTTAGCACATGCCCTTATCAAATTATAATAATCAATCTATATTTAAATTCAGATATATGCTCTAATGCCAAATATATTGATATGAATTATATTAAAAATTTATATCTCAATTAGATTAATATAACCCATCAATCTGATTTATGTTAAAACACTTGCATAGAGGTTTGTTTATTTGTTTTTCTCTACTATGGGTTGATGGATATACTATATGATGTTTTTTGGGGGAAATCTCAAATGTTTAGTTATTTGGCCACTTCAATATTAGTTACTCTATGTCTCTTTTTTCATATAAATCATTTCCATAGGCTTAGGTTCATGTGAAGGTTTGAGACATTTTATGTTTTCTATTTTTTTTATAAATTTTAGAGATGATAATTTTATTGGGGGAAGAAACTATGGATGCAATAAGTATTTGGTGCTAAGTAATTTAAGGTTTATTAATGAGAAATTGTAGTACCTATAGTTCTATAAAAAATGTAAGGGTGTTATTAAATAATGATTTAAGTTTGGATTTATTGGGATGCATAAAATATTAGTTATAATATCAAGGGTGGATTGAATTTAGATGAGTTCAGAGGGCTTCTAATTAATTTTATTATGTAGAGATCTCAAACCCTTGCTTATTTAGCTGTGAAAGGAATGATTTAGGTTTGTTTTTTTGGTCTTATGATGTTAGATCTATTGGATATACTAAGCATTGAAATATCCTTAAATGTCTACATTTTTTATTATTTAATGAAATTATTAGATATAAATTTATTATTCTTCCCATGTTTATTTAGATCTAATTTTGAGATTGAGAAACCATAGTTTTTATTTTGGTTGCTTAAAAATTATGCTACTCTATCTTTTCCTATATTGGCTTTGTTTGGGATTCATAACTACCATTGCAATAGGCTGAGATACCTAAATAGGCTTGGGATATAATATGGATGATTTTTATAATTCCAAACCATTTTGGGGTATTATTTTTTTACTATTATCAAAATGTTAGTTTATTAGGGGAAGAGCTTGTGTATGTAAAGGTGGATTTAGATCCAAAAGAAATCATAGTATATCAAGTTTAATATAGATTTGGAGAATTTAAAAGGATAATAATGACCCTTTGGGTATAAAAATGACATTTTAAACTTATCTAGCATGTTTTCAGGATTAGATTTTATGTTTTGTGCAAAGTTGAGTTGAGCTATTACCTTTTTTTTAGGCCATGAAATTTATTACTAAAAAATTGATTTTTTTTTGACATGTTTTTATTTGATGCTTAGCTTGTAATTTTAGCCTTTTTCAATTTTTATAAGATGAGATTAATGGACAAGGAAGATCTTGTCTATTAAGAAAAAAAAATTGACTACGGTTGGAAGAAGTTATAAGTAGTGGATGCAAAATATGTGATATTTTATACATTATATGGATGGCTTTATATTACGTTACCTTATTATATTGGGAAATTTTATATTTGATGTACAAGATAGGTCTCCCTTATTTTTTTAACCATTTTATTCTCTACTATAGATGACATGGGCTTTTATTGTAGAATATAGTTTAGTTTTGTGGCCATGAAAGTTATTGTACTAGAAGTTATTTTCTATGGGTGTTTTTATTAGAAAGTTTGAATTACTCTCATTTAATAAACTAAATGTTTTGGGAGTTTAAAAAAATGATCCTGATAAAGAGGGTAGATACTACATAATTTTTTATAGTGGATCATAAAAAAACTTTAGGTAGTAGATGTATAAAATATGGGTAGAAAAAATGATATATCTAGGAAGGGGATAAAGAATAATTTTTTTTTCAAGGTTTTTTATATTATATAAAATTATGAGTAGTAGAAGTAGAATATTTTTTTGTAAATTTGTCTTTTCAAGGCTAAATTCTAACCCATGTAGTAAAAACTTTTCTCGGTACCATAATAAGCCTATCTAGTCTTAACCGTGTATTTTTGGCCTAAAAGAGTTAAGTCTTGGTCATTTAATTATTAAATTAAATTAAAAATGTCATTAAATTATCCAAGGTGACATAAAATATGGTAAAATACATATAATTACCTTAGTTATAAAGTTTCATGACTTAAAAAGATCACTTAAGGTAATTTTAAGTGTGAAAAAGGTCATTTTCAGCTCCCACATGCCAAATTTGGCTTCCAAAAGGTGTAAAAGGTTATATTTTTGTTTTAATGCATGATAATTACTTGTGGTATCCATTTAATGCATTAATTTTGGTGGTGGAAGAATAATATGTAAATAAAAGACAAATAAAAGCCATCTTTCATGCATTTTTCATTGAAGTGTATAGAATTGTATGATCTTATGTACATGTGAGCTCATGAACAAGGGAAGGAGGTAATAATAGAGTTTCATGAATTTTTTCATGGAAATTGGACTCAAATAGGCCAAAAACTAATCACCTCCATTCAAGTGGCTTATTTTCATGTAGAGATAGACCTTTATTTTTGATGTTGGTATGGTTAAGAGAGAGAAGGTATAGGTCTAAAATTTTTGCCAGAGAAACTAGACTCAAAGAGATTCATGTTGGAGTAATTTGTTATCAAATTAGATATATCTTCCTCATAAATCATCCATTGAAATTTTGGGTATAATTTTGTAGTATTTCATCCATGAAGGCAACCATTTTTCTGCAAGTTCTCCTCACCAAGGCATTATTTCAAGAAAGTCCAAGTTTTAAAGCATTCTTTGGGAATTTTACTTCATTTCAATGGAATACATCAGGTTCCTTTCACATGTTTGAGGACCAAAAAAATATCAATAAGACAAGGAGTGAAATTTATAGTTTGGAATGATTATAAATAATATTTTTACAATCAAGGAGAGAGAGATGGGTTTCAAGATTTCTTGTTTCCATCCATGGCATGGATATCCTTCATGTTTTTTGTGTTATGCAATCAAAATTCTCATGTTTTTTGTGTTATGAAATGAAAATATGAATATATATTCTCCATATAAACTTAAAAATGCACATCTTAAAATCCCTTATCAATATCATGAAGACTTTTTTCAACTCATGAAGGTAAAACTCAGACTTGTACAGATAATGATTTTGCAAGGGCCCAAGAGCATTATTTGAGGAGTAAAACATGCTAGGTGGAAGGTGAGAGATGGTTTAAAGTGAGGTCATAGGAATTAAATGTCATAATTAATGTGAAATTTATCTTAGGTTCCTCCATTACACATGAAAAACACATCAAACATGCATCCACAGAGTCACATATACAGTCAAGGATAAAAGTTGTCAGTTTTGGGAAAATGATGACTTTGAAACACCTATAAGTGGACTTGGCCTCTCAAATTTGGATAAATTCATCATGATGACCTTATAAATATTCTCATTTCATTTTAAATTTCACTTTAAAGGTGTATAACCTCACTATTTTAGCACAGTCAATTGCTTGTCTCATGGCAGTCAAAGAAGGAACTAGGCAAGTTGGGAGACTTTACTTGTTTTATGACTTGTTCAAGATTTTTAAAATTAGAGAGATTTTTATAAGTAATTTTAAAGGATATATAATATTTATAAGATAAATAAAGATGATAATATAGGCAAACTCAGAGATCCAAGGTCACATAGGCTATGTATGCAAGAAACCCCACAAGCAATCCTAGAAGCACTAGGTAAAATGGAGCTTAGAAAGAAAAAGAGGTCATAGGGAGTGGAATTAGATTGGTAAATTTAATTTATCCATAATACTCTATAATATGTGCCTCAATCTTCCAAAACTTATTTTTAGGCCAAAAAACCTTTTTTAAGCCTAAAAGGCCTATAACACCAAAAGGCATTTTTAGACCTATCAAGAAAAATGACACATATAGGATGATAAAATGAGATGGTATAGGTCCCATGATGATTTATACAATCATGGAAGTGTATAGGAAGAGTCACTTTTAGTCCAAATAGTAAATTGGAACTATGTAGGCTAAGACACCCTTTTGAACCACCTGATCAAGTGCTCGTATCTTTCACCACATGAAGATTTTGGACAAATGATATTATCATGATTTGAGGAACCCTATGAAATTATAATTAATTAAAAATTTATGTTATTTTAGGGTATTTACTTTATGATCAATTTCTAAGAGTGTAAGCATGTCCAAAATGCTTATAAACCCTACAAGCAATTTTTTTCATGTGGCTATCTTTTCATACCTTTTATATGGGAACCCAATATTCTAAAAGAATTTAAGGGGTTATTTATAATAAAAAATAATATAAATAATTTTGGTTTTTTCCATTTGTACTTCATGAACGATTGTTAAGAAGGTTCACCTCCAAAACCGTCATAAGGACTAGTTTTGAGAAAAATTGATTTTAATTCCATCAAAACCTCATGGATCAAACATAAACCTATTAAAACACCAATTAAACTTATATAGGGTCGTATAAATGGTAATTTATTATATTAAGTTATATGTATCATGACATGAAATAGTTTTTGAGAGAAAAAGTCACAAAGTTGAGGTACAAGGAACTCTACATGAAACCCAATCCATGGATATAAAAATTTGGAAATTTTTATTCATCATAAAATAATCATATGGTCAAAAATATTTCTCTAATTACCCTTACTAGATCATCCAAAATAGCCACTCTATAAGAAATTGAGGTAATTTTGACCTAGTCAACTAATTTGACTAAGTTACATTTATTTTTTCATCAAAATGAGTTGTTTCATGATATGGAGGATTTTTGTATGCCTAAATATAATTTTTTTTAGTTTAAATGGTTTTTATGTAGGTTTTCAAAGCCGCCAAGTACAAAATTTTAGGCTACTAAGTCTATTTGGCGTAGTAGGCCTATTTGATCAAATAAGTCAACTAAGGAATGGTGTGGAAAGGCTATCAAGGAGCTCATGCAAAATTTTAACACTTAAAATATGATTTTCAAGTGGATATATCATAAACTTTCAAGTATTCAAGTTCTATTTCATGCAAGGAAGGGGCTTAAGTGGAGTTAACTTGTCTTAAGTCTAATCACTCTAAATTGACTAGTTTACTAGCACCATGCATTATCCTTGGTTTTCATGTAAAATAAGGACATTCACATACTTTTAACTCACTTAAATTTGATTTTTCAATCAATATTTGGCATAGAAGGAATGTAAAAAGAGTTTAATAAGTCAAGTGGGCCCACCTTTCCTTTCTAATGACAAAAATATCATACAAGGATTTTGACACAAAAGCGATATATTAAAGATTATTATTAGAAAATTATAATGGAAATGGACTTGAGTTAAAGTTTATATAACACTTATTTTATCCATCTATGCCAATCACTTGGATAGATCTTCTCTATTTTATATATATTTAATCTTTCAAGCCAATTTTCAAGATCTCTCTCTTGGGGCATGATTAAACTCTACCAACATTGAGCTTTGGAGCCTTATAATACAAATAAAATGACTATTTTCATATTCCATTATTCTAGTATAGTGTGTTTGTGTTATTTGATTTTCACATGTGGTAGTATTTTTTCCCTTGTCAAGTCCTGATCTCACCTAATTACTAGTATGCTAACTTATGCAAGTCATGTTCAATGTTTGATGTTATTTGACTAAGCTAATAGTCTATATAATTGACTAGTTAGTGCCTTAAATTAGGCCTATTCCATCATTTCACTCCTAATTTGATCACTTGATAAAATATATATATGAAATACTAAAGCATAGAGTGGATGAACATGAAATATAGGTCTATCACCAATAGTAGCTTAAATTTCCATTTTAGTAATCCTTCTAACAATTTTCATCCCAAAAATCATAGTAGGTTTTAGTCATAGTGAGAAAAGTGATACATGAAAGGAGCTACCCTCATCAAATCTAAAGGTCTAGTCTAAGAGTAAGTATCCCACATCTCAGATAATTCCAGTGTTTGTTTATGCTTGAAGGAGTTTTAGATCAATATATCAACCTTTAAGTAGGGTTATATCTAGGTTACTAATAGTTATGACATGCCCAGTGGGATACAAATTTAGCCATTAGAGTACATAGTTTTCAGCATATTAGTCTTTAAAAGTAGTTTCAAGTATTTATATGGTCCTTATCTTAGAAGTAAAAAACAAAAATTTTATTCATAATTTAATTGATTTTCATATGTTTTTTAGGATATGGAAGCCTATAAAGAAGAATTCTATCATTCATCTCCTGATTAATAGCTCCAAAATGATCCATATACATCTTGTTATGATCCTCGTGACCCATATTAGTCCTACCATGATCCATATCAGCCTTATGATGAGCCTCATGAACCTTGTTATCTTTGTAATGAGCCTATTCAAGTCCTAAAACAATCCATTTATAGCTTCAACAAAACATTGTTTGGCTATGAGAAACAAATGATAAGCATAGATACTCAAAACATCTATGAACGAGAGATTATCAAGTATGAAATTTAGAACATGAGAGCTAATTTATAGTAGGCTAAGGAGGTATGTGCATCTTTCATAAGGCAAGACCATTCAAAGTTTAGTGTTGATATTATAGACATAGGTGGTCTAATTTTAGGCATTGAAGAAAGGTTGGTGGTTGATGAGAAACACCAAGATCATCACAATAATCAATTATTTCCATAAATCTACCCTTTTCTCTTTATGATCAACAAGCAAATGTTTATCATAACCCTCAAGAGTTAATCCAAACCTTGTCTAGCTTTCCCACTAGGAAGTCTATCCAAGAGAGACCTGACAAGGTTGAATAAGTATGTTTTGAAAAGGATAATTTTCAAGTTCCATAGTATATCATATATAAAACTTCATCTTTAGTCTTCTAGGGAAACATCTCTAATCAGTTGGTTCATGATTTTAAGGCTCATTTAGTCAAGCAAGTTGAGCTTGCAAATTGACATATTCAGTATTCAATGGTAGATACAAAGGTAAAAAAGAATAAATATCCTTATTTCACACCCATGGATGCAACAAGTACTAAGGAAGAAGATCCTAAACCCAAGTTCATGACTTGTAATTAGATGCATTAGTTTAGGGAAAAATAAGGGCATTCAGGCATAAGTCAAGATGTTAAAATCAAGAGCAAGCAGGAGATAATTCAACCTCCACTCCTTCCTCCTGAAAGTCCCAAGTCCTTTCCTTCATGGAAATATATTCAAAAATTAGTACAGTAGTGATAGGAGGAGAAGGTGATCCAAGAGGATCAGCTCTAAGAGTAAAATCAAGCATCTATGGTAACATCTTTGGACTTTTCACATCTTCTTAAGTATTTTCATGGGTTTACCATGCCAATTCTTGATAAGGAGACTCTTATATTTGAGATTAATGAAGAAGTTTGATTTTAAATGATAGGTGATGATAAAGAGTTTTTTAGTTCAAGATGAAGAGGACATCATCATTGATACAATTTCAAGTAAGGATAATGATGACATAGTCTTTCATAATGCCAAATATGATGAATCAAAGGATAAGCTACAATTAAAAGATGAAATCCAAGAATAAGAGGTTTAATATGTACAATAAGAGGTGGTTTCTCAAGATATCCTTGATCATATAGCAGGTGCTCTTCAAAAAGATGCTCCCCAAGAACTTGTAGAAGTTAACATTGATAAGTACAATCCAGCCAAAGAGGATAAGAGTCAAGGTAATGATTATGATTTTTGGAAATAATATAAGGATATTTTTAATGAATATCAAGCTCTTCAAGGTCTCATACTTCCTATTGAGGTTGTTAATGACCAATTAACTATTGAACCTATCAATATTTGCCCATAATAAGAGCAAGTTTATGATGATGAAAAGAATGAAGAAGTGTTGGTTGAGGTAGTACCTCAAATCATTAATCATGAAAATAAATCAAGTGAAGAAATATTTCCCTTTATTATGCCTAAAGAGATACAATTTGTAAATCATGAGGATATTGATAAGTCACTTATCCATATGGAGAAGAATCAAAGTACAATGGAAGACATCAAATCATTGGTAGCCAATGAATGAATAATAATTGGCATTATTATTGAAAACTAGAAGAATATGGGAGGAGGATTATTGGGTCTTGGATCCACATCTTCAATCCATACACCTAAGAAGGGAATAAGAAGGTCTAGTTGCATCACCAAGTTTAAAGCTCATTTTCTCAAAGCTTAGCATTCACCATTATTATATGTTGAAAACATTGAAGGGCTTTGTATAATTTGATAAAAAAAACTTATGTGCATTCATTTGACATGTAAATAATTTGTAAGCTCATCAATCAAACTTTTAAATATCATGGCCAAATTAGAAGTGTATGGAGCTACCATGTTAGAATAGGTTCTTTTTCTATATTCATACAAGACAAACATAGTCTTCTAAGATAACAAATTCAATATAATTACATTGGCCATAGAGTAAAAACACTAATATAACTTACTCTACTATGTAGAGTGGATGGTAGACTAGGATAGTGACAATGAGAAAGTTCCTAATATTGCAAAGGAAAGGTATAACTTCTTGGTGCTTAAGTCTATAGGATTACACAAAGCTACATCTAATCCTGAGGTACTCCCCTATGTGGACTTGGTCCACCAAATTTTAGTTTAGTCCAGGTGTGTGGATGACATGATCAAATATGTCAATTTAGGAAATGATATCACTTATATATCTAGATTAGCATTTCAATCCTATTATGACTTTCCTAGGCCCTAAATTATTTATAATCAAGAAACTATGACCCAATGGCTTGATTCAAATAATATCAGAGAAATCTTGAGAAGATGGGTAGATAACCCAAGGGGATTCATTTGTAAGTCTAAAATAGATTAGATCCCCATCAGTTAACTCATATATTACTCCACAACCCCACTTGGGGATATCATTTCCCATAATTTGGGTGCCCAAAGCAATAATACCATGGCTAACCAAAGAAATAATTTTTACATGATTTTATTCCTGGTTGAAACTATTTATGCTACTTTTAAATTTCCCTAGTTTACTAATTAGGACCCAAACATGAGATGGACCATTCCCCATGTCTTAACAAAGGTTAAAATTGAATATATAGGTAGGAGATGTGGGTTTTTTCTAAGTACTCTGATTGTATATAGAGACATCCATGAATGAACTATGCCCAATCTATCAACATAGATTAGGGAAACTCTTAGCACATTGGGAGCCTATTGGTACTACCCTAAGTACATCATAATTAGAGTTTAAGGGATTAGGACAATCTCATTCAAGTTGCCTACCATATTTCAAAAAAATTTGGTCAAGTAGGAGGTTTCCTTCTAACTACTCACAAGAGTAGATGGATTATGTAAAAATAAGAAGAAAGGACCAGTCTACCCCTAATTATTCAACATCAGTTGATTCAAAATTGAAACTTGGCATTCAGTCATAGCTATTGCAAAACATAGGTATAACTTTAATATAGAGAAAGATACTAATAAGGAATGGGATCCTACACATTTAACATTTAATCAGTATGTCAGACATAGGGTGGATCTCAGTATCACATACCATCATCATCTTGAGGATGGAGACTAGTTATACCTTAATGTAGTTGATAACATTGAGGTCAATTAAAGGATAAAAGGTACTGGGATCACAAAGATGAAAGGATGACTAAATAGTGTAGGGTTTTTTCAGGTGTTTGAACACCAAGATACTTAATCAGTAATGTTAGCATCTCCTATCCATACTCCCAACCTTGAATAAGAATGGCCAACTAACCTATAACTCAGTTGAAGAATACTCTAGTCAATATTTCCCATATTGGAGAAAAGACGGGCTAGTGTAGGGAAGAAATTTGAGTAGGCTTCAACCTTAGGGGTAGCATCCAGCATCTCATCTTGAATGTAAATTTATACCTCATCACATACAACACCTTCAATAGGAATAACAGTCACCTCTAATCCTACAATAGTAACTTTAACATCTCCATTGCCTTCCCTCCCTCCTACTAGAGAAGGATCACATACTATAGGTTAGAAACATATAACCTTACCCACTTTTTTCTTCTATAAACAACACTTGAGCATATTTGGTTCACCCAAACTCTAGGTCATGTCAACCTCCAACCTTACAAGCCCCTCACTAGACTTGTAATTAGGCCTATAACCATGTCATTTCCCACCATCACCCCTTTCACCATATAATCCACTTTTAGGGTCTCATTGATGGCCAATTTTACCCCAATCATACCCAAACCTATGCCTAGACCTAGCCCACAATTGCCTAAAAAGAGGCCTACTATCATCCTTTCATAATTTCCGCTATTCTCTATTAGTTATTCAACTATCACTAGTGATTATTCATCCCCTAGTTATATGTTTATATTAGTCACAACCACTAATAGCTTCTAGATATCTACCTTATAATTTTTGACTCCAAATCAACCATTACTTCCCTTATCATATCCCCCAAGTGGCTCTTTAGATAAATCATGGATTAAGTAGATGCAACTAAGCACTAGGGAGAACCTAGACCAGGTCATAATGGACCCTCACCATGTTACATTAAATTTTGACAAGGAGTTTGGGATAATGAAGAGGGTGACCAAGAGGAAGGTCACCCACCCTGACCATATAGTTCTATATGAAATAAAAAAAACCTTTTTTGTGCTAAAAAAGACAAAGAAGTCTATGAAGGGCCAATAAAAACAATATAAGGAGGACCCCATCTCATCTCTCCAAAAAATTATGGATGTGGCTTCTAAATTATTAAAGGGAGTGCACCAAATAATAACTAACTTGGAGCATCAACACAAGGCCACCCTACTATAGTAGACCATAACAGAAGTGGAATGGGTCATGGAAGAAATATTTGATATATTGAATACCTTAGCTTAGTATAAGGCAAAAACAAAGGAAATATACAATAAGGTCCTCAAGGTAAAAGATATATATGGAGGGTATGATAAAAATATAATAAACTTTATGATGTTGATTAGAAGAAATAAATTTGAGGACCTAAACCTGATTCCCTTGGAGGACTTGAGCATTTCTCAGTCTTATGTAATTGGCAGAAGAAATGACTTTAACTAGTGGATTGAAGATATGAGGTCCCTAGGAATATCCCTTACACAACAAGGTGATAAAGTTATAACCTTACTGAAATATGGTGAAATTATGTAATTAGATAACAAATATGGCTCCATCATTAACAAGGATTCATTCATGGATCAACTATATAAATTCATGGTGAATTTCTAAAAGCAAACCATGGCTAGAGGGATGAACTTTGGATAAGAGATGGTGGATTTAGGAGCCTCTATCAACCAAATAATATAGAAGGATGTAGCCATCAAAAAAATTGTGGGACCTATCCTAAGTAAGCATGAAGCAATGGATAGACTCAAAGCCAAGCTACTAATGGATTATATCATCGATTTGATATTGATTGATAAGGACTATAGGAAATGTTCTAAACCATGGAGAGGATATGTTGAGGCCCAAATATAAACTTCCACCTCAGGATCCACCAACTCATCAACCCCTTTTAGAATGTCTTCTTTCTCATATGACACTAGTAATCCATCTTATTTTGTAGTAAGAGCTTCATCTTTAGCTATACCATTGGGATCTTAGCCCAACTCTTTAGGAAAAAAACATCCACCTATTGGGTTCCTTCTAAACAAGATACATGTCCCAAGGTCCTTAAAATTTTATTATAAAATATTCCCATTTTTTGAATAGGGAATATTTTATAAATTTAGGACATAGAAGACCTTATCTACCAATATGTGGCATGTTAACTAGTTCTTTTTGTAACCACTTGAGTAATTAAAATGGATTATATATATGGGTTATCCCCTTTATTGTAAAATAGAAACATAAGTTTTTGAATTAATTCAAAGAGAAAAGAAATTCCAGAGTAATTAATTCATTGTTTTTATTATTTTCATGCATTCCTATTTCTCAATATTTATTAATAATATATGATCTCATTTATTTAATGGTAATAATTTGGAATTAGTGTTTCTAATGCATCTTGTTAGTTTGTGCTTTCATATAGGCTAATGAAGTCTATTTGGTATGCTCTATTTTCTTCCTACATTACTAGTAAATGTGTTTGAGATAATTTACTATAGGTAGAATTTTAAAGCATCCTTTTTAGATATGTGCATTATATTCACCCTAGAATCCTCACTATACTTATGATGTTCTATGTATAATCACTAAAATCTCATAGTTAGTTTTATTTGCATTATTATCAAAAGAAACTAAAGGGGATCGATTGGTCTTTGTTGTTATAAGGGAATTTCCTTGTCTACCCTAACCTACTCCATATTTTGAAATTTTTAAACATGAATCACCTTAAATTAATTTTCATTATATAACCATTTATTTGTTTAAGAGTTGTATGTTATATTAGAAAATACAAAACAATTTACATCATAACAAAATTTAGGTAAATTGTGTCACTATCGATGTTCTTGGTGTCCTTATAGTAGGGTTTGTTTGCAGACTAAAAAGTGGTCATCACATAATCTCTCCAGTAAAACTAATTAAATCCCTAAGGTTTTCTAGGACCTATGCTATAATCTAAGAAATCTTATTATGTTTTTTGCATTATATCCTTGACATAGACATACATCAATATTACATACATCTTTCCTAATCATGATTGGAATTTTGAGACTTAATTGAGTATTAAAGCATGATACATAGGACCTAAATATTTCCATAGACCTTCTAAACCTTCTTATCATCCCAAATTGAATGGGAATATCTATATGGACTAGGTTCACTATGTGTGAAGGATTTTATAGGTTTATCTTGACCATTATTATTGATCATTCCTTGAGGACCTCAAGTGATCTAATACTTAACCATTTATCTATAATTTATGCCATGCATACATTCTCTATGTCTATTTTGGACTTTATCTTTATCTCTTTATATAATATTATCTCATACACTAGAAAATGAATACCTATAGGTTTGTAGACCTAGAGGCCTACATTTTCATTTCTTGAAGCTATTCATGGTGCATATTTGGATCAACTTGGCATTGGAAACATATTCACACACCTCATAAAAATATTGATGTACTTTTAGACCCTCATATTCTCTTGAATTATTAATTTCCATTAAGTTTTCATACATTAGCCTATGTATCACTATTCTACTCCTTTGAACCTAATTAGACCCTTTATTCATGAGCTTGTCTTCAGTCTCCCTAGTTCAACTTGGTGAGGGTACTGTGAGTATTTGGATTGGACTGCATAGGTGCCTTCATCTCTTAATGTTTCACTAGCCTTTGTGCCATTAAGAAGTATTATAAATGTGATTTGGAATTTTTTATTGTAGGAGATGGGCTCGTTGTAGTGTGAAAATGTCTTTGGATCTTTATTACATAGAAAACATTCTAATAAGGCCATAAGGACCACCCTTCTCCTAAATAAGACCATTATACTGATCCAAAGGTACCTACAGTTAGATATTCAGTAAAATATTATATTTATATGAATCAATCAGACCTTATAATGGATAAAAGTGAAACTTAGATGTTCTCAAAAACCTTAAACTATGCTAAGATACCTTAAAATTTGATAAACAGGTTTATGAAAGCATCATGGGCTAATTTATGGTTTCTTGGCCTTGAAATATATAAGGAAGCTTATTTATTTGAGAGAGGATATCCTCAACATCCTTGAATCACTCTTGACACATGAATACTACATTGATCCATACACTTTCAGTTTGAAGATTGATTATCATGAGAATAAGTTGAGTCATGTTTGAAGCTTGTCTCCTTCATTCACATGGTAAGCATTGAATAACTTAAATGAGACCTAATTTTATCAAATGGTGATCATGTTTATCATGAGAGGGGCATTGAGGGAGTATGTATATTCTTCACTAATCACCTTTATGCCCTATTATTTTATAAAACACATGAACCTTAGCACATAACATATAAATTACCTACCAAGGGGAACTATGGGTTGTTATGTACTTATAATTACTATAATAACATGATTAGAGGATTCTAAAACAATTAAAATACCCCTTATATACCTTACTCCATTCTTAATTCACCATAATAAGTTTAATATTTTCATGAATATACTTGTAAATGGGAATGTGGGGTTTGAAAATGGCTTTTTACCACCTAGGGGTCTTAAAAATAATTTTTAAAACTTAGGGGATGGATCTAAGAAAAAATTACATTAATATCAATACCATAAATAGACCCACCTCTAGATAAGATTTTGGGATATAAATCCCCTTCTATGGATTATATTATGCAACTCAATTTGGCCCTTATGAGCTTGCCAAAAAAATTGATGGGAATTCAACTACCTTTCCTTGCATATTTAGGCCCTATAAATTATATTAGATAGTTTCCATGAACCCTCATGAAGTGTATAACCACCTTCTATATTGACATGATTGTACAAATCTATATAAACTTGTAAAGACCTAAAAAATACCTATTTTCTATATTTTTCCCATGTTTGAAGCTTTAAAAATACATTGGATGGAAGATGGAGGGAAAATAGGAGCCAAAGACAATATTAAAATAGGTTTCATGGAAAGAGGGAAGCTGGAGAGTCATTTTCAATGTGTGCGGCCATTTTGGTGAATGAAAGGTGTGTTTAACTTCTAAAAGGACCCTTTTATGTGTAAAAACACCTTGTCATGACATTATGATGGAAATTATACCCATTGGGAGACAATAATAATAAAATGTGACACCTAAACATATCTTTTCCAAAGTTTTACAATGTGAACTTTGACTCATATAATGTTTAAAGGGTCATTTGATGACTTGGAGGGATGATTAAAGCTTGAAATTGGTTTGAATAAGTAGACCATTAAAAACAACCTTGGATACATCATTAATTACTATTTTAATACTTAATCAAGATTTGGACACCATTCCTCATCTTTCTAGTAACGTCCATCCTTAATATGTCATTAAAATAGGTAGAAACACCATGAAAATAAGAAACCTTAAATTTTCCAAATTACCTTAATTTTTGATAAAGTACCTTAACCTTATCAAATAATTCATAAATTATTCATTAGGATTAAAAAAAACTTGACACCCTTCCATTCACCCAATAATAACCTATGAAGACCTACTACATTATCCAAAGACTCAAACATGTTTCTACATGAGAATCCTTTAAGAAAGTTCTAGAACATTCCATGAAACCATAAAAAATGCTAATAGGACTTTCAAGAAGCATTTATAATACCATTACAATATCTATACCACCATGTACAAGCTTGGAGAGGTTTCATGAAAAAAAATTGGACTATAGGGGTTGAAATTTGGCCATTTTTAGTTTATCTAGCATTATAACAACTATTACATCTTTGATTTATTGTGAGATGCTATCTTTATTATTGACTTATCTTTCTATGAGTTTAATTATTGATATTTTTAAACCTTAATCTTTCTATTCACATTTTTATGTGACATTTTGGTTTCATTTCTCCCATTTTCATCATTCTTGCATCTTTGATTGAGTATGGATAGTTACTTCTCTTTCATCGATGTTGTTTACATTTCTAGTTTTTCCATCTTTGTTTGAGTATGGATTATAACTTCTCTTACATTTTTTACATTATTATGTTTCATGATTCCTTGGTTTGATATAGATTTTTTACTTTTCTTACTTTGGATACATGTCTAGGTGTTTTGGTAATTAGAAGACTTAGATTTTTAGTTTCATAATATTCCCTCTCTTTTGTCATTTATCTTGGTATTTTAGTTCTAACCTAGCCTTTGTCATCTTGTCTTACCAATTTCCCAAGTACTTTAGTCTATTTTATAATTTTTTCCATTTAATTTAACATTCCTACGAATGATTATTTTACTCTTTATCCTTGTATCCCTAGGGTTTATCTAATGCAATTATTGTGCCCTCCACTATCAAGACTATAAATACAACATGCAATCATTGAACAATAAAGTTAATTCAAGGTGTGTATATGGTACTTTTAGTTATTTCAATTATTTAAATTTATTTATATTTTTATTTCTAGTATAATTTGTTAGATCAATTAGTGTGATGATATTTTCTTTCTCAAATCACCATCCCATTTTATACTTGGGTGACACATGATGAGCTTTGAGTGGGTAATATGTATACACACAATATTTTTAAACTTTATCATTTACTGACACCTTATCTCTTATATCAACTTATTGAGTTTAAATGTTTTTGAGTGAAAACCTTAAGGGGTGCACTAAGAAATGGGTGGACAAACCATTAGTACTTCATGAAATCTTGTTGCTTAAATCTACCATGCTTATATCAACTACAAAAATTGCATATTTGATCCCTTAAGCAATATTCCTCCTAATAGTCCCTAACTAAACCAATACATATCTTTTTTTATTATATCATCCTAGTTTAATTTAGTATTTTATATATCCCACCATATTTCAGACTAGGTCAGCCTAGGTCAATGTAGTTTGAAAATTATGACATACTCTTCACAACTAATTCAGCCTTAGCCAACCTAGTTTGAGGTTAAACGATAACTTTTAAACTAAATTTATTTTGGTATATAGCATTAACTAAAATTATAGTAAGGGTTAGGATCACTCACCATTATAATTACAAGTCCCATTTCAATTCAAGAGGAACATTCATTTTCTCACTATTATTCCTTGTAATTTAGCTTAAGTCAACATTTAGAGAAGCCATTGCTTAGATGTTATCTTAGAGGGAAAATATTGTCTTGTGGAATCATGGTTTCAATATGAGGATTCCTTTTAGCCTAAATCTTGATTCAACCATTGATCCTTACAACCACAACAATCTCTTGTAAATCACCATTGGCCAAGGGAGAAATTGAGGTTCATTAGGTTTTATTTAAGGTAATTTATCTAACCCTAGATTTTTCATTATATATATATATATATATATATATATATATATATATATTATAATTAACAACTTGAATGGATTTATAAATCCTTTTTTAATCTCTTATATACTTATAATTAGTGTAGTTATAGTTTTTTTAACATTTCATTTCCTACTTTAGGTAAACTAGGCCCCCATTTGCATACTATGGTTCCTTACCATTTTTATTTTAATCATCCCCCTTATTTGTGTTGCTCTATTTGAAATACTAGATTAAATCAATATTAGAATATCTAGTTAAGTTTATTCCATTATATTGATTTCCTAGTCTTTAGAACCCTCTCCATTGATGTTATTTTATAATTTATCCTCTATCTAGGTTTAGCATATCCATTTGGTCATACCCTAATATAACTATCAATGATATCTATTTCATTTACCTTCTATGAGTCTAGATATCTTAGATAGGATAATATTCAAGTTAATCCTAGCTTGCTACATTTAATATGTATTATATATGTAGAACTTGACTATGTTGAAACTAAGAGGATCAATTCACACTTGCTCTAAAGTAGACACATTTTTTGAAGGGAAACACTCTTATGGAAAGTAAATTTATAGAAATTAAATTGTAGGAAAGTAAATTACACTTGGAAAAAAAGTAAAGTAAATACTAGAATTGAAATGATAATTTATGTTTGGAAGCTTCCCAAACAATGAATTAAAAGTATCCATGCTAAATTTAAAATACACATATATAAATAAATTGCTTTTAAATGAAATCAACTAGGATAATAAATACACACACTTTAGAGAAATAAAAATAAAATAAAATAAAATTTTCACATAACATAAAATGAACTAGTTAATGAATGGGAAACCAAACTACCGAATCTTTATGAGTGCACCATATCTTGGTTGGATTAGAGATTGACTCCCCTCATTTTTAAGGTAGAATTAAATCATAACAAGGTTATTAATTCACCTATAAAATTAAAGTATTTTATATAATTATTATTACAATACTTTGTTTTTAACTCTCTTTTAATATAAAATACTCTATTATAGTCTCTACCTGATTGTTGATTATCTAAATATTACATTTATTTAGCATATATATAGATAAATAAGGAATTTTATTATCTAATTTAGAATCCTAGGAATTATAACCATCTAACCTATACAATTCTAGAAATAGTAGAAGGAAAATATAGTAGACATATGATACAATAATGAATTTGAAAATATATACACCTAATTTTTTTTCACTTTAGTGATGTTTTCTCTTGTAGGGGATTGTAAGGGCATCAATATCCCTAGGTTTGGATTGGTTCATGGTACTTTAAGAGAGATGTTTCCATCATATTCTATCAAATTATCAATATTTTTAGTTTGACCTTCTTTGGGTCTTTATTTGTCTTACCTTTCCATCTACTTCTTGTCCAGATTTGATAGCTTATCTATATTCTACTACATCATCCTAGTTGATACAATTTGTTTCATGATTAAGTCTTCCATGTCTTGTATTGACCAACCCAATACACTTATGAGTTTATCTTATATCATTTTTATTTTATTGGCCTAGCTAATAATACATTATCTCAAATGACATATTCAAAATGAAACATCCTAGATGATCATCTTAGAGTTTAGGGTTAGTTTTAGGTATTGTATCCATATATAGGGGTCATATTTCATTCCCAAAAGATATATCACATTCATAAACTCTACTTATACTTACATTTATACCCCTAAGTATTATTTTGGAGATTTATAAGGTTTGAAACCTTATCTTTGAAGTATTATCTTGTGGTGTCATTGAATATCAATAATAGAGTTATTTTGGGGTTCCCAACTAAGGATATCTAGGTCTTAATCCAACCATTTGAGGTCTTCAACCTAAAACATATCTTAAAAAGTCCACTTTAACCAAAAGGGGAGTTTAAAGCATCGACAGGTCCACCTAAAAGTAATATATCCCTCCACTCTTTCCTTTACATAATTAGTAGATTATATGTTGTTTATTGCTTTGTGGATGTATGTGGGTATCCTTGCTTAGGTTCTTCCTTATAATAAATAAATTGGCATAGATATATGATTGCTTAGGTTTACCATTTACCACCTTAAGCTACATATACCCATATTTGGTTGACCAATGCACCTTACCATCTTTAAAATCACTTACATATCATTTACTTTTCGTGTACCTCTTTAAATCATGTAATTTACTTAGATCTTTACAATCACTATCTATATTGAGCCCTAGTGAGAGTTATACCCTATGTCATAGGATTAATATTTTAAAACATTTTCTAGTGAAATTTGAGTTTGGATCACCATTTGATATGTCTATGAATATCCTAGTTACTTAACCACTCATCCAAATATATACAGTCTCTATTGATTAACCTTATTCAAGTTCTAATCTATTGAGAGAAATAGGATAATTGTAGGACTTCCTAGCCCATGCATATATAAACCATGTGATATAGATATAAATGAATTGGTATAATGAGGTAAGGAATATAATATTTTTTTATTCAATCATTCCATCCTTGATTTAAAGGAAACATTTATTCCTAAAAAATTGTGGAGTAGTTTTAACTCAAATTTCCAACTAATTGTCACAATCAATAATGTGCACCTATAGTAGTTATTATGGGTAGAATGTAGTAAATTTATATGGGTAAATTATGATACATATGTGGATACAAGTTTCCATAATTGGTTTTTATAGGTTTTTATTTAACTAAATTAATTTATTCTCCTTTATGTCTATGGGTATAAAAAATTTCACAAGAGTCATGAACATTTTGCACTCTTCATTCAACATTAATAATACAAAAAATAGTGAAGCCTTTAAATAATAATAATTTATATAAAGATAAATATTTTTAACCAAAAAATATGAATATAGATCATTCATATATTATGTGCATATATGGAAATTTTATGGGCCAAAAGAGTGTGGATAAAAATATAGGGAAGTGTTTTAGGAAAGACTGAGTAGTAAGATGAGGGCCATTTCTTGGCCTCATCATAACCCTAAACTCAAGTATTTGAACGTCTATGTGAAAAATATATTAATTTATTTCTATTTAAAATTCTAACTTAAAATGTATACAAATAATTTTTAAATCACAAGGTGGGATCCTCAATAATCTTCCTATAAGGCATCCTTTATCTTTCTCAATTTTCTAGAATTTCTTCATCACCTCTTGTTCATCAATTTTTCTTAATATTTTCAACCTTGAAGTTATAATTGAAGAAATTTTATATATAATTTAATATATTTTTGAGTTTTATCCATCAAAATAATTTTATGCTTCATTCTAGTTTGTATTAGAATGAAAGATGAAGTAGGTTACAAATTCTTTCCTAGTTTCATGAACTGTTTCAACAAATTTGGGAAACATGGTTAATTTCTTCCATTGATAGCTCATTTTTTTATTGTGGATACTCTATTCTAAGATATATTATATTATATTTCCATACCTATATATAATTCATGAACTAATTTTTCCTCCTCAATTCACAAAATTCTTTTAATAACATAAACTATTAACATTCAATTCATTATCAAATATGACTACATACCCATAACAAATATTTGATCTCCACATAAACTTAAATATAGGATTTAATAAAAATACTAAGATAAATCATGTCATACTTATATCCTAAAATTATTATGTATGTTTGGTATTAGATCAATTTCTCCTTGTAATCTATAAACCCTACATGTGGTCTACATTTAAACATATTCATGAATAATAATAATAATAAATATATAATAGTTATAAATACAACCCATTCATTACTACATCAATATCTAAGTTTTTATTATCAAGTTCTTAGTCCTTTTTTATTAAAATACCTATGTAATATTTATTCATTAGATAGGATGACCTGCAACTATCTTCTTTCTATTAGTAGACTAGGACTTGAATAAGATTAACTAAATATAACTTGTGTATATGTGGATGGTTGGGTTAGGAACAATTATATCCATATATATAGTAGATTGTAATATAAAAATCAAATGTAAAAAGGAAAGAATTAAAAATCCTAAGATGATGATGAAAGATATATATCTCACTATACCTCAACAAGTGTAAATGGTTGTAACTATGGTGGTAAACATGAAATTAAATTAAAAGGTTATAAAGGGGTAAAAACTAAATTAAATAATGAGTTATATGTTTGTAAATAGGTAAGGTGAAATGGTAAAAAATTGGGGTTATATGCAATCTAAAGTGATTAATGAAAAGTCTAAGAAATCTTATATCTACACTAGCTTATTTGGTATAGGGAAGAGACTAAATAAGGATACACACACATACATCCACAATGAAATAAACAAAATAATACATAATATAATAATTAAATAAATTAAAGAATGTAGATATATAAATACTTATAATGGGGTGAATCTGTCGATACCTCAATTTCCCCTTTGGCTCAAGTAGAGATTTGATTTTTTTTTTTGTAGATTAAAGACTTCAAATGGTTGTATGAAGACCTAGATACCCTTAGTAACTCCCAATGACCTCTTATATTAATCTTCAATCACACCACAAAACAACCTCCAAGATAATGTTATAAACCGTATAAATATCTTAAATACTTCCTAGGGTAGAAATTTGAGTAAAAGAAAAGTGTATGAATGTGATATATTATTATTAGAGTGAAATATGACACACATATATTTTTACAATACCCCAAACCAACCCTAAACTATAAGTTAATGTTATTGGCCAAGATGATATAATTGGAAAATGTCAGATGGCTGGTACAATATTGTTCATGCTGATATGGTAAAAAATGTAAGGACACACACTCATAATTGTATCAGGTAGGCTGATATATTATAGGAAGGATAAAGACACAAAATAAATGGTATTAGATAAGTCTGTAGGATTATAAGGAAGCTAACAAATCTAGATAATTAGTAGATAGAATGAATGGATAGATTAAATATTGGAGGAAGTTAATCTAATATTAGTGATGGTGTAATAGGATATAATGGTAACATCTCTTTCTATGTACCATAATCCATTCCCACCCCATTATTAGTTTACCATTTAAGGCATAAACTCAAGGATATTGAAGCATCAACAATTTTTTGCAAGAGAAAGCATCAATAAATGATAAAGTGAAAAATATTATGTGTATACATAATTCATTTTATTTTTTAAGAGATGGTGGATATTTAATTTTTATATCATAAAAAAACACCATTCATCTGTCATATGCTGAAATTTCTTGATATATAAATGTAATTAATAGAAATTACCATATCAACAATAGGAATACCTATGATAATGATACATGGAGTAGTAGTATGATAGGGACTTAAAAATGAGATATCTTGAACCTAACATTCAAAAACATGTGTATAATATTCCTTATTTGAATCAAGTTATTATGATTCAATGATAATGAAGAAGAATATTGACAATCGTGGCCCAATAAAAATAAAATAATTTAATTTAACCATATATAATAAATATTAGGTTATGTCCATTTATACAAGTAAGCTACAAGAGTGGTTATAGGTGTCACACAATAGTGATTATAGGCTTTTGTAGCTATTATTATACGTATATCCAAAACTACTATAGGTATGAAACCCATTGAAAATAGGATTTTATTATTGAATATTTGAATTATTCCTTGATTGTCTCTATAATTGCATGTGTCTCAATTACTAAATGGGATGAGCCTTGGAAATAGAATGAATATATCCTTATCATAATTTACCATGTAATGATTGACATCCCACTTTTGACATTTCTAGATGTAACATGAATTTTTCATATACCCCTAAATGACTATTTTAATTTTATATCAATCCAAAGGAGATGAATATAATTTATAGCCTTATTCCTCCTAATTTAAGGTAGACACTTGTCCTCAAATGAACTACATGGTTTAATTTTGTGAGGGTAGTTAAGAGATGGGACACACATATGTGTGATAATTAATACACAAATATGGAGATAGGACAAGTACTGAAATCATGAGGGTATTCTGGGTCGATGTGATAAGAAGTGGGATGACTAAGAATAATGTTGACTTAAGATTGGTTAATAATTTCAGCAAGTAGTGTGTAATATAATACAAAATACAAATATTGTACATACCTATTGAAAATATAAAAAACATAATTATCCTAAATAAAAAGTATAATTACCTATCTTGGTATTAGTTTACCAATAAAATAATAGTGATGTATAATAGTCTAGTAATAGGTACATTGAAATGAAAACATGTAGTCATGCAGGTAGTGTGATGAACTAATGAAATCAAAAATCAAGCATCCTTAGTGATGGAATGATAATGTAGGATGATTGAAAGTTGAATACAACATTGAAAGAGCCTATAAGATTAAGAATTTAATAAATGC
Organism: Torreya grandis; assembly: GCA_037957365.1. NCBI lineage: Eukaryota > Viridiplantae > Streptophyta > Pinopsida > Cupressales > Taxaceae > Torreya > Torreya grandis. The sequence continues at coordinate 114,571 of JARHVA010002973.1, forward strand.
CAAAATTACCATTATGATTCATGTGGGAATTGACATTAAGTGAAGATCCCAATTGTGTAGCAAATGATTCATGATGATGATAAAATAAAATAGGATTTATAAATATATTATAAATTGATAAAGAGAAATCACTAATAATTCAACATGAACATGCCAAGATATAAAAAATTGGTAGTAAGTTTATAGTGGTGGTTTTAAGGCCATAAATCTAATAGTGGTTGCAAAAGCAAGATAGGATTATAGTGGTAGTAGGAATAAACATTGGAATTGTAGTTGTTATGTCAAATGAATCTAAGACCACATATACATTATGAGAGAAAGTAAAGGCAACCCTATAATGTATGTGAGAAATATGTAGTAGGGTAAGTGGGAATCTCAAATATGAAAGAAGAACATAGATCAGATAGCCCATGAAAATATGCATCTTTATCATTTTTAGTGATGACAACATTTATTAAAATGTTCTAAGAAAGAACATGTAGCATTGACAAACTATTCTTATATAATTTTTAAGAAAATATGCTAAAGTAAATAAAGGGTTATATTTTTAAGTAAGATTTTTAAAACAATGTAAGAATAACTACAAATGAAGAAGACATGATAGATTAATTATTATTTGAATTTTTTAATTTTTTCCCTTCTATTAGCAAGAAAGATGGTTTATAAAACAAGAATATAAACAAATTTTGAGGATTTTAATTTTTAATTTTTTAATTATTTCTCAACATTTTGAGAAATGATGACATGATAAAAGGTTAGGAAGAGTTTATACCATAGCTTGTGCAACTTCCAAATCAATTTGTGACTCGAGTCTACACCTAAATTTATCTTTAGTCTTGATCTCATTGTCCAAAACATAGTTAAAATTAATTCATCCTATTTGAATTTCATCTTTGTGATGTTTTTATTATAAAACATTAAGCAATGCCTAGTATTCTATTGGAAATATCCTTTTTTAGTGAACCCATCATGCCACAAGATTATCATTTGTTGAGTGATCTCATAGTGATGTGAATTTGCACGAAAATTTTCATCAGAGCACGTGGGTTTTCCAAAATAAAAAATTTCATCAGAGCACATGGGTTTCCCTAGATACTAAAATATATCACATGGGTATGTGTATTTTATAGTTTTTATGAAAAAAATTAAATGTTTAGAAGACTTTCTTGTATCCAAGTTGTTATCAAACATAGGAACTTTCATACAAAGTTCAAAGCTATATCCATTAGTACATGTAGACTTTGTTTAATAAGTGTTGGTTTTGAAATAAAATCAACAATGCTTTTTTCTATTTCAGGTTTATCTAGGATGGGAATATCCAATTCCTAAAGTAATAACAACCATATAATAGTATGATATCTATATATGAGAACTAGAGAGGAGTAAATAAATCTAAGATGGTTTGGAAAGTTACAATGCCCACCCGTAACACTTCTACATTATATATTTTTTGATTTGGTTTGTGCTCTATTCATAGGAGTCAAGAATCTATTTTATTTGTATATTTTTTAGAATTTCTCTCTTTGAAATTATAACCTTTTTTTCACTTTCCTCTACTTAGTCTTTTCTAACCATCTGCTTTTAGGGTTTGATTGATTATGGCATCTATGGATCTCATTTATTCTAAGCTACTATTCCTTACAATGCAACTAAAAATTTAGATCCATTTAGAGGGTTGTGTTTCCATTTTTTTGTATTTTTCAAAACCATTTTCCTCTACATTTCTTCCTTATTTTCCATGTTAGGGCTCTCCCAACTATTATAAACATTGGTTTACCAATAAAAGAGACTATGAATGGGGTAGTTATGCATCTAAATTATATTATTATAGATCATGTTCTATATAGATCTGGAAAAAAAATTAAGGGTAAAAATAACCCAACATATGGGAAGTAAAATGGCCATTTTAGTTTGTTAGGCATTTTTCCCTAATCACTTTTTATGTTTTTAATTTTTTTTGGGTAAGATACTTATTTTCAATTATGGAAGGTGTTGTTGGAGTCTAACTTTGTTTGGAATGTGGGTTTAATGGTACATACAAAGTATATTTTTGGGTGTGGTGAGGATTCATTTTTATATGAATGTGATGGTTATTGTGAAATAGTATGATTTATTTGTTTATTCTTGTTTTACTCTGATTCAGGTGGTTATAGATCTAATTATATTATAGATACTAAAATTTGGTCTTAAATACTTTAAAATGATAATATTTACACACATTTACCATGTATGACTTGATCACTCAAATAAGGTTTTAATATGCCATCCTCTCACATTTGCACGTTGTCTTATGAGTCAACCATTCCATTCTACTCTTATTCACCTAAAATAACCTCACTATCTATTTAAAACCTACTAAATATATTTCACATATATCTCAATAATGTTAGATGAGTCCATGTATATGAGTCAATTCTACCGTTTACAATTTTTATGACTAGTTGATAATGACCCACAATAGTTAGAATCAACCTACTCCCAACAATAGTTATTTACTAAATCAAACTCATCATTAGGATCAATCCATAAGACCAGTGTGTTAGTGTCATGATTTATTATTCAAATGGATCCATATATAAACAATTAAATGTCTCATTAAAAGTGGACTTGGAACTTATTTGATATACACATATACACTATTTCACATTGATCAAATCTACCCTATTATTCCTAATTAGCATACCTATCACTAAGAGTCATCACAAGCCAAACCTAAAGAACTCAAATTCCAAGTTGAATCAATAATTTTTAATTACTAATTCTAATCATTAACTACATAAACTTAGTGAAGGATCACAATTGCACAATCACACTAGGTGGGAGAACTATGCATGGTTTGATTTCCTTGCTAAGAGTATTAGATGTGTAGGAAAAATTTAATCATTAAGTGGGAGTGATTTGGGTAAAATCATTCCATTACACTTACCTCATTTTTAAAGGCTTTTATCCCTCATAAGCACATATAGGGTTTCAAGGAAAAGGAGGTTGATTTATGGATCTATTCACATATTCAAGTTTTAGGATTGTAAACATAAAGAAACCAAATATAGTCATCAATTTTTTTATGATCATTGTGTTCCAATTGTGCAAAATTTAGTACTAACTAGTAGGTTAGTATCAACTAATGATATTGACCTGATCCTTCAAACCCCACCCAATGTAGGCAATAAATTAGTTCCTAAACTAAACAAACTAGAGGAATGATTATCCATTATTTTTTATTTTAGAATATAGACACAATTAAAAAAACTGAGTGTCATGATATCTTTAGTAATTACCATGTTTAGCATATGCCCTTGTCAAATCATAAGATTTAATCTCAATGATTTACATTCATATGTATGCTTGAATGACATATATATTGATATGAATTATATTTCAAAGTTATATCTTAATTGGATTAATCTAATTCATTAATTCAAATTAGGTTTGAACCCATAAAAATATCAAATAATTAAAAACCCTAGGTTTTCCTTTAGGGTTTCATCCTTCTATGAATTTATATTTTAGCTTTAGCGTTTATGATGTTTCTCTTATTATACACATGAATCGTGACCATGTTGAATGAACATCATTGGTTAACACAACTAATGAAATTAATATTTTCATATTATTCTACATGGATAATGTATCTTCTTTTTATAAATTATGTAGGCAAATGGGTAAGAAAGATCAAGTAAATATTCATTAATAAGGATAAAATTATAAATGAACAATCCTAAGCCTTCCTCAAATACTATTATTATAACATCCAATATGAGATTATTATTTTTAACACTAGACACCAAATGGAATGCATGAGTCACTTTGTTCCCCCTCCCCCAAGACATCAAGGTTATAATAGCTAAAATCATACTCCCATTATTAACCCATGACTTATTTTAGATTTTGTTGTCCATGTTGTTAATAAAATATGAGGTAGGGTGCCCCACCATGTGAGGTAAAATAAATGTAATTAACATGTTCCACTTAAATCTTATCCACCTCTTAAAATATATTTCAACCAACCTAAAGGTTATATATCATCTATAAATTAGGTAATAGTGATACTAATATTTATAGGTTGGAATTATTTAAAATATCAATGGTTTACAAAGATATATTATACAAGGCATTGATTAAAAAAAATTACCTAGTGATATGCAACCTAAATCATTTTACACCATTATAAACACATTCAACAAGAATAAAAAAACTATTAATTTTGACAAAGAATTTTTTCATATAAAATATAATAGAGAAAAAATTCCTTTATTCATCCAATTTATCGAATAACATAGGTATATCAAGCATGTATTCATAGATTATGGTTTTGGATTGAACATTTGTAACACTACCTTATTATATTTATTATAGATTAACAAGGATACTATTAAAAATCATATCAGAGCATTAAGGGACTCAATTACATTCCATAATAAGTAATTATAACCATCTCATTAGATGTGATATCAAGCCCTAATGTAGTACCTACTATTTTCCATATCATACCTAATCAACTAAATTAAAAATTAATTTTTATATGACCATGGATACATGATATGCAATTAATAACATTGACAATATAAAAATGTATCAAATATATTCATAAAGGCTATTCCTATTTGAGAGATTTATAGTGTTCACATTATTTATAGTTAATAGTTAAAGATATATATTATTATCTTAATAATATATTATGAATAAAGCTTAGAGTTTGATTAGTAAGGGTTTATATGGATCTAGATATCCCCATATATAGCCTATACACTTCCTATACAAGTGTTATTAATCTCTTAAATATAGTGTGAAATATATTATTATTCTATGTTCATCACTTTAAACTAATTTTGGATTTTCCACTTTCTATCAGTGGTATCAGGTAGGGGATTTCAAATGGAGTTTTGATAAACAAAAAAAAATGGGTATCTTCATTGTTTATTTGATCACCTTATCTATGAGAGAGAATAAAAATTCATAGGGTCTTTATAATTGTTTTTATATCTTTAGTAATAATTTTTGTACATAGGTGTTGTGTTGAATATTTTGTGTATAGTGAATAATCCTTTCCTAGGCATCCCCATCCAAATATACATCATGATTAAAGACATGAGAACCTAAAGGATCTATTTTTTAATAAGTGTGGTAGTTTCTTAAAAATGTAGGAGATAAATTTGAAGAATAAACATGCATGGTATTTTATTTTATCTTGTCATCATTTGTGTATCTCTATAAAAGGCATTTGGAGGAAAGTATTTTCTTTTTTATTTTGTATTAAACCTGTTAGACACCATTATAAAAATCATGAAAATAAAATTCAAGCCAATTGTGAAAGTACCTAATCAAGTGAAAGTGGAAATACATTTCATATGTTTGATTTCATATTTTTTATTCATTTGTTTGTAATTTCATACATGCTTCCAATTTATCAAACTACTTCAAGACTATGTTCATATTTATCATCTATAATAGGTCATATCCATTCTCATCATCTATGGTGTCGAGGATGTTTATCAATAGTTAGATGAATTCCATGGTGAATATAATAACTATGGAGCCTACACCTATCTTTTTACCTACATAAACTACACATATTATCATATTCTTAACCATCCTTCCAAGGTCATATTGAATTTATCTGTTATTTTAGTTAAAATTATGATTATAGTCGATACATATATTTTTGAGTTAAGTGTTAATGATTAGCATAATTAGTCTTAATCATTAATTTTAAGTTTTATAAGTCTTTAGAGTTTTTTTATTAAAGGTGGTCAATGCAATTTATGTTTTTATTAATGATTTGGGTTCATTATTTCTTAGGTTGCTATTAGTAAACAATGTCATTACAAATATAATGGTCATAAGTACTTATCATCATGTTAAGTCAATAAAACCATTATATCTCAAGAGACATTTTTATGTCAATTTTCAAGGTTAAAAATCCCATCCTATGTAAAGGATACATTTTTGGGGTAACTGATGTTCTTATGTCAAATGAGTCATTCTTTAGGGGGATTATATTATAAAATAAGACATTCACTTGAGCATTAATGTCATATTTTCTAAATAAGTAGATGGTGTATGAGGTCAAAGGCAATAGAGGAAGGAGGTTTCTAGAGCCTCTCTTTAGTCACCAATGATGGGGTCCATGTGATGTGGTGATGTTTTTTTTAGTTGTGTGTTTTATTTTAGTTATGTGTGAATAAGAATAGAGGCATTATTCATGTTCACATTTTTAACGAGTTGAAAATTCCTTTGTATTTTACTTGAATGTGTGATAGTGAAGAGAGATGATAATAGTAATGCACATCATGATGTGGTTGGTGGTAATCCACTTTCAAAAGCATATTTTTGTGGTTATTTGTAAACCACTTAAGGACCATCCCTTTTTAGTTGTTGGTAAGCCATATGCAAAACCATCATTAAGGTCTATGGTTGTCTTGAGAAAATCACCAAATCATGAGCATAGGTGTAGATATAGGATTGATGTTTTACCCATGTTCACATTAAAGGGGTGTATGCTATAAATTAATAATCTTGACAAGGGGATGAATGTTATACATTTATGGTTTTCACATTATTAATATTTTAACATATATATTTTTAGTTTAACAATAAATTACTTATATATCTTGGAGTTTGAATAGTGAGAATTTATAGTGATCTTGGGATCCCCATATATAGCTTATGCACTTCCTATATAATTGATATGTAATCTCTTGAATATAGTGTGAAATATATTATTATTATCTATGTGCATTACTTTAAACTGAGTTTGGCTATTCCACTTTATATTAGGATCCATCTATATATTATAGATACAATCAAATTAATAATGAGGATCAATCACACTCATATTTTTAATATCACACCATTATTATTCCATCACAAACCAATCCAATAACTCAGGTGCATACATTTGAGGTGGGTTAATAAAGTAAATAAAAATAAAAATAACCAATTGTAACAAACAAGTTATGACATAACAAGAACCACAAGTTAATCTGAAATAACCAAAACCTATTCTTGATCTTTCTTTACTAATGAATGCATAATATAAAGATGTCATGGTTATATATGATTATGATAGTAATTATGAATATATTAACATGGTGGATATGACATATGATTAAATAAAAAATATAAACATCAGTTACTTATAAGAATATTGTATATAATTAGAAATGCATCATGTATATAAATCAATCCTGGCTTAGAGAAGATAGAGCATACCTAAACTTCCAATTGGGAATAAATTTGATAAACAAGCACATGACCAATATGGGGATTTGATATACCTAATTAGGGGATCACTTATCACAATACACCATGATATTAAGGGTTCCAAAGTCTAAATTCTAACACAATCATGCAACAAACCTAAAATAGTCCTAGGTTTTGATATCTAATCTAGTACACACCACAGCTTGTGGCACAAAATGGGGGGTTAGAAAAAAAACCTAAACATTAATAAAATACATATAATAATTCCAATGTATAGAAAATCTTAATCCATGGAAGAGAAGCACAACTGATTATCTATCTACTCTTACAAATGAGAAATAAAATTAGGAATACTTACCTTTGAAGAAGAACCCACCAAACCTCAATCTCTCCCTTGTAAAAGGTGGTTTGAAAGAAATTTTTATGGTATTTAAGAATAAAAAATACAAATCATCTCTAGGCTACACAACCTATTTATACATCCAAAATACTTTTCCATAAGATAAGATTTGTATCTCCAAAGAAAGTATGGAACCCTAAGCTTTATTCCTCATGTAGAAAGGTCAATAGATAGATGTTAGTTATCACTTGTTAATATTAACTTATATATAATAAAATGGTTGGAAATTAACTTTTATATATATGTAGATCTTTCCCTAAATATTTCTAAATATGTCAATTATATGGGGTTAACCCAGTCAATCCTGTGTGTTTTAAGAGATAATCCACTAGGTCTCGAGCTAGGTCAGTTGAAGGGCTAACATAAATCTCAAGTGAAAATACCCAAAAATAGTGTAGGGTTGACCTAATCAACCCTATATAGTAACTGGAGCCTAACAACTATATAGGTTTGACCTAGTTGACCTAATATAGTCAACTAGTAAAAGGGGGTTAAGGTAAGAAATAGGAGGATAATGATATGACAAATGTTTGAAATGTGTAAGATATAGAAGAATAAGCTTAGGGTAAATGGTTTTTTGAGATAACTATGTAGATGGAAACTGGAAAAAGGGACAACAATCTTATGAAGAATTAATGGTCTACCCACCCCTTTCCCAGTGCACTCCTTAAGGCATGTACTTAAAGAGATTGAGACTCAATAGGTTCTTATAAGATATAAAGTGTTAGTAAGTGATAATAGTTTTGAAATATTATGTGCACACATATTACCCACTTGAATATCATCACGTGTCACATAAGTGCAACACAGGATGGTGCTTTAGGATAGACCATGATAACAAATAATTTTGATGCTAAGTAAAGTGCAGTAAGTAGAAAATAAGATAAATGAAAAGTACATAATTGAAAAACACATACATTTACTTACCTTAGTATTGTAGATAAATAAGTAGACTGCAAGAGAAGGTGAAGGCATCTAATGTAAAGAACACTATATGAACCTATAGAATTTAGTGAAAAAAATAGAAGAAAATAAAAAATGGAATATAGGCATATGATAATGGAAAAGATTCTCTATGTCATCATGATTCTAATGAATTTTATGGTTTTAAAAATAGATGAGTAGAAATAGAGATATAATCAAAATAAGGAATCTACATAAAAATAATTGAAAATTTTGAATTTTGAAAAGTGTTTTCAAAAAGGGGGAAAGATAAGTCATTTGGTTATTTTAACTTGTGAAGGAGAGAAAAAGATCTATGGAGACCAAACGAGTTAGGATGGCAAGGAGACTATAAGCTAGATGAGGGGGAGCTCCAGGAGTAGTAGTGGGTAAACTATAAGTATACAACTATGAATTTGAAGCCATTTTGAGAGTATTTTAATGAATTAAGTGTATTTTTATAAAAAAAATAATTTTTAGCATTTTTAGATGTTAGAATGAAGCTAAATTAGATTCTATAGGTAGGAAAAGCTAAGATGGAAAATGGATTTGAAGGAAAATACTCAAAATACACATTTTTAGGAAAATACAAAGGGTTGGCAAGGAAAAACAACTAGGTTGACCCACTCAACTTAGTAGCCTAAAAATGAGCAAAATCTACACTACTAACCCAATAGGTATGTGTTGACCTTGTACATCTTGTAGACTGTCAACCTAGTATAGTTTTGCCAATTAATCTAAATGGTCCAAAATGACAATACAATACTAAGGAGGGGAAAATAAGAGGGTTAACTTAGATTTTTTATTCAAGTAGGTCAAAAATAGGGAGATGTTGGTCAAACTAGGATGACCAAAGAGCTAAAATGGTATGAAAATATGTGTAAAAGGCTAAAATAAGGTTAGACTTGACTAAAATGACAAAACAAGGTTAAAAATGATTGAGTAGCTAAAAATAGGTAACAAATGAATAAATTAAAGTAATTTAAGCTTTTTTGATGGAAATTGTAAAAAGAATGTATTATGATTAACATGACATGGAAGATCTAATATATTTTCTAGTATTTTTTGGTTATAGGGATGACCTATATTTTGACGATTATTAGATGCATCATGGCTACTAGATATACTAGAGAAATTTATGATTAGAGATAGAGCTAGACTAGTATCTATAAGACTAGGAGGGATAGTTGATATGTGTAAGATTCCCCTAAGTTTTGATCTATTAGTTACGTTCCTAGGGTGTTAGGAATGACTAAATAACACCTTCATATGGGAGGTGGATGGGGACATGGTAGAGATAGATATCACTCTAGAGTATGTACATGCCATCCTAGGGATACTTCTAGTAGGATAACTGGTGACTATAAGGATACCAAATATCATGGATGAGAGGAGATACTTAGCCATGTGGGTTATAGGCTCAAAGACAATATTGGTAGGTAGGAGAGTTATCATGTTTTACATATATACATCATATATATATATATATTATATCTATATATATATATATATATATATATATATATATAACTATGATAATTCTTATGACATAGTGAGTACTATGTCACAAGTCAGATGATAAGGTACCACTATCATGGTAGCCTTGAGTAAGATGGTCATAGAGGAGGGAGTACGATATGATTTTAGTCATATCATCTAGATATAAATCATATATGATATGTATGAGGTAGTGGTAAGAGGGTATAAGTTGATAAGATTGATCATATTATTGATGGCTTGGATATATGAGAGGTTTCCCATGTATCAGCTAGCTAGGTTGCCCCATACAGTTGATGATAGGTCACCTCAAGTATATAGATGGAGAGAGGACTAGGTATTGTAGGTCATACCCCATATACCAATGTTATAAATGGTGAGACATGTAGACATAGTGTGGCATCCATATGGGCACATAATTACTGCATGGCTAAATTGTGATATAGTTTCACCAGCTATAACAAGGACAAAGGTGGTCAAACACTACACTTGGTAGTGATAGCCATATTTGGTGGTATGGGTACCAAGATAGATGGGATTAATTCATATAGTGGAACTAATATTAATGCTCAAGCAATGGGCTTGGCATGTGAGAGAGTCATGGGGGAGAAAGGGACTAGGGCCACCAGTGATAAGGCTAACTTTTAAACCATATTGTGAGTGAACATGGACTAAGTGAGCATGACAAGGAGTAGAATAGGAGGAGAGGGGTGCAAAGGTAGAGGTACTAAAGACACTATTGCCATTTCCACAATGATATGAATAGTGACCATTAAGGACATAATGTCAATGAAGTTAGGAGTAGGAGATATTAGAGACTATCACCATCCCTATCGACCTAGAAAGTGATCCAAAGGAGAGTTATATGATATAGAGGACACTCAGGTGTAGGCTAAGGTGGATATGAGCCATGACATCCAAATTTAAGCTAATAAAGTGACCTATAGAGGAGGTGGTAGGAGGCCACATAGATGTAGAGACTATGCTAGGTGGTCACACTAATGGTGAGACCATAGTGGCTGAAACATAGATAGGTAATAAAGATGATTAAATTATTGCTTAAGTTTTTATTTTTAAATAGAGACTAATGATAGATAGATATTATGAGATATAAAAAATGATCTAATACCTATCTGGATGTGATTTTTTAGGCATAGATAAGGATGAGGAGGAGAGATGGGGGTCCCTTTTGAGGGGAATAATCCATAATGTCTTAGATGAGACTCTACAGCCATATGACCTTACTACATTAGAAAACCCTAGTGTACCATTTGTCCTAATTCAAGTGAATTAGTTTAGATTAGTAGGGTAAGTAATGAGGTAGATATGAGCATGGAGAGAGAGAGGATGAAACCACCAATAGAGATGGGTACAGGTGACATATGAGCATGGTAGGCCCTAAAAGAGGAGAGATATATGTATTTGGCTATAATGATATAGATGATATAGATGATATAGATACATACAACAACCTGCCCTAGTTGGCATAGGCATAGGAATATGTAGCACACCTATAGGGATACGTAGAGGGATTGAGATCTTAGATGGACTCTTTATAGTGTACTATTCAAAGTAGTTAGATCAAGGCTTTGGTAGATAGCATGGCTAGGCCATGAGATAAATAGGATGGATCCTAGCCATAAAATAGAGCATTATATCTAGTTGTACTTGTTGTATCAAACACTCATGAGATATATACATATAGATATGATGTATCATTTTCAAATATTGATTTTTGTTATGTATGTTGTCATCATTATGGCATATTTTAGATGATTTTGTATATTTTCATAATTATGGTTGTGATTGTGGATGCTTTGGATATATTTATTTTCAAGCACATGTATTTAGTTTTTTTTTTTGTATATGATATAATAAATATATAAGATGTGGTTTCTTTTATATCATTATGTAGAACACATGCATGCATTAAAAAAAGGCAAAAAAAAGACATGAAAATTATAATCAATCAAAAATGTAGTACATACTATTTCAAGTTGGTAAATTTGTAATAACAAGAAAATGACTAAGTATAAAGAACTAAGGGATGGTAAAACAAGATGGAAAAAAAAGTAATTTGTTTTTTAAACCAAAGTGAAAGAATTTTACACCAAATTAAAGCAAGTAAAATCATACTAAATCATGTCAAAAAGTATGAAAATAATGTAATAAAATGGAAGGTATGTGAAAGGGTACAGATGGTATAAAAATAATAAAATTAAGTCAATCAATTATACTAAATCACATTAGGAAGTATAAGAGAAAAATATAATTGGCAAAAGACTGGTCTTAAATTTATCTTACTAATTCAAGCTGGTAAGTATGAAAAATTCAATAAATGGTTGTATTATTACATGCACTCAAAAAATAAGAATATAAAAGTGAAATATAAATAAATTAAGCGTAAAACATACTATATCCAGCTAAGAATCATGTTAATGACATGTAACTTCATAATGAACACATCTTATCTCATTTTTGACACATGTAATTTGTTTATGACTTGTATTATTAGAAAATTTTATGAGAAATACTAGGTCCTATCCATGGTATTACACTATAACTAGAAACTAGAACACCATTTGCATGAAATAAATATGAAAAATTAGGTAGCAAGGAATGTGGGTAATAGGAAGGAAAAAGGTGGTAATTTTTTAGGAATGTCGGGTCCTATCCATGGTCTAACAAAATAACTCACAAATGATATCCCAAGGGGAGTGATAATTAGACAAACCAATATTTCTCAAGAGTAAATATAGGAGATATAGGGTATGAAAAATGGAGTGTAAAAATCATAATGTAGGCATATTATGAGAAGACCTTAGGAGATAAGATGCATAATAAGTACATGAGAAGACACTAAGTGACTAGTGACCATCAATTTATAAAGGAAACCTATTTTCTATAGATACAAATATTTGTAGGCATATAATCATGATACTAATATCAACTCATGAAGGTATATTGGTACAATAAAAATTAAAATGGACCTGCCTTCTCATGACATATTCCTTATTTCCCATGACCCTTTATAGAGCTCTTGGTCTACTGCGAAGATTGGGTACTCACGTGAGAAAGTAGGTAACACTAAAATATTTTTTTATTTTCATTTTCTAATATACAATCCTACCACACCCAAAAGGACCTTAGCTCTATTATGAGTCCAACTATGGATTTTGAGCTTTGACTAGAAGAAGGAGATGTGCTTTGAATCACATCTTTTAGTGTGATTTGACTTTTAAAAATATTTTTGCATTTTATTCTATTATCTTTTGTAAAATGATTTGGAATTTAACTTTTTATGGATTTTCAATATTCTTCCTCCATATGTATTTGTAATGACCAATCATGAGAGATGTAGTGATACACATGAATGATTTTTAGGCTAAGGCTAAAGGAAGATAAGTAACCAAAGACAAAGACTAACTAAGAAACTTAAGCTTAATAATGAACTAGCATGTGATATCAAGTCTCAACCATGTATATGATTAGTTTATGAAAAGGGAAGAAGGTAAAAAGGAGATCCAAAGGTGGATTAGTGAAAGGAGATTATAATGAGATGGATTTTTTACTAATTGATCACATGGTAAAAGGAGACAAGGGCCAAAGGGAGAAAGGTTGGTATAACTAAGTCATAATGATAAATAACTATGAAAAATAGATATAAAAAAGAAAACAATCATGAAGGAAATAAGGGAGTTTTTATAAAAACTTGAGAAAATAATGATAAAGAAAGACAATCATATGCAAATATAAATGACAATATAAGCAAGATATAGTACAAAAGGTAAAATCACTATATAATAAAAATATGAATGTGATAGTGTCAAATGATATAATAGATAGATAAAAATAAAATTGGAGCACATATACAATCAAGATGTAAATGTAAAAGCTACATGTATGTGCTCATAGATACTGATAACTATATCCACACACATTATCCAAGACATCACATAAATATTTATGAAGTTGGATGCAAATTATTGCTAATGTCTTATCAATCTTAAATGAAAAATAGGAAAATACTTCTCTTCTAATCTCCTCCACAAAAAACTTATGAATTCTTGATGGATCATGATGAGGAAGTAAATCAAGAAAGGGATGTTTGGGAGAATGCATGGGAGACGGCTCTATAATAAATGTAAGAATCACTAGTGGAGAAGGATCCACATGTGAGGGAAGCTTTATAAGTGAAAGAATCATGGGTGGAGGCATAAAAAGTGATGAAGGTACCAAAATATGGGATGGAACCACTAGAGGTAGATCCATGGGAAAAGAATGAGAATTCTTATTATGGGGACAACCTATGGGAGGAACGGAAGAAGGTTTAGGAATAGTTAGAAGATGATCCTTATAATGCTCGATGTGATCCTTATCACACTGTTGCCATAAAAAATACACCTCACCATAATAAGGTATATAATCAGGTAGAACATTTAAGGGAGGCATGGTTTTATTTGAGGAAGGAGAGGAAGGTTACAAAGTATCAATATAGTATCAAAACTTTTGATAATGGGTAGAAGAATGATTATTTATCCCATGGAAGCAATAGATATGTTTGTGAGTGATCTTAGGAGAAACACTCATAGAAGGAGGTGTAATAGGAGTGGAATAAGTTGGAGAAGACTCTTCAACCCATTTGGTGGGCAATGGAGGTATTTGAGGCAAGGGAAGTAAACCATCACCCAAGAAAGGTGGTGATGCAGGATGAATGCAACTAAGCTCAATAAAAGGAGCAATGGGATGAGAGGTATGGGTAGGCTCAATGAGAGTATGAGAAATAATAGATTCAACTATAGTATCAGTGGGAAGAGGCTCAAGTAGAGTGGGAATAAGAATGGGCTCTAATAAGGGCTCTACTAAGGGAGAATCAAGATCTATAGAAGGTCTACGGAGGGTTGCACTAATCTTAGGATTAAACTAGTTATGATGATCAGAATACCTAAAAAATTGGTAAGGCTAGGTCATAGCATGATCTATGAGCATACTCCTATGAGGATCCTAAAAAACTAGAGCTTTTGGCATCATCTTTACCCTGTGATAAAGAGGAAAAATACTAAAATTAGGAACTATAAATTAAGGAATATATGAAGATATGTGAAAAGACTCAAGTAAATAAGAATGATAACAAACAATCTCAGTATCACAAGCCTATATATGACTACCTAATAATGGATCATCTAGGGAATAACCATCACAATAATCTAGGGTGTAAATATCCATGACATAAGTATGGATGACCTTTTCATTTGAGGAAGTGTGGAAAGTATAATATTAAGTCTTGGTTAAGATTATAGGAATATCATTTTAAGTAGGCTTATGAGAATGAAGTTGAAAGGAAGTAGGAAGCTACAAGATGAGCTGAGGTGAGAGATTGAAATTTTTAATCTTTAGGTTAATCTCGTTGGGCTCATCATCATCATAATCTAAGAGGGAAATCAAAATGTTCCCAATGAGTTTAGGATGTACGTTGTAACCTCGGGTTAAATTAATGTGAAAATTAAGATGTTGAGACTCATGGAATGGAATGCTATGTAAAGTTTCAAGAGTAAGAATCTTAAAGACACTATGGTCTTGAAATTGTTTGAAATTCCAATGCTTAGTTTCACCTTGAATCCTATAAATGGATCCATTATGAGCGAATTTAATGCATTGGCAAGTGAAAAAATCAATGAATCTCATACAGTGAGTCTATGACCTACCAAGCAAGATGTTATAAGCAAGGGGTAAGTTAAATATCATCACCTTCATGTGAATGGTAATAGGTGGGATGGTAATGGGAAGCCACACACAACCTATAAGAGGCACTTGCCTTCTATCATATTCTTGGTAGGTGCTACATGTAGACTAAAGATTGCATTCTAAATATCTAAGGGTCTTAATGAATTTGAGAGAGGAAACATAGGCACCAAAACCCTCATCAATCAATACAATCTTAACTTGGATATCACCTATTTGGACACTAATAAATAAGGGAGTATCATCCACATGAAGAATAATCTCATTGGGAATCATAAAAGTTATAAGAAATTTTAAAGATAGATAAGTGTCAATTATTTCATTAATGTTTTAGATTAAGGTAAAAATAGGTTTTGAAGGGACCCTAAAACCCTGAAATAAAGATAGAAAGATGAAGCATTTACGACCATAGGCAAAACCTAAAACCTTCTACAAAGAAGTAACAAAAATAGGTTTTGAATGGACTTGAAACCACCGGAAAGACCATAAGTCATGACCCAGGTTTTACATAGACCTGGATACACCATAGTCAAAAGATTACAAAAAACTAGGAAACAGGACCAGATAACACTACCAGCTAAAAGAACCAGGCTATTCTTGCAATTCCAAAATCATTTTCACTACTTCCTTACCTTTCACAGCAGTATCCTAAATGGTAGTAGCTACCGACATGGCTCCCTCTTGCATATCTTTCTTTCTTGAGATTTGTCTCATCCTCTTGCTAGGCCCCTCCAAGGATTTGATCTCCTCATTAGCTCTTTTTCCAATATTAACAGCTGCAGCACATATGTTAGATGTAACTTCCTCCATTTTCATTCTGCTCTCCTTGATGAGTTCCCTTAGGTTGGTATCATAGTCTTTGAGCTTGATGGGGATGTCTCTCATCTATTTTTCCATGTTATTGATTTTGTTCCATACTGCCTTCTGGTTGTCTTCCATTATTTCCATTTTCCTTTTGAGATCCATTATCTCCTTAAACATCCATGAATCGAGTTGGAGGATAGCCTCTACTTTGAAATTAACCCATCTCGTAGGTGTGTGCCTTCCATCGTTCTACCTTTTATCACTCCACTCTTCTGTGTTCTTATTAGGACTGTTCCTGCCTTCTTCAATGTGGTCCTCTCTTCCCCTTTGATTCTGCTCATTAGTTTCAGCTTGAAATCCCAAGTCCATTTCTTGGTTTTTGGCCTGAACTATGTTTTCCCTCTCATTTATCAAAATAGGGTCCTCAGCAGGGTCATCCAGGGCTTTATCATCCTCAAACACGTACTGGTTTTCCTCAGAGTCATGTTCACTTTTTTCAGACTTCTCTATGTTGACTCCTTCTTTCTCATTCTTCTCTTGAACTTCTTCTTCCTCGTTGGAACTTGAATTCCTGCTTTCTGTTCCTCCCTCTTCCTCCAAGCTTTCCTCCCCAGACTTATCAGTTCTCTCCCACTCTGTATCCTCATCAACATTCTGAATCTTGACACTAGGGGGCTTGATTTTATCTTTCCCTTTAACAATTTCACTCTTGTTACTCTGTGAATCCTTATTTTTCCCTAGATAAGGGTTCATAACCATGGCCTTGTTCTTGTAATAGCCTTCAATTATCAGAATTAATCCTTCATGTAGAATAAGATGTGTTTCCTTCTTCCTGTGAGCGAATAAACTTTGGACCAAAGAGAAATGCAGATAAAAGGGAAAGGAAATTCTTACTGTGTCTGAAATGATTTAGGAATACAAAGTGGAATTTGTGGAATCTCTTGCTTCTTCCATCAAGTATGAAGTACTCCTAAATACATCATAAGACATCCCTCCAAATGCCCTTAATCTGTTCCAGTTCAAAGAAATCCCCATTCTTCTCCAGCTTCTGCTCTTCAACGTCCATCTTAGTGAATTTGTAAAAGGCCTCATTTGAAATGCTAGTCTGCTTGGAGAATTTTATTCCTTCCGTAGGCAGCCCCTTAACCTCTGCTATAAATTCCTCTGTTAGATTCACTGTGATGCCATGCAGAGTGACCCTATCATCAATCCAGTTTTTAAAAAAAGCCATTGTAATATGAGGTTTTGAACCATGGAGCCTTTCCATGTAGTTCAAAACCTTTCTTCTCTGTAAGATTTTCTAGACATCTTGTTTCTCTCTCCACTCTTCACAATTTTTGGGTTCCTGCTTCCTTGGTTCTCCTTTCCTTATGCGAGCCATGCAAATTTCCTTTGATACCCAATCACTGTAAACTATACAATGATCCCACCTACTACCAATTTGGTTCAAAGCTCACCTTTTTTTAGGCACATTCAAGATCCACTTCTCATTCTCGAGGGCATTCCTTTTTAATGATTGTAAACCTTTCTCCGCAAATCCACTCCTCCAACTCATTAGATTTCTATTACAAGCTAATCCTTCCCTCCTTTGCATGATTTACATCATGATGAATGAGTGTTTTAAGATCCACATTATTTTTTAATGTTTCCTACCACCTCACTTTGTGTCCTGTTTAGACTGCATAATTTGCAATCCAATCTGCCACTCTATTAGCTTCACGGTAGGTGTGGGTAATTCTTACTTTTTCAAAAAAATTGATTAAAGTTTTCATCTCCATCACTATAGCCTCTATAGTCCATGACACAAAATTTTTATTTTTTAGAATATTTATGATATTCAAGGAGTTCCCTTCTAGCCATAATTTAGAATATCCTGAAACCACAACTAGTTTGATGGTTTGAAGGGCAGCATAAGCTTCAGCAATATGACAATTCAACTTTCCAATGGGGATTGCAATAGCATCTATTACATTTCCCATATGGTTTCTCAAGACTCCTCCACATCGTGCATTCCCTGGATTCCCTTTAGCAGCTCCGTCAAAGTTTCCTTTAATCCACCCTTGAGGGGGGACATTCCAAGTAACACCTCGTGTAGGATTTTTAGGTTTACCATTAGAATTTTCTGTTCTTAAGGGATTATCCACTTGAAAGGTTGGGTTTGGATTCCTTTGCAATGAAAAATTCTCCTTAATAGCTCTAATGATGTTCTGCCCCACCACCCATCTGGGAAGTTCTTTACTTCTAAAAATTTGGTTATTTCTTTCCTTCCATATTCCCCACCAAATATGGGGAAGAGTTAGTTTCCATAAAAATATAACTTCAAGATTATTTGAGGGACAAAACCAACTTTTAAGAGATAGTTCCACATTTTTGTGGTGAATCCAAGCAATACCCCATAGATTGAGGATTTCTTTCCAAACTTGTTGCGTAAAAGAATAGTTCACAAACAAGTGATCTCTATCTTCAAAGCCCTTCTTACAAAGAATACACCTGTTCACAATATATATTCCTCTTTTCTGTAAATTGTCCAGAGTCAAGATTTTATTTTGGAGGAGGGTCCAGAAGAAGATTTTGATTTTAGGGATTAGCTCCTTTATCCAGGCCTTCATCCACAAAGGTTTGTTTCCATTTCCCTTTGAATTGAAAATGGAAGAAGCTTTAAATTGTCCACTAGGCTCATTATGCCAAACAATCTTATCTTCAAGATTAGGGTAGAGAGATATAACATTTAGGGATAGTTGTATATTCTTGAAATCTTGATCAAGATCAGTAACGTTCACCCAAGAGTTATTCTACCAGTTTTGGTTAACCATTATTCCCAATCTTTGCTTACATTAGTCTATTGCTTCTTTATCTTGGATTTCATCTATCAAAGGTTTTCCTTTTAACCAAACATCCTCCCAAAATTTCACCTTTTTTCCGTTGCCAACTTTCCAAGAGCTTCCTTATTCTAAAACTTGTTTAGTACCCTGAACTGCCCCCCATATGGTAGATGGATGGGAGACGTCAGGGTAAGAAAAGAAATCAAAGAGGGACTTTGCCTTGTATAAATACTTATGCTTCCATATATTGCTTCATTCTTTATTTTCCTGATAAACCCTCCATCCCTGCTTGGCTAAGAGAGATGTGTTCATACTTCTAATTTTCCTTATTCCTAGTCCTCCTTCCCTGACAGGTTTACAAATTTTATCCCATGTAATTAAAGGCATTCTCCTTTTCTCCTCAGTACCTGTCCAAAGAAAGTTCCTCTAAATTTTTTCAATAGCTTTTGCAAATTTGGTGGGAATTCTAAAAAGACTCAAAGCATAAGTGGGTATGCTTTGAAGACTTGCTTTGAGGAGGGTAAGCTTTCCTGCCTGACTTAGAAAATTACCTTTCCATCCCACAAGTTTCTTGCTAAATTTGCTAATAAGTCCTTCCCAAAAAGCTTCAGGAACTTTCATCCCAAGAGGGAGACCCAGGTAAGAGGAGGGGAAAGATCCTATGGAGCATTCAAGGGTTTTAGCTATTTTGTTATGTCTATGACTTAGGGTGTTAGTGAAGAACACTGCACTTTTGTTCCAATTAATTAGTTGTCCTGAGGCAGCTGAATATAAATTTATAGCTTTCTTCAAAGTTGCTTTTGTGACTTCAGATTGCCCCATGAAAATAGTATCATCAACAAATTGACCATGGGAGCATATTCAAGGATGAGAAGAGGTTTCAGACCCTTAAATAAACCTTTACAGACTAAGTCCCCTATATATTTTCCCATACTATCAGCCATAATAATAAATAGAATAGGGGATATAGGATCCCCTTATCTCAATCCCCGTGACGGTTTAAAGAAGTGGGATGAACTCCCATTTACCAGCACTGCAATAGAAGTAGTAGATATCAACTACTTAATAATATCAACCACTCTTTGTTCAAATCCAAAGGCAATAAGACTATTTGAAAGGAATAACCAATCCACCCTGTCATATGCTTTAGCAATATCAACTTTCATTATGAACCCCTCATTGTTAGAGCTGAACAACAAATGAATATTCTCATGAGCAATAATTATAGAATTGAGGATTTATCTTCCTGGGATGAATCCATTTTGTTGATCAGCAATAATCGAAGGGATCACTTGAATTAGTATGGATGTAAGAACTTTGGATATAATCTTATAGAAGGAATTGCATAGACTAATTGGTCTAAACTGATCAGGAGAGTCAGCTCTGATATTTTTTGGAATCAGACACAAAAAAGTGGCATTAACTTCCTTAAGCATCTGTTTGGCTCCAAAGAATTCCTTCACCGCATTACTTACATCTTTGCCAACAAGTTTCCATAGTTTTTGAAAAAAGAACATGGGAAATCCATCTGGTCCAGGTACTTTATCTCCTCCTAAAGAACTAACTACTTTGAAGATTTCCTCCTCAGGTATTGAGCATAACATTTTATTCTGCTCCTTCGAGACCAAAGGAGGAACCACACGTAGGATATCAGCCTGACTATCCAAATTGATATTTATATCGGCCTTCATTAGGGAGGAGAAAAAGGAAAGCATTTCCTCCTTTATTTCCTTTTCCTCTGACATCTTTTGATCTCCTTTATTTCATTAATGTTGATAGACATCTCTTCACATTATTGTAATATATTATCCTTAGATCTAGATAAGGCTACCTCTCATCCTATAATGGGAGGACAAGGGACATTCATCTCAAATAATAGTTGCATAAGATGGTTTATATGATGTGGAGAAGTCCTCATAAGCTCAAGGAACAAAATTTGGGATGGGATATTAGTGAGTTTAGTGATGGGATCCCACTCATCATATCCCATAAGAAGTTTGTTATATATAGGTGTATAATGATTAAGGAGGTCCTCAGAAGGAGTTGAAGTGCATTGGAATTTATGTTGGTAAGAAGAAAAAGGTTTGGAACAAGGTTGTAAATTATGTTATGATGATGAATTAGTTGGTTCAAGTTGATTTTGAGAATTGGTATAAGTCTTAGTATAAATTTGAGTGTAATTAGTTTTAGAAGATGATAGAAGAGTGGTAAAAATAGAATAAGAAGTGTTATCCAAAGGAGAATTAAAAATTGAATCATCAAAAGTAATAAGGTCATCTTTCCCCAACTCATTTAAATGAGTTGGGGATTAATCTTGGATAACATGATATGTTTTAGATGAAACAAGAGTGTTGAGAGGTTTGGAATAAATAAAATTAATCACCCTTCACATATTAGTCATGTTAACCACATTCTCTTTGAAAGTTGGTTCAACAAGACTTTCTACATTATTGGTAGAAGGGGTGGCTTTATCTTGATTAGGTTGATGATTAGGAAGAGGGTCTTTGTAAATAGCTAAATGAGCATTGGCTTAGTTTAATGATTGATTTTTATCATGTGATTTATAATATTTAAAGGCAATTTCATAAGCTTGATGATGATTTTAAATGATAGAACCATGATAAAAATTAGGACCAATAAGAAATTCCATAGCTAAATTATGAAGTTGTCTACAGGTCTCTTGAGAATGACCCCAACTAGAATGAAACTAACAAAACTTGTTAGGATCATACCATTATTTCATAGGATAGGTAGGGTCAATTTATCATGAAATAGGCTTATTTAAATGCTTGAGAAATTTAGTTGAGGATAGAGGTTTATTAACATTAATGTTTTTTGGTGAAGTGAGGATTGGTATATTATTGAGAAGTGGAAGTTGGTTATAATGAATGGGTAGGAATGATGGCTTAAACATTCTAAATGGTGTCATAATAATATGTAACACCATCATTGGTAACATTGTGATTTTTATTCTTAAATAAGAGACGAGGACCCTTAAAAGGTTAGGGTGGATCAAATTGACACGTAAGGAAATATTGTCATTTATCTTAGTCAATAGCCTCCTTCAATGTATGTGGAAAGAGAGTGTGGACTTGATACTGAAGTTTAGGAAAAAGGGAATTGAAAAAGAGATGGAAAATATCATTATTAGCCATGTTATGTTCACATTTGTTTGACAACATTTTCCACCTTTTAACAAAGGCTTGAGTAGTTTCATTTTCAATTTGTTTGTAATTTATGAAGTGGGCCAAAGTGTTTTTAGGAAGATCAATAATTTTGAATTATTAAACCAAAGCATTCACTAAATCCTGCAAAATAGTAATGGAAAGAGTTCTAATTTGGTTTTACCAATCCAAGGCATCACCTATTAGAAATTTGACCAAGAGTTTAGTAGTGGTAAAGGTGTTCAATTTGACCCAATCCTTATAAATATTTCCAAATGTTTTAAGATGAAGGGTGGGATCAATTAATCTAGTATAATAAATTATAGGTATGATACCTCCTATATCAATGTTAAAAATTTGAGTAGTGAGAGGTTCATTTTGGAGATGCTTAATGGTTTTGCTAACCAAAGGAGGTTGAGGAATGATATTACCTTGAGAATATCGATGAGGAGGAGGGGGAACATTTTGGTTATGCGTTCCCTAAGCCATTGGTTAAGGATGAGATTGAAGATGAGGAAGTTGGTTTTGTATTCATATCATCTAGTTTGTATTATGAGATTGAAAGGTATTCATTTTATTGAGTGTTTGTAAAAATAGTTGATGTGTTTGATTAGAATTATTAAAAGAATTAGATGTGGTATTAGTGATTTGGGTACCACTATTAGTGTTGAGAGGAACTTGAGAAGAATTATGGAAATATGAGGCACTAGTGGCAAAAAAAATTTGGGTACTAAAAGATAGACTAGTGAATGGTTGAGAATAATTAACACTAGTGACATGATTACATTGGGTAGAAAATGATGCACTAGTGTAAGGATTAAGGATAGTGGATCTTATAATACACCCACCAAATGTACAACCTACCATGTTAGTGGATATACTAGGTATGGAGGTGGAATAAGTTAGAGAAGAAGTGGTCATGGTATGAGAAGGGGTCATAATCAAAGAAAGAGGATGAGAATCAAAGAAATTGATACCCTCAAATCTTATTGGGAATGTAGGAGTGCATGAATGATGCTCTTAGGATTGAACACTAATCATAAGATTGTAAATGGTAGAAGGATATTTTCATTGATGTTGAGGAAATTTAGAGATAAAAATAGAATATCATGGGTATACTCTAATTTGGATTGGTCTTATAATGAGAAGAGAGGATTACATTGTGAATAGGTATTAGGAGGGGTCCCATAGTTCATTGTGCAAGTAGAAATATGAAAATTACTAGCATCCAAGAGAGGAGCCCTACTCTATCTATGGGAGAGCCTATGAGGGTTGGTATAATTTATCATGTCTGTTGATTGCAACTCAGTATTGTCATCAAGAAAAAAATCCATGATGAAGGGAAAGAAAGATAGATGAGAAAGCAAGAAAATAAGAAATGACAAAAATAATACAGGGTCAATTAGGTCAATATAGAAAAGAAACATTGGTTAAAAATAGTATAGTTTCAATTGGGTTGATATAGCGTAGTAAACAAAAGCTATAAAAAGATAAAATAGGGTCTAAAAATAGTACAAGGATGACTAGGTCAATCTACTAAAATTAACAGAGGCTAGAAAAAGGTAAAAGGTTGACTAAATCGACCTAATATAGTATATAGTGAAAACTAAGAAACCTATAACATATTTTAAACTTAAAAAATATAATTATTTCATGTAATTTGAAAATAATAACTAAATGGAAACAAACAGTCAATTAGATTAATGATAGCCAATCCAATTGAAGCACACAACACAAAACCTTGCACTAACACTGACTAATGTAAGTTTTTTAAATACAAAATACAATTAAGAAAAGAGAAAGAAATAAACTTGGAAACTAAATATCTAAATAATTTTTCCACTTGAATTTTTATTAGAATATTATTTTAGATGTGATGGGAAGTTGGCTGTAAGCAAGGAACTAAAAGGCAATCTAAGGATGGTTTCAAGTAGTTTGGGCTAAAAGGGATCTATAGTGGTATTGATACAAGCTTGGTATTAGGGCCTAGCCCCTCACTTCACACACCAAAATGATAAGGGTGTTAGGTGTTTACCCAAAATATACCATTAACTACACTTTATACTTGACCAGAACATCAAGTTGGCATCTCCCTTGGTGATGAAATCCATGTAAACTGGCCTTAGGTAGATAAAAATTAGAAAGAATTGCATTAGCTGAATTAAAAAAATAACTACAAGAGGTTCTTATTTATACAATACTAAGTGATATTATATCTCCTATTCTATAGGAGATTATGACTCACACTAACTAATCACACATAGTAAATACCCCAACTAACTAACCTATATCAATCAAATGTTTAAATCACCTTGAGACATTTATAAAAAAAAGTTGGGATTAATTAATTAATCTAATATTCCCCCTCTTAATTGATCATAGCCTAAAGAGAATAAGAGAGATAATTATTGAATGCCTAAAACTTATCACGTGAAGGTGACTTCATGAATACATCTTCACATTGATCTTGAGTGGGGAAATACTAGATCTATATGTTGTGTTGTTGAACATGTTTGCATATGAAATGAATATAAACCTCTATGTCCTTGGTTATCTCATAAAACACTAGATTTGGAGTAAGATGTAGAACACCCTAATTGTCATAGCTCAAAACTATAGGTTGAGATTGTGGAATTACAAGTCTTGAAATAATGCATTGTATCAATATCACTTCATAGATAGCTCCTACTACAACACAATATTTTACATCTATGAAATATCTAGAAACATAATTTTACTTATTAATTCCCCATGAAATTGGACTAGATCCTAGAAATAACACAAATCTAGAAGTTGATTTCATATCATCAATGGAAGCTGCATGATTTGCATCTATGTATCCTATCAACAACTTATCATTCTTGTTGTACTATATTCCATACTAAATTATACCTCTGATGTATCTCAATACCTACTTTGCTTCTTTCCAATGTGTCACCTTTGGTTCCTGCACGAACTAAGAAAGATAGTTGACAACATAGCCAATATCTAGCCTAGTACATGTCAACTAAATGAGACTCCCAATCAACTACTAATAGAGAGTTGAATTTACTTTTGGTTATGGATCTGTATGAGATAACTAAAGTCTTGTCTCTAAAGGTTTTTTAATAGGCTTTTAGTCCCTCATATTGAATTTCTTGAGCAATGTCTTAGTATACTTCATCTGTGAAACAAAAATGTAATGTTTCTTATGCCATACATCCAAACCAAGATAATAGTGTATTTTACCAAGATCTATCATATTGAATGATCACTTGAGATCATTATTAGTTGCATCGATCATATTCACTGTGCTACTAGTGATGACTAGATCATCAACATAAATAATTACTATAAAAACCTCCCCCCCCCATGAATTTTTAGGTAGAGGTTAGGATCATATCGACTCATGTTGAATCCATATTTTGTGATATTCTCATCAACCTTCATGTACCAAGTTTAGGGAGCCTATTTTAGTCCATAGAGAGAATTGATAAGATCACATACTTTTTGTTCCTAATTAAGTGCCATAAATCCTTTTGGTTGAGTCATGTAGACTTCATATTTCAAATATCCATTAATAAAGCCAACTTTTACATCCATTTGATATAATTTCCATCTAAACTATGTACCCATAGAAAAAACCATTTTGATAGTCTTTATCTTAGCCATGAAGCAAAAGTCTCCTCATAGTCAATGCCTTCTTTTTTAACATACCATTTTGTAACAAGTCTTGCCTTTTATTTATAAATACTACCATATACTTTGTACTTGGTCTTGAAGACCCATTTACATCCAATAGGATTATTCCCTAGTAGAAGATCAACAAGCTATCAAGTGTTATTATTCATTAGTGATTGATATTTTTCATTCATTTCATCTTTCCAAGGTTTAGACTATAGGGCTTCTATTACTATAGAGGACTCATATGTTTCTTGCATGATACTCATAAGGGCCATATTGACCTCTTCTTTATCCATGCTTCAAGTCCTCAATATTGAAATGGATGCATCTAGTACTCCATTCAAGTTATCATCTCATATAATACTTGTATACCACTTGGGCATGCACTGAACTATAGGTGGTGGTGTTGGAGGTCTTATTTGACTATCTTCCTATTCAATTTCACCATCGCTATCTAAAAATATTACATGAATTTTTCCTATATTATTTTTTTGTGTAGAAGGTAGATTAATTTCACTCTTTTCGTCACTCACTACATCTTTGTTGATTAGTACTTTCTTTGTTTTAGGATCAAGGAACTTGTATGCCATTAATTGTGCAATGTATCCCATAAAATACCTTCCTTTATTTTCTTATCTAACTTATTTATTTTCTTCTTAGGAACATGCATATATGCCTTACAACTAAAAACATGAAGGTGAGTTACCTTTAGTTTATTTCCTATCCAAGATTCATGAGGTGTGATTCAATCAAGAGCTTTGGTGGGTGACCTATTCAACAAGTAGACTATAATGTGACAAGTTTATACCCAATATTTATTAGGCAATTTTGCATCCTCAGCCATGTTAAAAAACATTTTCATAATGATTATGGTATGATATTCTATAAATCCATTCTACTGAGGTGAATATAGAGCTATCAATTATTGATTGATTACATTCAAACTGAGATAGGCTAAGAGTTCTTTATTGGTGTATTATCCCCATGATTTGAGTGGAGGGTCTTGATTTTCCTACCAATTTCATTTTCAACTGTGGCCTTGAATTCTTGGAAGACTTGAAAATCTTGATCCTTAGTATTCAATAAATATACCCACATTTTTTTGAGTAATCATCAACAAAAACCTAAAAGTATTTGTATCCTATGAGATTCAGAGAAAAATGTTTGTAAAGATTGGTGTGTACCAATTCCAACTTACCAAGTGACTAATACTTAGCCTTTCCAAATGGATATCTTCTTTCTTTTCCTTATAAGAAATGAATATATATATTAGAATATTGTTTGATTTTGGGAAGGCCACATACCATATCCTATTTTCTCAATTGAACCAAATAACCATAACTCAAGTGACCATATCTTTTGTTCCATAAATTTCCTAATTATGTATCTTTAACCATAAGTGATTGATTATCATTTTAAATAAAATCAATCTAATATTTTTTTCAATGTTGGAATCCTTAGAAATCACTTTGAAATGCCTAGACTTGTCTTTAATGTGGTAAAATGTTTGACCATTTTGGTGATCAAATTTAACCATGAGGTTGTGCTCAAGTAGATGATTAATAGATAATATATTTTTGGTGTGTCTTGGAACATATAAGACATTTGAAATGTTGAAATTTCTATTTCCAAGTTGAATTTTGATGTCACCACTACCTTGAACTATATATGAGGTATCATCTCTAAGTGATACGTTGCCCTTTGATTCTATTTTGGTCAATGTATAAAACTAATACATTTTGCATGTCATGTGTCTAGTTTCTCCTAAATAAACATACCAAACTACACTTAGATGACTGGTAGACTCATGTGTTTGAGTGGCTAAACTATATTCCTCATTTGAATAATCATTATCTTCAACAACATTGCCATGTTGTTTAGGCTTGGATTTTTTTTGTTTCCACCTATTTTGTTGTTGTGGTTTCTTATTTTATATTTTTGGTGATTTGTTGAAAGAGGGATTCTTTCTTAATCAGCCCAATTGAAAAGAGTCAACCCTATTGAAAAGAGTTATACCAATAATTTTCAATTCATGTCCCTATTTTCCATAAATTTTACATGCTTTAAGAGAATGTGAATTATTCCCTTATTGGTTTTGTTGTTTATTCTAATTTGGAGATTGATTTTGACCCTTCATGGGCTTATTACCATTTATATTTGATGTGTTTACATGATCATCATCATCTTCCTCTGAATTATGCCTAGCTTCTTGTTAAAATAAATTTACCAACACCTCAAAGTTTGTTTTTATCCTATGACATTAAAAGTGGTTACAAAGATATTATATGTGGGAGAAATTTCTCTAAGGACTATATGGACAAAAGAATCATCTATCACTAGTTTTCCCAAAGATTAAAGTGAAGCTCACAAAGTTTCAACTCTTCTAAAGAATGATTATACTTTTTCATCTAATTTAAGCTTGAGAGTGTGCAATTGGCTCTAAAGATGCAAGATTTGATTTATATTATTAACTTCATATATTATTTTAATATTATCCCAAGCATCTTTTTCAATTATAGCACTATTGATATGAGGTTTTACCTCATCTAAACTCCAAACATGATTATTAACTTAGCCTTTTTATTAGTTCTATCATATTTTTGTTATTGATTAACATATTTTTCATGTTAGACCCATGTGCCTTATACTATTGACCATATGTCTTCCAACTCAATATGTGTTTTTACTTTTATTTTCCATGCTACATAATTATCACCATGAAGCAATTGTGTGTCTGAGAGCACAAAATGTTGTCTAAAACTAGACATTTTTCAAGTTGCATGTGACAAATTACAAGTGCGTTGTTAAGTACAAAAAGGAAATGTCCATTTGAAAAATGTAAATAACATGAAAAACCACATACATAAAGATGAAAAATTGCACAAAATCACATAATAGACATCAGATTATACCAAAAATACATCCAAAAATACAATAGAAAACTAGATGTTAGTTTCAACATAAAATGCATTTGAGGAGAAAAAGAGGTTACAATTTTCTCATTGCTTTTTTACAATGTAATTACACCAATAGATAAAGAATTAGAAAATGTGCACTTTTGAAAAAAAATGTAATTAAAATTTGAGTTACAATTCAAAAGTTATATGCATCTTTATTTCTTGTAAAAATGGGTCAAATCAATTAAAAAACACTAAAAATATATTTTTGAGGTCAAATCAAAAAAAAATATATTCATGAAACCACTTGTTAGAACTAAATTTTTCAATAGACTTATAAAATTTAATAGAAGTGAAAAATAATCTTCCACATTACATAGATATACATGCAAAAGATTTTGACTTCCTCTTTTAAATAAAATTTAGTATGTAACAAAAAATAATGATTTTCTAATTCTGTAAAGAGGAATAAAAGATGGATTTTTGTTTGTTACTTATTAAGTGGATAAAGAGGAAAAATAACTACCACTAAGATTCATATTTTTTTTTTAAATTTCAGTCCACCAAAGAGGATGCCTTTCCTCTCAAACAACTCTCACCATGCACATCTAGTGTCATTCTCCACATAGTCTAGACCTACAAGAATAGAATAAAACAATACCAACGCCTCTATTCCTTGCTCTAATGCAAAAAATTCTTGTTTACATGTAGATGCTTAGACAAAGGTGTAGATCTTGGATTGTAAATGAAAAATGGAAGGATGAGTAGTGGTGGAGAGCCTTAGAATGTATATATTAACAATTAGATCTGAAATTTATCTAACAAGTAGATCCATCACAAAACTTAGTAGATAAACTAAATACCTTTGATTTTAGCTTGATCTGATTATCATGTAGGTTGATGGTCACTGTCAAGTTGGATGTTGTATATTTTGAGAGCATGTTTTAGGTAGATTTTAACCCCATATCTAAAATGCCTTAGATAAATATAGCACCAAATTTGTAGGCAACAAATGTAATACTTTAGTAGATCCCTCTTACATGTATATTTTTTTGTCTCTCTCTTAAAATTAGAAACCTTCAATGCCAATGCCAAATTAGGGTTTTCTTTTCTTTTCCCTATAGGTTGATAATTACATTGGTAGTGGTAGATAATTGTTTCTTTTATAAATAGCAAACTCCAATGCTTGCATTGATTAATTAGCATGTAGATTTAATTGATCTAAATGTGATAACAATTGATTCAATCAAACCTTGTGATAACCAATATCAATAAAACTTGATATTAAAAAAAAATTATCATGGTTTTAAATAGATTGTAGATCTAGGATGGCCATATGAAAATATTTAATAATCTCAAACAAAATAGAGGATCAATGCAAATATAAATTTTTAATGTTGTCAATAAAAATTGATCAATATTTAATATAGATTCTAGATCTAAAGAAAACACACAATTTAAAACCGTCTCTTACCTAAATTTACATGAAATATTTGACAAATATATCTTGAATATAATATATGAATATATACACTCAAACACTCAAATATCAAATCCTGAATAACATGATAGAATAAGTCAAATAAAGATTTCAAAAACTTAAAATTTTATCCTTCTACAAATTGGCCAAAATTATGGCAGCATTTTAGTTTGGGAAGGTTGAAATTGGAGTAGTGTAACACATCCAAAGATCACATGTACTTGGCTATCAATCTCCACCAAATATCCAATGCTTTGAAAAGACTCCTCAAGATTTTCCTACTCTAGTAACAATTGAAAGTCAAAATGAATTGCATTAACTGAATTAACAAAATCATTACAAGAGGTGTTTAGTTATAAAATACTAAGTGATATTAGATATCATAATCTATAGGAGATTATGAATCACATTAACTAATAAAATATATGAAATACCACAACTAACTAACCTATGTTAATCAAAGGTGTAAATAACCTTGAGACATTTATTTTTAAAAGATAGGATTAATTAATTATTATAATAGTAGACAAATGTTAAAATTCTTGTTTATATTTTTTGATTTGGTGATGTGTGCATAAAATATAAAATAGTGTAACTAAACAATTAATAAAAACCATGTAATTAAGCTATGTGATCTATTCTATGTATGTAAGCAACAAGAAAAGAAAGTGTGAACTAATTACTAGCATATAAGGTTAATTCCAACTTTGAAATAAGGTACAGTGTTGATATAGTCAATAGTGTATGCACAAAATATAGAATAGGGTCAATAGGTTCAATCCAATACTATTAAATTAAGGTTTGAAAATGAATAAGGTTGGAAGAGTCAACCCAGTTATCTAGATAGCACACAAAACATAGAACTGGGTTTAAAGGGTCAATCTAGTTGACTATGTAGGGGTATTTTTAAAGACTACAAACTATAAAAGGAAAGACTATAAAGAAAGAGACAAAGAGATAGAAAGGAACATTTATGGATTAGAGATGTAGAGAATGAATATTTTTATTCAACAACTTTGATATATGCTTGCAAATTCTTCTAACTACGTCGATTGGGTCAATCAAACTTTGTAAAACCCTATTACTAAGCACCTATAATGTACAAGGTTGATTGGATCAACCTAGTATGCTAAATAGGATGCCTAAAAATGTATAGGGTTAAATGGGTTGACCTAGCAGTTTAGACTAGAAGTCTAAAAATCTAAAATCTTATACTAGGTCATTTGAGTTGATCTAGTAGCCTACACCTAAAAACTTGTGAACAAAAAATAGATTTGGGTTGATGTAGTTGACCTAGTATGGAAAATAAATGATAAAAATAATGATGAAAAAATAATTCAATAAATTGAACAAATATTACAAGGGTTAGTTCACGTTGGGTTTACAAAAATGTATGCAATCAAAAATGAATCATGTATATAAATCAATCCTAGCTTAGAGAAGATAGAGCATACCTACATTTTGATTGGGAATACATTTGTTAAGTGGGCACATGACCAATATGGGGATCTACTAGACCTAATTGGGATATCACTTGTCATAATACACCATGCTAGAAAGGGTTCTAAATCCTATAGTCTAACACATTCATACAACAACCCTAAAAGAGTCCTAGGTTTTGATATTCAGTCTATTCTAATAAACAAGAAAGTAAATCTAATCTAGTACACACCAAATCTCATGGCATAAAGTGGGGTCATCAATATATATGGAATGCTAATGCATGGAAGAGAAGCATAATTGCATTATCTTTCTACTCTTACAAAGGAGAAATAAGGTTAAGAATACTTAACTTTAAAGATGAACTCATTGATCCTTGATCTCTCCCTTGGCCAAGGTGCTTTACAAGAAATTATTGTGTTATATAAGGATAACAAATACAAATCAACTCTAGGCTACATAACCTATCTATGCATCCAAAATACTTTTCCACAAGACAAGATCCATATCTTCTAAGAAAGTATGGAACCCTAAGATTTATTCCTCAAGTAGAATGGTTAATTAGTAGATGTTCATTTATACTTATTCTTCTTCAATTCTCTATATTCAAATGGTTGGAAATTAACTTTTATATATAGGTGGATCTTTCCCTAAATCTTTCTAAATATGTCAGTTGTACAGGGTCAACCCTATGTGTTTTTGGGAGATAATTCATTAGGTCTTGAGCTAAGTTGGTCAAAGGGCTAATATAACTCTCAAGTGAAAATACACTAAAATAGTATAGGGTTGACCTAGTCAACCCTATATAATAATCAGAGGATAAAAATTATACAAGATTGACCTAGTCAACCTAGTATATTCAACTAGAAAAAGGTGGATAATGCAAAAAATAAGAGGATAATGATATGAAAAATGTTTGTAATGGGTAAGACATAGAATAATATTATATTAAAATGATTTTAGGAGACAAGTGTGTATATGGAAAGTGTAAAAAGGGACAATAATCATATGAATCACTAATGGTCTTCCCACCCCTTTCTTGGTGTACCCCTTAAGGTGTGCACTCAGAGAGATTGAGAATCAATGGGCTCTTTCTAGATACAAAGTATAATTAATTGATAAAATTTTGAAAATATTATGTGTATACAAATAGCTATCTCATACCTTATTCACACATGTTGAAGTTGGAACATATTGAGATGATTAATATATAACAAATAAGTAAAAATAAGAAACTACTATGGATACACAATCTTATATGGATAAAGAAAAGGAAACAATAACCAACCATGATTATATCTTAAATGTGAAGAATAGTTGCAACGTTATCACACATCATACCCAACCAATAATAAATATCAATAAGCATTAAAAAAATAAAGAACAATATCATTCAATAAATAATGTGGAGATGATATATTCTAAGACTCCAACACCATTATAAATAACAAAATTCTATGATACACCAAGTATGGTATTCCATTTTTTACTTGATAACAATATTATCACATTACCATCTAATTGACATTGAGTTATGGGGTATCTCTAAAATCAATAAAGAAAGGCATATTTTTATATAATAGAATCATGGGACATGGTATAAATCATTGTGAATAATTGTAAGATTAGATTTAAAATTACAAGGATAAAGTCATTATCAAGATTTTAAAGGACCAAAAGGAGAAAATAGCATCACGTCTCATAAAGGCAACATCTACAACAACAATGACTAGGAAGTGTCCTTGACAAAAAACATTGACTATTACTCTTCATATGGAATGTGAATAATAAAAAAATGTTCAAATTGAAGATAATAAATAACATTCCATATGTCATGTCTAAATCATACAACCATTGTGATAGGACATTACAAAGATACAACATAAGGCATTGTGGCCAAGACCCCTTGGATATATCTTTTTACCAGTAGCTTGTGGGCCAAAGTTGATCAATACACCTATATGGGTCATACTTCATAAATATAGTACCCTTCACATTAGGATAACACTAGTTAAAAAAAATATAGGATACAATATATTTTACCAACCAAAATCTCAATTTTACACATGAATAAAGAGTGATTATGATTCGACATGATAGTGATGCTTACCATCCCGAAACACAATATTTATAAAAGATATAAGACACATAAATGGACCAATAAACACTAGAATATAAATAAATAAATGTGATTGCATAAACTCAAGTATAATCCAAAATATGATGAGTTAAATTCTACAAACAATGACTTATTTTTAAATACATGATTTATAGTTTCAAATCTTCAAAAAAGACAAAAAATCAAATATATAAAATATTAAACATTTAAAAAATCCAAAATAAATACATGAGTATGACATGATGACTAGCTTACATTTTTAAATATGTTATTTATCACATGTTTGTTAGATACAATAATTTATACATACACATGCATTTCACAATATCCGAGTGTTAAAAAAGACATATAAGTTATACATGGACATACAAATGTTGGTCTCTCCTCTCTACCTAATGACCATGATGATATTGGGGCATTTTGGTCCATAGGTTCCATTATTACAAGCTATATATATCTATGAAATTTTTACCATGTTAATCCACCTATATTACTCAAACATGTCTTTATAGTTACTCATTTCTTACATAGTGACACATTATATGCCAAATTACTATGATGTGACACTGATACATATGGATGGTGTAGGATAGTTCATTGTTAGATGCTTCATTATTGTTGTTGTACATGATAACTTACTTTTGGTATGACTATTATACATGAACCTTAGCCTTTCTTGATTTAACATCCTTGGTGTCCCTTATTTGTGACATTTTGTATCCCTTTTATGTGGCCCTTGTCCTATGTGTGACACTAAAAAATCATGTTTGTTGATCTTGTTGATAGTGATGGGTGAAATGATCTATATCATAATTATTATTCAAAGATAATTATATTACATGCTTAAATGATACACCTATATATACATGAAACTTACATGCCATGCATTCCATATGTTTTAGATTAGAGGTAAAAGTAGGTTTTGAAGGGGCCCCGAAACCCTTTAACAAAGAGCAAAAAAAACATAAAAAAACAACAACGCCCATAGGCAACGCCTAAAAAACACTACAGAGAAGTAGCAAAATCAGGTTTTGAATGGTCCTGAAACCATCAGAGATACATCCGATCAAAACCCAGATACAGAAGTCCGGAGAAACAACAAACAAAAGCTAACAAGTGAAAAACAAAGAACTGTACCAGTTTCTTTACCACCAAGAAGGACCAAATTATTCATCCAGTTCCAGAATCAAGTTCATGGCTTCTTTTTCTTTCAAAGCAGTTTCCTGTGTGGTAACCTCTAGCAAAGCTCCTTTTTGTGTATCTTTCTTTCTGGAACTTTGCCTTGTCCTTTTGCTGGGACCCTCTAGTGCTTTGGTCTCCTCATTGGCTCATTTACCTATATTGATAGCTGCTGCACAAATGTTAGACGTTACTTCATCCATTTTCTTTCTGTTATCCTTTATTAACTCCTAGAGATTGATTTCATAAGCTTTGAGCTTCACAGGGATCTCGCTTAGCTGAATTTCCATGCTGTTTACTTTGTTCCAAGTAGCTTTTAGAGACTCTTCCAATGTTTCCACTTTTTTCTTGAGTTCAATGATCTCCCTACACAGCCAGAAATCTAATTGGGAGGAAGACTTAGCTTTACTGTTAACCCAAGTCATAGGAGTGTAAATTTCTTCATTTTGATTCTTTCCTCTCCAATCCTCAGATTTTTTATTCGGGCTATTCCTATCTTCTTCAAAGAGGTCATCTTTGCTCTTTTGTTCCTGCTCATTGATTCCTTCTTCAATTTCCATCTCCATATTTTGAATATCTTCTTGGACAGATATTTCCTTTTCTTTCTTAGAAGTTGGGTCCTCACCAGGATCTTCCTGGATAGTGTCTTCCTCTGCCACTTTTTGGTTTTCCTCCAACTCTTCTATTCTGGTAACAGAATCCTCCTCAGTATTGACTTTATCCTTTTCAATTTCCTCCGATCCTTCTTCATCATTACTAGAGTTGGTTTCCCAACTCTCTATTCCATCTTCATCCTCCGATTTTTCCTCCTCGGGTTCTTCAAGTCTCTCCCGACCCCTTTCTTCTTCTGCATTCTGTTTATTAGGACTAGGGGTCTTACTTTTTCCTCTTCTGCTTACACTTTCTTTCTTTTTATTCCCTGGCAACTTATTTTTCCCCTGTTTGGGATACTTAACCAGTGCCCTATTCTTGCAATAGCCTTCAATAAGCAGGATTAGGCCTTCATGAAGAATAGGGTGCAAATCCTTTTTTCTATGAGCATAAAGACTTTGAATCAGGGAGTAGCGAAGATAGAAAGGAAAAGACAAGCTGACCTTATGCCTGAAGTGGTTGAGGAAGACAAAATGGAACTTATGCACTCATTTGCTTCTACCATCCAGGATAAAGTACTCCCTTATACAGCTTAGGGCATCCCTCCATATCCCTTTAATCTGATCCAGCTCATAAAAGTCCCCATTTTTGACCAACTTCTGCTCCTCCTCATCCGTTTTGGGGAACTTGCAAAATGCTTCGTTCGAAATGCTAGTCTGCTTTGAAAATTTGATTCCTTCCATTGATAACCCTGTAACCTCAGCAAGAAAATCCTCAGTTAAATTTACGGTTATACCATGCAGGGTGACCCTGTCGTCGGACCAATTTTTGAAGAAGGCCGTCATGATATGTGGCTTAGAGCCATGGAGTCTTTCCATGTAGCTAGTTACATTTCCTTTCTGCATAATTTTCTAGACTTGGGATTTATCTCTCCATTCTGCACAACTCTTGGGCTCCTGCTTACGGGGTTCTCCCTTTCTTTCTCGTGCCATACTCATTTTCTTTGAAACCCGATTACTGTGGATATTACCCTGGATCCTCCTGCTGTCAAGTTGATTGGGACATCAAATTTGTTTTCTGGCTTTTCAGGATCCGCTTCTCCCTATAGAGGGCCTTGCTTTTTAATAATTGGGTTCCTTTCCCCGTGTTACCACTCCTCCTACTCATTAGGATTTTATTACACTCCAATCCTCCCTTATTTCTCATGTGTGGCATCGAGATGAATGATATCCCTTAAATCCACGCTCCTTACTAAGGTTTCATCCCACCTCGCTTTTTTCCCTTCCCGGACAGCACAATTGGCAAGCCAATCTGCAACTCCATTGGCTTCGTGGTAGGTATGGGTAATTTTTATTTCTTCAAATTTGTTCAATAATGTTTTCATCTCCTTTACCTTATCCTCTATGGTCCAAGACACAATATTCTTATTATTAAGGATATTTATAACATTCAAAGAGTCCCCTTCAAGCCACAATTTGGAATATCTAGAGTCCACAGCTAATTTAAGGGTCTGGAGGGCAGCTGTAGCTTCGGCAATGTGGCAATTAGATATACCAATGGGAATTGCAATAGCATCAATAACCCTTCCCACATGGTTTCTCAGAACACCACCACAACTAGCATTTCCCAAGTTCCCTTTTGCTGCACCATCAAAGTTACCTTTAATCCAATCTTGAGGTGGACTAATCCAAGTCACACCTGATCTGGGGTTTTCAGGTTCACTGAGAATAATATCCTTACTCAGAGGATTATCCACATTGAGATTAGATCTTGGATTTTTTTGAGAAGAAAAATTTTCCTTTAGAGCTCTAATGATGTTCTGGCCAACCACCCATCTAGGGAGCTCTTTGTTTCTAAATATTCGGTTATTTCTTTCCTTCCAAATTCCCCACCAGACATGGGGAAGAGTAATTTTCCATAAGAATAGAACTTCAGGATTCTTTGAAGGGAAATACCATCTTTTGAGAGAAAGTTCAACATTCTTTTGATGAATCCATGTAATGCCCCACAGATTGAGAACCTCCTTCCAAACAAGCTGAGTGAAGGAACAATTCACAAACAGATGATCTCTATCTTCAAGGTCTCTCTTACATAGAATACACCTATTTACAATATTGATTCCATGTTTCTGTAAATTATCCAGAGTCAAAATTTTATTTTGGAGAAGGGCCCAGTAAAAGAACTTGATTTTAGGAGTGAGTCCCTTGATCCAAGCTCTTATCCATAACAGTTTTCTGCCATTCCATATATTACATATATGACTTGATAGATATATACATTACTATGATGACATATTATCCACATGACCAAATGATATTACATGATGTTGTTTCTATAAATAACATGATACAATTATCTCTTATTTTAATATCAGTGACTTACAAGATACATCCATTATCTCAAAAGGGGGTAAATTTAGTGGTTTTGTCTTAGAGACATAATTCTCCATGAGAATAAAATCATATCAAAGTATAAATTTCCTACATTTATATTTCAATGGTTCAAATATCAGATTATTTTAAATATATGACACATATTGGCACATTGATACAATGTATACGAGCATATGACATGTATATACACTAAATTTATAGATGTTTGAGCACATATTCATACACACTTGGGTGCATATGTATGAGCATATACATAATACTTTAAAGGAACTAAATTACATGTTTTCACATACATATTCATTTGAGATAGAGGTTCTCAAATTAAGAATATATATGTATAGTATTATATATAAGTGCTACATAATTAGGGGGCATGATACTAGTTTATTCTCATATACACAACATCTTAGTTATATTTGAATGGAAAATGGTTGTCATTCTAATTAATAGTTATCAAATATGTGATCATGATGTAGGCATGGACATGGTCGATTATCTTTTAATCATGCATTGTATTCTACTTTGAGTGAAACTCCATAATCAAACCTGCATACATGATGGTTGAATGAGCATTGTTCATTATTATATTTAAATGGAATTAACTTGATTAAACTAGATAAAAACATTACATTTGAATATATAATTGATAAATAGTGGTTGATTCATTATTTAACAAACCTTTCCTGATCATTTATCTCATTTACATATGTAGTTATTTCATTTTGAGTTGAACCCAACTACATGGTTATCTCTCTCTTTCCATAAATAGTTATTTGGGTTAGTACTTTGTGTAATTTTCCCCAAATTCATGAGGTTTGGGGCATGTTTCTTTCCCAACTCAAGATCCTGCACAGTTACATAATTTTGGGGCATCATCACTTAGATCCTTCAATGCTTCAATAATGAAACATTATCTCAAAAAAAATTAAATAAACACTTGGATTTAACCAAACCACAAGTGTACTCTAACCATTTTTTAATTTTAAATTTCATATTGCACATATGGACATTGACTAATTCATTTTCATTATAGGTTTACATGGATAAAATCCATTCATTTGAGCCATATCATAAAAGGCAAAGTGTGTTATACACACTCAAGTATAATGTATCCTTTTAATCAGTCAATTATATTACTAGAATAAAAGGTGCATTTGTAAATACTAAAATTTGTTTTTCAGTACTTGGCAAAGAAAATCTTAATACACATTTACCATTCATAACTTGAACACTCAAACAAGGTCATAATTCATCATCCTCTCGCACTTACATGTTATCTTATGACTCAACCCTTCTATTTTGATACTAGACATTTATAATAACCTTGATATCTATTTCACACCTACTAAATATGTTACATAGACATATATAGACTCTTATATCATTCCACCTATACATAGGCCAATTTTATCAGTTACAATCATTATCATTGGTTGATAATGACCCAAACTTTCTAGAACAAGCCCACTCCTAGCAACATATATTTTATAAAATTAACCCCATCCTAAATGTTGGACCATAATCATAGTGTGGAAATGGCATTATTAATTATTCAAATGGATCTATATGTAAATAAATTAAAGTCTCATTAGAAAAGCACCTGAAACTTATCTGATATACATCTATACACTATTGTGCACTAATATAATGTCCCTTATTCTTCCTAATTTACATACCTATCAATAGGACTAGCTACAATCCAAGTCTAAATTAGTAAAAATCTAAGTTTAAGAAAGCATTATCAAGTACCAAATCCAATCATTAGTTACATACACATAGTGAAGGTTGATAATTTCATAATAATACTAGGTG
Source organism: Torreya grandis (assembly GCA_037957365.1). Taxonomy (NCBI): domain Eukaryota; kingdom Viridiplantae; phylum Streptophyta; class Pinopsida; order Cupressales; family Taxaceae; genus Torreya; species Torreya grandis. Next base: position 154,719 of record JARHVA010002973.1, read on the forward strand.
GGAGAACTATGTCGTACTTGTTTTCCCTTCTTGGAGTATTGGATATGTAAGTAGTTGCCAATCATCAGGTAGGGATGATTAGGTTAAACTCATCCTATTAAACTTCATATTTCACACTTATGTGTAGGTTAATATTGAACAAAAGTTAGAATCAACCAATGATATTGACTTAATACTATAAAACTAACCTAGCATAGGCATCATATCAATTCTTAAATGGAACAAACCAGAGGTGTGTTTATCTTTTATTTCCACTTTCATAATATAGTCATAATCAGATACTAAACTAGAAAATTATGAGTATTATAAGTAGAATATTTTTTTGTAAATTTGGATTTTCAAGGCTAAATTCTAACCGATGTAGTAAAAACTTTTCTCAGTACCATAATAAGCCTATCTAGTCTTAACCGTGTATTTTTGGCCTAAAAGAGTTATGTCTTGGTCATTTAATTATTAAATTAAATTTAAAATGTCATTAAATTATCCAAGGTGACATAAAATATAGTAAAATACATATAATTACCTTAGTTATAAAGTTTCATGACTTAAAAAGATCACTTAAGGTAATTTTAAGTGTGAAAAAGGTCATTTTCAGCTCCCACATTCCAAATTTGGCTTCCAAAAGGTGTAAAAGGTTATATTTTTGTTTTAATGCATGATAATTACTTGTGGTATCCATTTAATGAATTAATTTTTATGGTGGAGAATAATATGTAAATAAAAGACAAATAAAAGCCATCGTTCATGCATTTTTCATTGAAGTGTATAGAATTGTATGATCTTATGTACATCTGAGCTCATGAACAGGGGAAGGAGGTAATAATAGAGTTTCATGAATTTTTTCATGGAAATTGGACTCAAATAGGCCAAAAACTAATCACCTCCATTCAAGTGGCTTATTTTCATGTAGAGATAGACCTTTAGTTTTCATGTTGGTATGGTTAAGAGAGAGAAGGTACAGGTCTAAAATTTTTGCCAGAGAAAATAGACTCAAAGAGATTCATGTTGGAGTAATTTGTTATCAAATTAGATATATCTTCCTCATAAATCATCCATTGAAATTTTGGGTATAATTTTGTAGTATTTCATCCATGAAGGCAACCATTTTTATGCAAGTTCTCCTCGCCAAGGCATTATTTCAAGAAAGTCCAAGTTTTAAAGCATTCTTTGGGAGTTTTACTTCATTTCAATGGAATACATCAGGTTCATTTCACATGTTTGAGGACCAAAAAAATATAAATAAGACAAGGAGTGAAATTTATAGTTTTGAATGATTATAAATAATATTTTTACAATCAAGGAGAGAGAGATGGGTTTCAAGATTTCTTGTTTTCATCCATGGCATGGATATCCTTCATGTTTTTTGTGTTATGCAAACAAAATTCTCATGTTTTTTGTGTTTTGAAATGAAAATATGAATATATATTCTCCATATAAACTTTAAAATACACATATTAAAATCCCTTATCAATATCATGAAGACATTTTTCAACTCATGAAGGTAAAACTCAGACTTGTACAGATAATGATTTTGCAAGAGCCCAAGAGCATTATTTGAGGAGTAAAACATGCTAGGTGTAAGGTGAGAGAAGGTTTAAAGTGAGGTAATAGGAATTAAAGGTCATAATTAATGTGAAATTTATCTTAGGTTCCTCCATTACACATGAAAAACACATCAAACATGCATCCATAGAGTCATATATACAGTCAAGGATAAAAGTTGCCAATTTTGGGAAAATGATGACTTTGAAACACCTATAAGTGGACTTGGCCTCTAAAATTTGGATAAATTAATCATTATTACCTTATAAATATTCTAATTCCATTTTAAATGTCACTTTAAATGTGTATAACCTCACTATTTTAGCACAGTCAATTGCGTGTCTCATGGCAGTCAAAGAAGGAACTAGGCAAGTTGGGAGACTTTACTTGTTTTATGACTTGTTCAATATTTTTACAAATTAGAGAGAGATTTATAAGTAATTTTAAATGATATATAATATTTATAATATAACTAAAGATGATAATATAGGCAAACTCTAGATCCAAGGTCACATAGGCTATGTATGCAAGAAACCCCACATGCAATCCTAGAAGCACTAGGTAAAATGAAGCTTAGAAAGAAAAAGAGGTCATAGGGAGTGGAATTAGATTTTTAAATTTAATTTATCCATAATACTCTATAATATGTGCCTCAATATTTCAAAACTTAGTTTTAGGCTAAAAAACCTTTTTTAAGCCTAAAAGGCCTATAACACCAAAAGGCATTTTTAGACCTATCAAGAAGAATGACACATATAGGATGATAAAAAGAGATGGTATAGGTCCCATGATGATTTATCCAATCATGGTAGTGTATAGGAAGAGTCACTTTTAGTCCAAATAGTAAATTGGAATTATGTAGGCTAAGACACCCTTTTGAACCACCTGATCAAGTGCTCGTATCTTTCACCACATGAAGATTTTGGAAAAATGATCTTATCATGATTTGAGGAACCCTATTAAATTATAATTAATTAAAAATTTATGTTATTTTATGGTATTTACTTTATGATCAATTTCTAAGAGTGTAAGCATGTCCAAAATACTTATAAACCCTACACGCAATTTTTTTCATGTGGCTATCTTTTCATACCTTTTATATGGGAACCCAATATTCTCAAAGAATTTAAGGGGTTATTTATAATAAAAAATAATATAAATAATTTTGGTTTTTTTCCATTTGTACTTCATGAATGATTGTTAAGAAGGTTCACCTCCAAAACCGTCATAAGGACTAGTTTTGAGAAAAGTTGATTTTATTTCCATCAAAACCTCATGGATCAAACATAAACCTATTAAAACACCAAGTAAACTTATATAGGTTCATATAAATGGTAATTTATTATATTAAATTATATGTATCATGACATGAAATAGTTTTTGAGAAAAAAAGTCACAAAGTTGAGGTACAAAGAAATCTACATGAAATCCAATCCATGGAGATAAAAATTTGGATATTTTTATTCATCATAAAATAATCATATGGTCAAGAATATTTCTATAATTACCCTTATTAGATCATCCAAAATAGCCACTCTATAAGAAATTGAAGTAATTTTCACCTAGTCAACTAATTTGACTGAGTTACATGTATTTTTTCATCAAAATGAGTTGTTTCATGATATGGAGGATTTTTGTAGGCCTAAATATAATTTTTTTTAGGTTAAATGGTTTTTATGTAGGTTTTAAAAGCCACCAAGTACAAAATTATAGGCTACTAAGTCTATTTGGCATAGTAGGCCTATTTGATCAAATAAGTCAACTAAGGAATGGTGTGGAAAGGCTATCAAGGAGCTCATGAAAAATTTCAACACTAAATATATGATTTTCAAGTGGATATATCATGCACTTTCAAGTATTCAAGTTCCATTTCATGAAAGGAAGGGGCTTAAGTGGAGTTAACTTTTCTTAAGGCTAATCACTCTAAATTGACTAGTTGACTAGCATCATGCATTATCCTTGGTTTTCATGTAAAATAAGGGCATTCACATACTTTTAACTCACTTAAATTGGATTTTTAAATCAATATTTGGCATAGAAGGAATGTAAAAAGAGTTTAATAAGTCAAGTGGGCCCACCTTTCCTTTCTAATGACAAAAATATCATACAAGGATTTTGACACAAAAGAGATATATTAAAGATTATTATTAGAAAATTATAATGGAAATGGACTTGAGTTAAAGTCTATATAACACTTATTTTATCCCTCTATGCCAATCACTTGGATATATCTTCTCTATTTTATATATATTCAATCTTTCAAGCTAATTTTCAAGATCTCTCTCTTGGGGCATGATTAAAGTCTACTAACATTGAGCTTTGGAGCCTTATAATACAAATAAAATGACTATTTTCATATTCCATTATTCTAGTATAGTGTGTTTGTGTTATTTGATTTTCACATGTGGTAGTATTTTTTCCCTTTTCAAGTCTTGATATCACCTAATTACTAGTATGCTAACTTATGCAGGTCATGTTCAATATTTGATTTCAATTGACTAAGCTAATAGTGGATATAATTGACTAGTTAGTGTCTTAAATTAGGCCTATTCCATCATTTCCCTCCTACTTTGATCAGTTGATAAAATCTCTATATGAAATACTAATGCATAGAGTAGATGAACATGAAATATAGGTCTATCACCAATAGTAGCTTAGATTTCCATTTTAGTAATCCTTCTAACAATTTTCATCCCAAAAATCATAGTAGGTTTTAGTAATAGTGAGCAAAGTGATACATCAAAGGAGCTACCCTCATCAAATCTAAAGGTCTAGTCTAAGAGTAAGTATCCCACATCTTAGATAATTCCAGTGTTTGTTTATGCTTGAAGGAGTTTTAGATCAATCTATCAACCTTTAAGTAGGGTTACATCTAGGTTACTAATAGTTATGACATGCCCAGTGGGATACAAATTTAGCCATTAGAGTACATAGTTTTGAGCATATTGGTATTTAAAATTAGTTTCAAGTATTTATATGGTCCTTATCTTAGAAGTAAAAAAGAAATTTTTTGTTCATAATTTAATTGATTTTCATATGTTTTTTAGGATATGGAAGCTTATAAAGAAGAATTCTATCATTCATCTCCTTATTAATAGCTCCAAAATGATCGATATACATCTTTTGATGATCCTCGTGACACATATCAGTCCTACCATGATCCATATCAGCCTTATGATGAACCTCATGAACCTTGTTATCTTTGTAATGAGCCTAGTCAAGTCCTAAAACAATCCATTTATAGCTTCAAGAAAACATTGTTTGGCTATGAGAAACAAATGATAAGCATAGATACTCAAAATATCTATGAATGAGAGATTACCAAGTATGAAATTTAGAACATGAAAGCTAATTTATAGTAGGCTAAAGAGGTATGTTCATCTTTCATAAGGCAAGGCCATTCAATGTTTAGTGTTTATATTATAGACATAGGTGGTCTAATTTTAGGCGTTGAAGAAAGGTTTCGTGGTTTATGAGAAACACCAAGGTCATCACAATAATACATTATTCCCATAAATCTACCCTTTTTTCTTTATGATCAACAAGCAAATGTTTATCATAACCCTCAAGACTTAATCCAAACCTTGTCTAGCTTTCCCACTAGGAAGTTTATCCAAGAGAGACCTAACAAGTTTGAATAAGTATGTTTTGAAGAGGATAATTTTCAAGTTCCATGGATGCAACAATTACTAAGGAAGAAGTTCCTAAACCCAAGTTCATGACTTGTAAATAGATGCAGTAGTCTAGGGAAAAATAAGGGCATTCAGGCATAAGTCAAGATGTTAAAATCAAGAGCAAGCAAGAGATAATTCAACCTCCACTCCTTCCTCTTGAGAGTCCCAAGTCCTTTTCATCATGGAAATATATTCAAAAATTAGTAAATTAGTGATAGGAGGAGAAGATGATCCAAGAGGATCAGCTCTAAGAGTAAAATCAAGCATCTATGGTAACATCTTTAGACTTTTCACATCTTCATAAGTATTTTCATGGGTCTACCATGCCAATTCTTGATAAGGAGCCTCTTATATGTGAGATTAATTAATAAGTTTGATTTGAAGTGATAGGTGATGATAAAGAGTTTTTAGTTCAAGATGAAGAGGACATCATCATTGATACAATTTCAAGTAAGGATAATGATGACTTAGTCTTTCATAATGCCAAATAAGATGAATTAAAGGATAATCTACAAGTAAAAGATGAAATACAAGAATAAGAGGTTTAATATGTACAATAAGAGATGGTATCTCAAGATCTCCTTGATCATATATCAGTTTCTCTTCATTAAGATGTTCCCCAAGAACTTGTAGAAGTTACCATTGATAAGTACAATCCAGCCAAAGAGGATAAGATTCAAGGTAATGATTATGATTTTTGGAAATAATATATGGATATTTTTAATGAATATCAAGTTCTTCAAGATCTCATACTTCCTATTTAGGTTTTTAATGACCAATTAACTATTGAACCTATCAATATTTTCCCATAATAAGAGCAAGTTTATGATGATGAAAAGAATGAAGAAGTGTCGGTTGAGGTAGTACCTCAAATCATTAATCATGAAAATAAATAAAGTGAAGAAATATTTCCCTTTATTATGCCTAAAGAGATACAAGATGTCAATCATGAGGATATTTATAAGTCACTTATCCAAATGGAGAAGAATCAAAGTACAATGGAAGACATCAAATCGTTGGTAGCCAATGAATGAAGAATAATTGGCATTATTATTGAAAAGTAGAAGAATATGGGAGGAGGATTAATCGGTCTTGGATCCACATCTTCAATCCATACACCTAAGAAGGGAATAAGAAGGTCTAGTTGCATCACCAAGTTTAAAGCTCATTTTCTCAAACCTTAGAATTCACCATTATTATATGTTGAAAACTTTTAAGGGCTTTGTATCATTTGATAAAAAAAATTATGTGCATTCATTTGACATGTAAATAATTTGTAACCTCATCAATCAAAATTTTAAATATCATGGCCAAATTAGAAGTGTATGGATCTACCATGTTAGAATAGGTTCCTTTTCTATATTCATACAAGACAAACATAGTATTCTAAGATAACAAATTCAATATAATTACATTGACCATAGAGGAAAAACACTAAAATAACTTATTCTACTATGTAGAGAGGATTGTAGACTAGGATAGTGACAATGAGGAAGTTCCTAATATTGCAAAGGAAAGGTATAACTTCTTGGTGCTTAAGTCTATAAGATTACACAAAGCTACATCTAATCCTGAGGTACTCCCCTATGTGGTCTTGGCCCACCAAATTATTTTTTAGTCCAGGTGTGTGGTTGACATGATCAATTATGTCAATTTAGGAAATGATATCACTTATTTAGCTAGATTAGAATTTCAATCCTATTATGAATTTCCTAGGCCCTAAATTATTTATAATCAAGAAACTATGACCCAATGGCTTGATTGAAATAATATCAGATAGATCTTGAGAAGATGGGTAGATAAGCCAAGGAGATTCATTTTTAAGTCTAAAATATATTAGATCCCCATCAGTTAACTCAGAAAAGGGTTTAGAATGGGTATGGCCATGATGAATAGGTTACATGGAGTAGAAGACACTGGCCATGTGGATGAGAAGTGGGTTCTACGGCTATCTATAATCATAGATTACTCCACAACCCCCCTTGGGGATATCATTTCCCATAATTTTTGTGCCCAAATCAAGAAGACCATGGCATGGCTAACCCAAGAAATAATTTTTACATGATTTTATTCTTGGTTGAAACTATTTATGCTACTTTTAAATTTCCCTAGTTTACTGATTAGGACCCAAACATGAGATGGACCATCACCCATGTCTTCAAAAAGTTTAAAATTAAATATATAGGTAGGAGATGTGGGTTGTTTCTAAGTAGTCTAATTGTATATATAGACATCCATGAATGAACTGTGCCCAATCTATCAACATAGATTAGGGAAACTCTTAGCACATTGGGAGCCAATTGGTACTACCCTATCTACATCATAATTAGAGTTTAAGGGATCAGGACAATCTCATTCAAGTTGCCTACCATAGTTCAAAAAAAGTTAGTCATGTAGGAGGTTTCCTTCTAACTACTCACAAGAGTAGATGGATTATGCAAAAATAAGAAGAAAGGACCAGTCTACCCCCAATTATTCAACATCAGTTGATTTAAAATTGAAACTTGGCATTCAATCATAGCTATTTCCAAACATAGGTCCAACTTTAATATAGAGAAAGATACTAATAAGGAATGGGATCCTATACATTTGAAATTCAATCACTATGTTAGACATAGGGTGGATCTCAGTATCACATACCATCATCATCTTGAGGATGGAGATTAGTTATACCTTAATGTAGTTGATAACATAGAGGTCAATTAAAGGATAAAAGGTACTGGGATCACAAAGATGAAAGGAAGACTAAATGGTGTAGGGTTTTTTCAGGTGTTTGAACACCAAGATACTTAATCAGGAATGTTAGCATCTCCTATCCATACTCCCAACCTTGAATAAGAATGACCAACTAACCTATAACTCAATTGAAGAATACTCTAATCAATATTTCCCATATTGGAGAAAAGAGGGGCTAGTTTAGGGAAGAAATTTGAGTAGGCTTCAACCTCAGGGGTAGCATCCAACATCTCATCTCGAATGTAAAGTTATACCTCATCACATACAACACCTTCAATAGGAATAATAGTCACCTCTAATCCTACACTATTAACTTTAACATATCCATTGCCTTCCCTCCCTCCTACTAGAGAAGGATCACATACTATAGGTTAGAAACATATAATCTTACCCACATTTTTCTTCTATAAACAAAACTTGAGCATATTTAATTCACCCAAACTCTAGGTCATGTCAACCTCCAACCTTACAAGCCCCTCACTAGACTTGTAATTAGGCCTGTAACCATGTCATTTCCCACCATCACCCATATCATCCACTTTTAGGGTCTCATGGATGTCCAAATTTACCCCAGTCATACCCAAAACTATGCCTAGACCTAGCCCACAATTGCCTAAAAAGAGGCCTACTATCATCCTTTCATAAGTTCCCCTGTTCTGTGTTAGTTATTCAACTATCACTAGTGATTATTCATCCCCTAGTTGTATGTTTATATTAGTCACAACCACTGATAGCTTCTAGGTATCTACCTTATAAGGTTTGACTCCAAATCAACCATTACTTCCCTTATCATATCCCCCAAGTGGCTCTTTAGATAAATCATGGATTAAGTAGATGCAACTAGCCACTAGGGAGAACCTAGACCAGGTCATAATGGACCCTCACCATGTTACATTAAATTTTGACAAGGAGTTTGGGACAATGAAGAGGGTGACCAAGAGGAAGGTCACCCACCCTGACCAAATAGTTCTATGTGAAATAGAAGAAACCTTTTTTCAGCTGAAAAAGATAAAGAAGTCTAGGAAGGGCCAATAAAAACAATACAAGGAGGACCCCCTCTCAGCTCTCCAAAAAATTATGGATGTGGCTTCTAAATTATTAAATGGAGTTCACCAAATAATAACTAACTTGGAGCATAAACACAAGTCCACCTTACTATATTAGACCATAACAAAAGTGGAATGGGTCATGGAAGAAATATTTGATATGTTGAATACCTTAGCTTAGTACACAGCAAAAAGAGATGAAATATACAATAAGGTCCTCAAGGTAGAAGCTATATATGGAGGGTATGATAAAAATATAATCAACTTGATGAGGTTGATTAGCATAAATAAATTCTAGGGCCTAAACTTGATTCCCTTGGAGGACTAGAGCAATTCTCAGTCTTTGTAATTGGCAAGAGAAATAACTTTAACTAGTGGATTGAAGATATGAGGTCCCTAGGAATATCCCTTACACCACAAGGTGATAAATTTATAACCTTACTGAAATATGGTGAAATTATGTAATTACATAACAAATATGGGTCCATCATTAACAAGGATTCATTCATGGATCAACTATAAAACTTCATGGTGAATTTCTAAAAGCAAACCATGGCTAGAGGGATGAACTTTGGATAAGAGATGGTGGATTTGGGAGCCTCTATCAACCAAAAAATATAGAAGGATGTAGCCATCAAAAACTTTGTGGGACCTATCCTAAGTATGCATGAAGAAATGGCTAGACTCATAGCCAAGCTACTAATGGATGATATCATCGATTTGATATTGATTGATAAGGACTATAGGAAATGTTATAAAGCATGGAGAGGATATGTTGAGGCCCAAAAATAAACTTCCACCTCAGGATCCACCACCTCATCAACCCCTTTTAGAATTCCTTATTTCTCAAATGACACTAGTAATCCATCTTATTTTGTAGTAAGAGCTTCATTTTTAGCTATACCAGTGGGATCTTAGCCCAACTCTTTAGGAAAAAAACATCCACCTAGTGGGTTCCTTCTAAACAAGATACATGTCCCAAGGTCCTTCAAATTGTATTATAAAATATTCCCATTTTTTGAATAGGGAATATTCTATAAATTTAGGACATAGAAGACCTTGTCTACCAATATGTGGCATGTTAACTGGTTCTTTTTGTAACCACTTGAGGAATTAAAGTGGATTATATATAGGGGTTATCCCCTTTATTGTAAAATAGAAACATAAGTTTTTGAATTAATTCAAAGAGAAAGGAAATTCCAGTAATTAATTCATTATTTTTATTCTTTTCATGCATTCTTATTTCTCAATATTTATTAATAATATATGATCTCATTTATTTAATGGTAAAAATTTGGCATTAGTGTTTTTAATGTATCTTGTTAGTTTGTGCTTTCATCTAGGCTAATGAAGTCTATTTGGTATGCTCTATTTTCTTCCTACATTACTAGTAAATGTGTTTGAGATAATTTACTATAGGTAGAATTCTAAAGCATCCTTTTTAGATATGTGCATTATATTCACCCTATAATCCTCACTATACTTTTGATGTTCTATGTCTAATCACTTAAATATAATAGTTAGTTTTATTTGCATTATTATCAAAAGAAACTAAAGGGGATTGATTGGTCTTTGTTGTTGTAAGGGAATTTCCTTGTCTACCCTAACCTACTCCATAGTTTGAAATTTTTAAACATGAATCACCTTATATTAATTTTCATTATATAACAATTTATTTGTTTAAGAGTTGTATGTTATATTAGAAAATACAAAACAATTTACATCATAACAAAATTTAGGTAAATTGTGTCACTATCAATGTTCTTGGTGTCCTTATAGTAGGGTTTTCTTGTAGACTAAAAAGTGGTCATCACATAATCTCTCCAGCAAAACTAATTGAATCCCTAATGTTTTTTAGGACCTATGCTATAATCTAAGAAATGTTATTATGTTTTTTACATTATATCATTTACAGAGACATACATCAATATTACATACATCTTTCCTAATCATGATTGGAATTTTGGGACTTAATTGAATATTAAAGCATGATACATAGGACTTAAATCTTTCCATAGACCTTCTAAACCTTCTTAGCATCCCAAATTGAATGGGAATATCTATATGGACTAGGTTCACTATGTGTGTAGGATTTTATAGGTTTATCTTGACCATTATTATTGATCATTCCTTGAAGACCTCAAGTGATCTAATACTTAACCATTTATTTGTAATTTAGCCATGCATACATTCTCTATGTCTATTTTGGACTTTGTCTTTATCTCTTTATATAATATTATCTCATACACTAGAAAATGAATACCTATAGATTTGTAGACCTATAAGCCTACATTTTCATTTCTTGAAGTTATTCATGGTGCATATTTGGATCAACTTGGAATTGGAAACATATTCACACACCTCCTAAAAATATTGATGTACTTTTAGACCCTCATATTCTCTTGACTTATTAATTTCCATTAAGTTTTCATACATTAGCCTATGTATCACTATTCTACTCCTTTGAACCTAATTAGACCTTTTATTCATGAGCTTGTCTTCAGTCTCCCTAGTTCAACTTAGTGAGGGTATTGTGAGTATTTGGATGGGATTGCATAGGTGCCTACATCTCTTAATGTTTCACTAGCCTTTGTGCCACTAGGAACTAATATAAATGTGATTTGGAGTTTTTTATTTTAGGAGATGGGCTCGTTGTAGTGTGAAAATGTCTTTAGATCTTTATTACATAACAAACATTCTAATGAGGACATAAGGACCACCCTTCTCCTACATAAGACCGTTATACAGAGCCAGAGGTACCTACACATAGATATTCAGTAAAATATGATATTTATATAAATCAATCAGACATTATAATGGATAAAAGTGAAACTTAGGCATTCTCAAAAACCTTAAACTATGCTAAGATACCTTAAAATTTTATAAACAGGTTTATGAAAGCATCATGGGCTAATTTATGGTTTCTTGGCCTTGAAATCTATAAGGAAGCTTATTTATTTGAGAGAGGATATCCTCTACATCCTTGAATCACTCTTGACACATGAATAATACATTGGTCCATACACTTTCAGTTTGAAGATTGATTATCATGAGAATAAATTGAGTCATGTTTGAAGCTTGTCTCCTTCATTCACATGGTAAGCATTGAATAACTTAAAGGAGACCTAATTTTATCAAATGGTGATCATGTTTATCATGAGAGGGGAATGGAGGGAGCATGTATATTCTTCACTAATCACCTTTATGCCCTGTTATTTTATAAAACACAATGAATACCTATAGGTTTGTAGACCTAGAGGCCTACATTTTCATTTCTTAAAGTTATTCATGGTGCATATTTGGATCAAATTGGCATTGGAAACATATTCACACACCTCCTAAAAATATTGATGTACTTTTAGACCCTCATATTCTCTTGACTTATTAATTTCCATTAAGTTTTCATACATTAGCCTATGTATCACTATTCTACTCCTTTGAACCTAATTAGACCCTTTATTCATGAGCTTGTCTTTAGTCTCCCTAGTTCAACTTGGTGAGGGTACTGTGAGTATTTGGATTAGACTACATAGGTGCCTTCATCTCTTAATTTTTCACTAGCCTTTGTGCCACTAGGAACTATTATAAATGTGATTTGGAGTTTTTTATTTTAGGAGATGGGCTCGTTGTAGTGTGAAAATGTCTTTGGATCTTTATTTCATAACAAACATTCTAATGAGGCCATAAGGATCACCCTTCTCCTACATAAGACCATTATACTGAGCCAAAGGTACCTACACTTAGATATTCAATAAAATATGATATTTATATTAATAAATCAGACATTATAATGGATAAAAGTGAAACTTAGGCATTCTCAAAAACCTTAGACTATGCTAAGATAACTTAGAAATTTGATAAACAAGTTTATGAAAGCATCATGGGCTAATTTATGGTTTCTTGGCCTTGAAATATATAAGGAAGCTTATTTATTTGAGAGAGGATATCCTCTACATCCTTGAGTCACTCTTGACACATGAATAATACATTGTTCCATACACTTTCAGTTTGAAGATTGATTATCATGAGAATAAGTTAAGTCATGTTTGAAGCTTGTCTCCTTCATTCACATGGTAAGCATTGAATAGCTTAAAGGATACCTAATTTTATCAAATGGTGATCATGTTTATCATGAGAGGGGAATGGATGGAGCATGTATATTCTTCACTAATCACCTTTATGCCCTGTTATTTTATAAAACACAATGAATACCTATATGTTTATAGACCCAGAGGCCTACATTTTCATTTCTTAAAGTTATTCATGGTGCATATTTGGATCAACTTGGCATTGGAAACATATTCACACACCTCCTAAAAATATTGATGTACTTTTAGACCCTCATATTCTCTTGACTTATTAATTTCCATTAAGTTTTCATACATTAGCCTATGTATCACTATTCTACTCCTTTGAACCTAATTAGACCCTTTATTCATGAGCTTGTCTTTAGTCTCCCTAGTTCAACTTGGTGAGGGTACTGTGAGTATTTGGATTAGACTGCATAGGTGCCTTCATCTCTTAATGTTTCACTAGCCTTTGTACCACTAGGAAGTATTATAAATGTGATTTGGAATTTTTTATTTTAGTAGATGGGCTCGTTGTAGTGTGAAAATGTCTTTGGATCTTTATTACATAACAAACATTCTAATGAGGACATAATGACCACCCTTCTCCTACATAAGACCATTATACTGAGCCAAAGGTACCTACACTTAGATATTCAATAAAATATGATATTTATATGAATAAATCAGACATTATAATGGATAAAAGTGAAACTTAGGCATTCTCAAAAACCTTAGACTATGCTAAGATACCTTAAAATTTGATAAACAAGTTTATGAAAGCATCATGGGCTAATTTATGGTTTCTTGGCCTTGAAATATATAAGGAAGCTTATTTATTTGAGAGAGGATATCCTCTACATCCTTGAATCACTCTTGACACATGAATAATACATTGTTTCATACACTTTCAGTTTGAAGATTGATTATCATGAGAATAAGTTGAGTCATGTTTGAAGCTTGTCTCCTTCATTCACATGGTAAGCATTGAATAGCTTAAAGGAGACCTAATTTTATCAAATGGTGATCATGTTTATCATGAGAGGGGAATGGAGGGAGCGTTTATATTCTTCACTAATCACCTTTATGCCCTGTTATTTTATAAAACACAATGAATACCTATATGTTTATAGACCCAGAGGCCTACATTTTCATTTCTTCAAGTTATTCATGGTGCATATTTGGATCAACTTGGCATTGGAAACATATTCACACACCTCCTAAAAATATTGATGTACTTTTAGACCCTCATATTCTCTTGACTTATTAATTTCCATTAAGTTTTCATAAATTAGCCTATGTATCACTATTCTACTCCTTTGAACCTAATTAGACCCTTTATTCATGAGCTTGTCTTTAGTCTCCCTAGTTCAACTTGGTGAGGGTACTGTGAGTATTTTGATTAGACTGCATAGGTGCCTTCATCTCTTAATGTTTCACTAACCTTTGTACCACTAGGAAGTATTATAAATGTGATTTGGAGTTTTTTATTTTAGGAGATGGGCTCGTTGTAGTGTGAAAATGTCTTTGGATCTTTATTACATAACAAACATTCTAATGAGGCCATAAGGACCACCCTTCTCCTACATAAGACCATTATACTGAGCCAAAAGTACCTACACTTAGATATTTAGTAAAATATGATATTTATATGAATCAATCAGACATTATAATGGATAAAAGTGAAACTTAGGCATTCTCAAAAACCTTAAACTATGCTAAGATACCTTAAAATTTGATAAACAGGTTTATGAAATCATCATGGGCTAATTTATGGTTTCTTGGCCTTGAAATATATAAGAAAGTTTATTTATTTGAGAGAGGATATCCTCTACATCCTTGAATCACTCTTGACACATGAATAATACATTGATCCATACACTTTCAGTTTGAAGATTGATTATCATGAGAGTAAGTTGAGTCATGTTTGAAGCTTGTCTCCTTCATTCACATGGTAAGCATTGAATAACATTAAAGGAGAGCTAATTTTATCAAATGGTGATCATTTTTACCATTAGAAGGGCATGGAGGTAGCATGTATATTCTTCACTAATCACCTTTATGCCCTGTTATTTTACAAAACACATGAACCTTAGCACATAACATAAAAATTACCTACCAAGGGGAACTATGGGTTATTATGTACTTATAAGTACTATAATAACATGATTAGAGGATTCTAAAATAATTAAAATACCCCTTATATACCTTACTCCATTCTTAATTCACCATAATATGTTTAAACTTTTCATGAATCTACTTGTAGATGGGCATGTGGGGTTTGCAAATGGCTTTTTACCACCTAGGGGTCTTTAAAATAATTTTTAAAACTTAGGGGATGGATCTAAGAAAAAATTGCATTAATATCAATACCATAAAGGGACCCACCTCTAGATAAGATTTTGGGATCTAAATCCCCTTCTATGGATTATATTATGCAACTTAATTTGGCCCTTATGAGCTTGCCAAAAAAATTGATGGGAATTCAACTACCTTTCCTTGCATATTTAGGCCCTATAAATTATATTATATAGTTTCCATGAACCCTCATGAAGTGTATAACCACCTTATATATTGGCATGATTGTACAAATCTATATAAACTTGTAAACACCTATAGAATACCTATTTTATATATTTTCCCCATGTCTGAAGCTTTAAAAATACATTGGAGGGAAGATGGAGGTAAAATAGGAGCCAAAGACAAGATTAAAATAGGTTTTATGTACGGAGGGAAGTTGGAGAGTCATTTTCAATGTGTGCAACCATTTTGGTGAATGAAAGGTGTGTTTAACTTCCAAAAGGACACTTTTATGTGTAAAAACACCTTGTCATGACATTATGATGGAAATTATACCCATTGGGAGACAATAATAATAAAATGTGACACCTAAACATATCTTTTCCAAAGTTTTACAATGTGAACTTTGACTCATATAATGTTTAAAGGGTCATTTGATGACTTGGAGGGCTGATTAAAGCTTGAAATAGGTTTGAATAAGTAGACCATTAAAAACAACCTTGGATACATCATTAATTACTATTTTAATACTTAATCAAGATTTGGACACCATTACTCATCTTTCTAGTAAGGTCCCTCCTTAATATGTGGTTAAAATAGGTAGAAACACCATGAAAATAAGAAACCTTAAATTTTCCAAATTACCTTAATTTTTGCTAAAGTACCTTAACCTTATCAAACAATGCATAAATAATTCATTAGGATTAAAAAAACTTGACACCCTTCCATTCACTCAATAATAACCTATGAAGACCTACTACATTATCCAAAGACTCAAACATGTTGCTACATGAGAATCCTTCAAGAAAGTTCTAGCACATTCCATGAAACCATAAAAAATTCTAATAGGGCTTTCAAGAAGCATTTATAATACCATTACAATATCTATACCACCATGTACATGCTTGGAGAGGTTTCATGAAAAAAATTTGGACTATAGGGGTTGAAATTTGGCCATTTTTAGTTTATCTAGCATTATAACAACTATTACATCTTTGATTTATTATGAGATGCTCTCTTTATTATTGACTTATCTTTCTATGAGTTTCATTATTGATATTTTTAAACCTTAATATTTCTATTCACATTTTTGTGTGACATTTTGGTTTCATTTCTCCCATTTTCATCATTCTCATATCTTTGATTGAGTATGGATAGTTACTTCTCTTTCATCGATGTTGTTTACATTTCTAGTTTTTCCATCTTTGTTTGAGAATGGATTATTACTTCTCTTATGTTTTTTACATTATTATGTTTCATGATTATTTGGTTTGATATAGATTTTTTACTTTTCTTACTTTGGATACATGTCTAGGTGTTTTGGTAATTAGTAGACTTAGATTTTTAGTTTCATAATATTCCCTATCTTTTGTCATTTATCTTGGTATTTTAGTTCTAACCTAGCCTTTGTCATCTTGTCTTACTAATTTCCCAGGTACGTTAGTTTATTTTATAATTTTTTCCATTTAATTTAACATTCCTACGAATGATTATTTTACTCTCTAGCCTTGTATCCCTAGGGTTTATCTAATGCAATTATTGTGCCCTCCACGATCAAGACTATAAATACAACATGCAACCATTCAACAATAAAGTTAATTCAAGGTATGTATATGGTACTTTTAGTTATTTTAGTTATTTAATTTTATTTATATTTTTATTTCTAGTATAATTTTTTAGATCAATTAGTGTGATGATATTTTCTTTCTCAAATCACCATCCCATTTTATACTTGGGTGACACATGATGAGCTTTGAGTGGGTAATATGTATACACACAATATTTTTAAACTTTATCATTTACTGACACTTTATCTCTTATATCAACTTATTGAGTTTAGATATTTTTGAGTGCACAACTTAAGGGGTGC
Source organism: Torreya grandis (assembly GCA_037957365.1). Taxonomy (NCBI): domain Eukaryota; kingdom Viridiplantae; phylum Streptophyta; class Pinopsida; order Cupressales; family Taxaceae; genus Torreya; species Torreya grandis. The sequence continues at coordinate 172,174 of JARHVA010002973.1, forward strand.
ACCAAGAAAGGGGTGGACAAACCACTAGTACTTCATGAAACATTGTTGTTCAAATCTACCATGCTTATATCAACTACAAAAATTGTATATTTGATCCCTTAAGCAATATTCCTCCTAATAGTCCCTAACTAAACCAAGACATATATTTTTTTATTATATCATCCTAGTTCAATTTAGAATTTTTTATATCCCACCATATTTCATACTAGGTCAGCCTAGGTCAATGTAGTTTGAAAATTATGACATACTCTTCACAACTAATTCAGCCTTAGCCAACCTAGTTTGAGGTTAAACGATAACTTTTAAACTACATTTATTTTAGTATATAGCATTAACTAAAATTATAGTAAGGGTTATGATCACTCACCATTATAAGTACAAGTCCCATTTCAATCCAAGAGGAATATTAATTTTATCACTATTATTCCTTGTAATTTAGCTTAAGTCAACATTTAGAGAAGCCATTACTTAGATCTTATCTTAGAGGGAAAATACTGTCTTGTGGAGTCATGGTTTCAATAGGAGGATTATTTTTAGCCTATATCTTGATTCAACCATTGATCCTTACAACCACAACAATCTCTTGTAAATCACCATTGGCCGAGGGAGAAATTGAGGTTCATTAGGTTTTATTTAAGTTAATTTATCTAACCCTAGATTTTTCATTTAATATATATATATATATATATTATATAATTAACAACTTTAATGGATGTATAACTCCTTTTTTAATCTCTTATATAGTTATAATTAGTGTGGTTATATTTTTTTTAAATTTTCATTTCCTACTTTAGGTAAACTAGGCCCCCATTTGCATACTATAGTTCCTTACCCTTTTTATTTTAATCATCCCCCTTATTTGTGTTGCTCTATTTGAAATACTAGATTAAATTAATATTAGAATATCTAGTTAAGTTTATTCCATTATATTGATTTCCTAGACTTTGGAACCCTCTCCATTGATGTTATGTTATAATTTATCCTCTATCTAGGTTTAGCATATCCATTTGGTCATACCCTAATATAACTATCAATGATATCTATTTCATTTACCTTCTATGAGTCTAGATATCTTAGATAGGATAATTTTCAAGTTAATCTTAGTTTGTTACATTTACTATGTATTATATATGTAGAACTTGACTATGTTAAAACTAACAGGATCAATTCACACTTGCTTTAAAGTAGACACATTTGTTGAATGGAAACACTCTTATGGAAAGTAAATTTATAGAAATTAAATTGTAGGAAAGTAAATTACACTTGGAAAAAAAGTAAAGTAAATACTAGAATTGAAATGATAATTTATGTTTGGAAGCTTCCCAAATAATGAATTAAAAGTATGCATGCTAAATTTAAAATACACATATATAAATAAATTGATTTTTAATGAAATCAACTAGGATAATAAATACACACACTTTAAAGAAATGAAATAAAATAAAATAAAATGTTCACATAACATAAAATGAAATAGTTAATGAATGGGAAACCAAACTACCAAATCTTTATGAGTGCACCATATCTTGGTTGGATTAGAGATTGACTCCCCTCATTTTTAAGGTAGAATTAAATCATATCAAGGTTATTAATTCACCTATAAAATTAAACTATTTTATATAATTATTATTACAATACTTTGTTTTTAACTCTCTTTTAATATAAAATACTCTATTATAGTCTCTACCTGATTGTTGATTATCTAAATATTACATCTATTTAGCATATATATAGAGAAATAAGGAATTTTACTATCTAATTTAGAATCCTAGGAATTATAACCATCTAACCTATACAATTATAGAAATAGTAGAAGGAAAACATAGTAGACATATGATACAATAATGAATTTGAAAATATATACACCTAATTTTTTGTCACTTTAGTGATGTTTTCTCTTGTAGGAGTTTGTAAGGATATAAATATCCCTAGGTTTGGATTGGGTCATGATACTTTAAGAGATATGTTTCCATCATATTCTATCAAACTATCAATATTTTTAGTTTGACCTTCTTTGGGACTTTATTTGTCTTACCTTTCCACCTACTTCTTGTCCAGATTTGATAGCTTCTCTATATCCTACTACATCATCCTAGTCAATACAATTTGTTTCATGATTAAGTCTTCCATGTCTTGTATTGACCAATCCAATACACTTATGATTTTATCTTATATCATTTTTATTGTATTGGCCTAGCTAATAATACATTATCTCAGCTGACATATTAAAAATGAAACATCCTAGATGATCATCCTAGAGTTTAGGGTTAGTTTTAGGTATTATATCCATATATAGGGGTCATATTTCATTCCTAAAAGATATATCACATTCATACACTCTAATTCTACTCACATTTATACCCCTAAGTATTATTTTGGAGATTTATAAGGTTTGAAACCTTATCTTTGAAGTATTATCTTGTGGTGTCATTGAATATCAATAAGAGAGGTATTTTGGGGTTCCCAACTAAGGATATCTAGGTCTTAATCCAACCATTTGAGGTCTTCAACCTAAAACATATCTTGAAAAGTCCACTTTAACCAAAATGGGAGTTTAAAGCATCGATAGGTCCACCTAAAAGTAAAATATCCCTCCACTCTTTCCTTTACGTAATTAGTAGATTATATGTTGTTTATTGCTTTGTGGATGTATGTGTGTATCCTTGCTTAGGTTCTTACTTATAATAAATAAATTGACATAGATATATGATTGCTTAGGTTTACCATTTACCACCTTAAGCTACATATACCCATATTTAGTTGACCAATGCACCTTACCATATTTAAAATCACTTACATATCATTTAATTTACTTGTACCTCTTTAAATCATGTAATTTACTTAGATCTTTACAATCACTATCTATATTGAGCCTTAGTGAGAGTTATACCCTATGTCATAGGATTAAGATTTTAAAATATTTTCTATTGAAATTTGAGTTTGGATCACCATTTGATATGTCTATGAATATCCTAGTTACTTAACCACTCATCCAAATATATACAATCTCTATTGATTAACCTTATTCAAGTTCTAATCTATTGAGAGAAATAGGATAATTGTAGTACTTCCTAGCCCATGCATATATAAACCATGTAATATAAATATAAATGAATTGGTATAATGAGGTAAGGAATATAATATTTTTTTTATTCAATCATTTCATCCTTGATTTAAAGGAAACATTTATTCCTAAAAAAATTGTGGAGTAGTTTTAACTCAAATTTCCAACTAATTGTCACAATCAATAATGTGCACCTATAGTAGTTATTATGGGTAGAATGTAGTAAATTTATATGGGTAAATTATGATACATATGTGGATACAAGTTTACATAATTGGTTTTTATCTAACTCAATGAATTTATTATCCTTTATGTCTATGGGTATACAAAATTTCACAAGAGTCATGAACATTTTGCACTCTTCATTCAACATTAATAATACAAAAAATAGTCAAGCCTTTAAATCATAATAATTTATATAAAGATAACTATTTTTAACCAAACAATATGAATATAGATCATTCATATATTATGTGCATATATGGAAATTTTATGGGACAAAAGAGTGTGGATAAAAATATAGGGAAGTGTTTTAGGAAAGACTGAGTAGTAAGATGAGGGCCATTTCTTGGCCTCATCATAACCCTAAACTCAAGTATTTGAACGTCTATGTGAAAAATATATTAATTTATTTCTATTTAAAATTCTAAATTGAAATGTGTATAAATAAGTTTTAAATCACAAGGTTTGATCCTCAATAATCTTCCTATAAGGCATCCTTTATCTTTCTCAATTGTCTAGAATTTCTTCATATCCTCTTGTTCATCAAGTTTTCTTAATATTTTCAACCTTGAAATTGTAATTGAAGAAATTTTATCTATAATTTAATATATTTTTGAGGTTTATCCATCAAAATAATTGTATGCTTCATTCTAGTTTGTATTAGAATGAAAGATGAAGTAGGTTACAAATTCTTTCCTAGTTTCATGAACTATTTCAACAAATTTGGGAAACATGGTTAATTTCTTCCATTGATATCTCATATTTTTATTATGGGTACTCTACTCTAAGATATATTCTATTATATTTCCATACCTATATATAATTCATCAAATAATTTTTCCTCCTCAATTCACAAAATTCTTTTAATAACATAAACTATTAACATTCAATTCATTATCAAATATGACTACATACCCATAACAAATATTTGATCTCCACATAAATTTAAATATAGGATTTAATTAAAAAAAACTAATATAAATCATGTCATCCTTATATCCTAAAATTATTATGCATGTTTGATATTAGATCAATTTCTCCTTGTAATCTATAGACCCTACATGTGGTCTACATTTAAACATATTCATGAATAATAATAAATATATAATAGTTATAAATACAACCCATTAATTACTACATCAATATCTAAGTTGTTATTTTCAAGTTCTTAGTCCTTTTTATTAAAATACTTATGTAATATTTATTCATTAGATAGGATGACTTGCAACTATCCTCTTTCTATTAGTAGACTAGGACTTGAATAAGATTAACTAAATATAACTTGTGTATATGTGGATGGTTGGGTTAGGAAAAATCATATCCATATATATAGTAGAGTGTAATATAAAAATCAAATGTCAAAAGGAAAGGATTACAAATCCTAAGCTGATGATAAAAGATATATCTCTCACTATACCTCAACAAATGTAAATGGTTGTAACTATGGTGGTAAACATGAAAGTAAATTAAAAGGTTATAAAGGGGTACAAACTAAATTAAATAATGGGTTAGATGTTTGTAAATAGGTAAGGTGAAATGGTAAAAAAATGGGGTTATATGAAATTTAAAATGATTTATGAAAAGTCTAAGAAATCTTATATCTACACTAGCTTATTTGGTATAGGGAAGAGACTAAATAAGGATACACACATATAAATCCACAATGAAATAAACAAAATAATACATAATATAATAATTAAATAATTTAAAGAATTTAGATATATAAATACTTATAATGTGGTGAATCTATCGATACCTCAATTTCCCCTTTGGCTCAAGTAGAGATTTGAAATATTTTTTTGTAGATTAAAGACTTCAAATGGTTGTATGAAGACCTAGATACCCTTAGTGACTCCCAATGACCTCTCATATTAATCTTCAATCACACCACAAAACAACCTCCAAGATAATTTTATAAACCCTATAAATATCTTAAATACTTCCTAGGGAAGAAATTTGAGTAAAAGAAAATTGTATGAATGTGATATATTATTATTAGAGTGAAACATGACACACATATATATTTTTACAATACCCTAAACCAACCCTAAACTATAAGTTAATGTTATTTCCCAGGATGATATAATTGGAAAATGTTAGATGGCTAGTACAATATTCTTCATGCTATTGTGGTAAAAAATGTAAGGAGACACACTCATAATTGTATCAGGTAGGCTGATATATTATAGGAAGGATAAAGACACAAAATAAATGGTATTGGATAAGTCTGTAGGATTATAAGGAAGCTAACAAATCTAGATAATTAGTAGACAGAATGAATGGATAGATTAAATATTAGAGGAAGTTAAACTAATATTAGTGATGGTGTAATAGGATATAATGGTAACATCTCTTTCTATGTACCATAATCCATTCCCACCCCATTATTAGTTTACCATTTAAGGCATAAACTCAAGGATATTGAAGCATATAAAAAAAATTTCAAGAGAAAGAATCAATAAATGATAAAGTGAAAAATATTATGTGTTTACATAATTCATTTTATTTTTTAAGAGATGGTGGATATTTAATTTTTATATCATAAAAAAACACCATTCATCTCTCATATGCTGAAATTTCTTGATATATAAATGTAATTAATAGAAAGTACCATATCAACAATAGGAATACCTAGGATAATGATACATTGAGTAGTAGTATGATAGGTACTTAAAAATGAGATATCTTGAGCCTAACATTCAAAAACATGTGTATAATATTCCTTATTTGAATCAAGTTCTTATGATTCAATGATAATGAAGAAGTATCTTGACAATCATGGCCCAATAAAAATAAATTAAGAACTTTTCAAAGAATCTTTAGTTTGCAAATGACTTTATATTTTATTTAAACATAACCAAAAATTGTAAGTGTTTCTATCATGACATGTGGTATTTAATTTAACCATATATAATAAATATTAGGTTATATCAATTTATACAAGTAAGCTACAAGAGTGGTTATAGGTGTCACACAATAGTGTTTATAGGCTTTTGTAGCTATTATTATAAGTATATCCAAAACTACTATAGGTATGAAACCCATTGAAAATAGGATTTTATTATTGAATATTTGAACAATTCCTTGAATGTCTCTATAATTACATGTGTCTCAATTACTAAATGGGATGAGCGTTGGAAATAGAATGAATATATCCTTATCATAATTTACCATGTAATGATTGACATCCCACTTTTGACATTTCTAGATGTAACATGAATTTTTCGTATACCCCTAAATGACTATTTTATTTTTATATCAATCCAAAGGAGATGAATATAATTTATAGCCTTATTCCCCCTAATTTAAGGTAGACACTTGTTCTCAAATGAACTACATGGTGTAATTTTGTGAGGGTAGTTAAGAGATGGGACACACATATGTGTGATAATTAATACACAAATATGGTGATAGGACAAGTACTGAAATCATGAGGGTATTTTGGGTCGATGTGATAAGAAGTGGGATGACTAAGAATAATGTTGACTTAAGATTGGTTAATAATTTCATCAAGTAGTGCGTAATATAATACAAAATACAAATATTGTACATACCTATTGAAAATATAAAAAACATAATTATCCTAAATAAAAAGTATAATTACCTATCTTGGTATTAGTTTACCAATAAAATAATAGTGATGTATAAGAGTCTAGTAATACGTACATTGAAATAAAAACATGTAGTCATTCAGGTAGTGTGACGAACTAATGAAATCAAAAATCAAGCATCCATAGTGATGGAATGATAATGTAGGATGATTGAAAGTTGAATACAACATTGAAAGAGCCTATAAGATTAAGAATTTAATAAATTCCAAAATTACCATTATGATTCATGTGGGAGTTGGCATTAAGTGAAGATCCCAATTGTGTAGAAAATGATTCGTGATGATGATAAAATAAAATAGGATTTATAAATATATTATAAATTGATAAAGATAAAGCACTAATAATTCAACATGAACATGCCAAGATATAAAAAATTGGTAGTAAGTTTATAGTGGTGGTTTTAAGGCCATAAATCTAATAGTGGTTGTAAAAGGAAGATAGGATTGTAGTATTAGTAGGAATAAACATTAGAATTGTATTTGTTATGTCATATGAGTCTTATGAGAGAAATTAAAGGCAACCCTATAATGTATGTGAGAAATATGTAGTAGGGTAAGTGGGAATCTCAAACATGAAAGAACAACATGGATCAGACAGCCCATGAAAATATGCATCTTTATCTTTTTTAGTGATGACAAAATTTATTAAAATGTTCTAAGAAAGAACATGTAGCATTGATAAGCTATTCTTATATAATTTTTAAGAAAATATACTAAAGTAAATAAAGGGTTATATTTTTAAGTAAGATTTTTGAAACAATGTAAGAATAAATACAAATGTAGAAGACATGATAGATTAATTATTACTTGAATTTTTCAATTTTTTCCCTTCTATTAGCAAGAAACATGGTTTTTAAACCAAGACCATAAACAAATTTTGAGGCTTTTAATTTTTAATTTTTTTAATTATTTCTCAACATTTTGAGAAATGATGACATGATAAAAGGTTAGGAAGAGTTTATACCATAGCTTGTGCAACTTCCAAATCAATTTGTGACTCGAGTGTACACCTAAATTTATCTTTTGTCTTGATCTCATTATCCAAAATATAGTCAACATTAATTCATCTTATTTGAATTTCATCTTTGTGATGTTTTTATTATAAAACATTAAGAAATGCCTAGTATTCTATTGGAAATATCCTTATTTAGTGAACCCATCATGCCACAAGATTATCATTTGTTGAGTGATCTCAAAGTGATGTGAATTTGCATGAAAATTTTCATCAGAGCACATGGGTTTTCCAAGATAAAAAATTTCATCAGAGCACATGGGTTTCCCTAGATACTATCATATATCACATGGATGTGTTTATTTTATAGTTTTTATGAAAAAAATTAATTGTTTAGAAGACTTTCTTGTATCCAAGTTGTTATCAAACATAGGAACTTTCATACAGAGTTCAAAGAGATATTCATTATTACATGTAGAATTTGTTTAATAGGTGTTGGTTTTGAAAGAAAATCAACAATGCTTTTTTCTATTTTAGGTTTATCTAGGATGGGAATATCCAATTCCTAAAGTAATATCAACCATATAATAGTAAGATATCTATATATGAGAACTAGAGAGTAGTAAATAAATCAAAGATGGTTTGGAAAGTTACAATGCCCACCTGTAACACTTCTACATTAGATTTGTTTGATTTGGTTTGTACTCTATTCATAGGATTCAAGAATCTATTTTATTTGTATATTTTTTAGAATTTCTCACTCTTTGAAACTATAACCTTTTTTTCACTTTCCTCTACTTAGTCTTTTATAACCATCTATTTTTAGGGTTTGATTGATTATGGCATCTATGGATCTTGTTTATTCTAATCTATTATTCCTTACCATGCAACTAAAAATTTAGATCCATTTAGAGGGTTGTGTTTCCATTTTTTTGTATTTTTCAAAACCATTTTCCTTTACATCTCTTCCTTATTTTCCATGTTAGGGATCTCCCAACTATTATAAATGTTGGCTTACTAAAAGAAGAGACTATGAATGGGGTGGTTATGCATCTAAATTATATTATTATAGATCATGTTCTATATAGATCTGGAAAAAAAATTAACGGTAAAAATAACCCAACATATGGGAAGTAAAATGGCCATTTTAGTTTGTTAGGCATGTTTCCCTAATCACTTTTTATGTTTTTAAATTATTTTGGGTAAGATACTTATTTTCAACTATGGAAGGTGTTGTTGGAGTCTAACTTTGTTTGGAATGTGGGTTTAATGGTACATACAAAGTATATTTTTGGGTGTGATGAGAATTCATTTTTATATGAATGTGATGGTTATTGTGAAATAGTATGATTTATTTGTTTATTCTTGTTTTACTCTAATTCAGGTGGTTATGGATCTAAGTATATTATATCTACTAAAATTTGGTCTTTAATACTTGAAAATGATCATATTTACACACATTTACCATGTATGACTTGATAACTCAAATAAGGTTTTAATATGCCATCCTCTCACATTTGCATGTTGTCTTATGAGTCAAACATTCCATTATACTCTTATTCACCTACAATAACCTCACTGTCTATTTAAAACCTACTAAATATATTTCACATATATCTCAAGAATGTTAGATGAGTCCATGTATATGAGTCAATTCTATCAGTTACAATTTTTATCACTAGTTGATAATGACCCACACTAGTTAGAATCAACCTACTCCCAACAATAGTTATTTACTAAATCAAACTCATCATTAGGATCAATCCATAAGCCTAGTGTGTTAGTGGAATGATTTATTATTCAAATGAATCCATATATAAACAATTAAATGTCTCATTAAAAGTGGACTTGGAACTTATTTGATATACATATACACTATTTCACATTGATCAAATCTACCCTATTATTCCTAATTAGCATACCTATCACTAAGAGTCATCACAAGCCAAACCTAAAGAACTCAAATTCTAAGTTAAATCAATAAGTTTTAATTAATAATTCTAATAATTAACTACATAAACTTAGTGAAGGATCACAATTACACAATCACACTAGGTGGGAGAACTATGCATGGTTTGATTTCCTTGCTAAGAGTATTGGATGTGTAGGAAAAAATTAATCATTAAGTGGGAGTGATCTGGGTCAACTCATTCCATTACACTTACATCATTTTTAAAGGCTTCTATCCCTCATAAGAACATATAGGGTTTCAAGGAAAAGGAGGTTGATTTATGGATCTATGCACATCATCAGGTTTTAGGATTGTAAACATAAAGAAACCAAATATATGTATGATCATTATGTTCCAATTGTGCACAAGTCAGTACTAACTAGTAGGTTAGTATCAACTGATGATATTGACCCGATCCTTCAAGCCCCACCCAATGTAGGCAATAAATTAGTTCCTAAACTAAACAAGCTATAGGAATGATTATCCATGATTTTTAATTTTAAAATATAGACACAATTAAAAAAGTTGAGTATCATGATATCTTTAGTAATTACCATGTTTAACATATGCCCTTGTCAAATCATAAGATTTAATCTCAATGATTTACATTCATATGTATGCTTGAATGCCATATATATTGATATGAATTATATTTAAAAGTTATATCTTAATTGGATTAATCTAATTCATTAATTCAAATTAGGTTTGAACCCATAAAAATATCAAATAATTAAAAACCCTAGGTTTTCCTTTAGGATTTCATCCTTCTAGGAATTTATATTTTATCTTTATGGTTTATGATGTTTCTCTTAATATACACATGAATCATGACCATGTTGAATGAACATCATTGGTTAACACAACTAATGAAATTAATATTGCCATATTATTATACATGGATAATGCATCTTCTTTTTATAAATTATGTAGGCAAATGGGTAAGAAAGATCAAATAAAAATTCATTAATAAGGATAAAATTATAAATGAACAATCCTAAGCCTTCCTCAAATACTATTATTATAACATCCAATATGAGATTATTATTTTTAACACTAGACACCAAAGGGAATGCATGAGTCACTTTGTTCCCCCTCCCCCAAGACATCAAGGTTATAATAGCTAAAATCATAATCCCATTATTAGCCCATGACTTATTTTAGATTTTTTTGTCCATGTTGTTAATAAAAGATGGGGTAGGGTGCCCCACCATGTGAGGTAAAATAAATGAAATTAACATGTTTCACTTAAATCTTATCCACCTCTTAAAATATATTTCAACCAACCTAAAGGTTATATATCATCGATCAATTAGGTAATAGTGATACTAAGATTTATATGTTGGAATTAATTAAAGATCTCAATGGTTTTCAAAGATATATTATACAAGGCATTGATAAAAAAAACTTTACCTAGTGATATGAAACCTAAATCATTTTACACCATTATAAACACATTCAACAAGAATAATAAAACTATTACTTTTGACAAATAATTTTTTCATATAAAATATAATATAGAAAAAAAATTCATTATTCATCCAGTTTAGAGAATAACATAGGTATATCAAGCATGTATTCATAGATTATGGTTTTGGATTGAACATTTGTAACACTACCTTCCTATATTTATTATAGATTAACAAGGATACTATTAAAAATCATATCAGAGCATAAAGGGACTCAATAACATTCCACAATAAGTAATTAGAACCATCTCATTAGATGTGATATCAAGCACTAATGTAGTACCTACTATTTTCCATATCATACCTAATCAACTAAATTACAAATTAATTTTTATATGACCATGGATACATGATATGAAATTAATACCATTGACAATAGAAAAATGTATCAAATATATTCATAAAGGTTATTCCTATTTGAGAGATTTATAGTGTTCACATTATTTATAGTTAAAAGTTAAAGATATATATTGTTATCTTAATAATATATTATGAATAAAGCTCAGAGTTTGATTAGTAATAGTTTATATAGATCTCGATATCCCCATATATATCCTATACACTTGCTATACAAGTGTTATTAATCTCTTAAATATAGTGTGAAATATATTATTATTCTATGTTCATCACTTTAAACTAATTTTGGATTTTCCACTTTCTATTAGTGGTATCAGGTAGGGGAGTTCAAATGGAGTTTTGATAAACAAAAAAAAAAATTGTTATCTTCATTGTTTATTTGATCACCCTATCTATGAGAGAGAATAAAAATTCATAGGGTCTTTATAATTTTTTTTATAGCTTTAGTAATAATTTTTGTACATAGGTGTTGTGTTGAAGATTTTGTGTATAGTGAATAATCCTTTCCTAGGCATCCCCATCCAAATATACATCATGATTAAAGACTTGAGAACCTAAAGGATCTATTTTTTAAGAAGTGTGGTAGTTTCTTACAAATATAGGAGATAAATTTGAAGAATAAACATGCATGGTATTTTATTTTATCTTGTCATCATTTTTGTATCTCTATAAAAGGCATTTGGAGGAAAGTATTTTATTTTTTATTTTTTATTAAACCTATTAGACACCATTATAAAAATCATGAAAATAAAAGTCAAGTCAATTTTGGAAGTGCCTAATCAAGTGAAAGTGGAAATCCATTGCATAGGTTTGATTTCATATTTTTTAGACATTTGTTTGTGATTTCATACATGCTTCCAATTTCTCAAACTACTTCAAGACTATGTTCATATTTATCATCTATAATATGTCATATCCATTCTCATCATCTATGGTGTCGAGGATTTTTATCAATTGTTAGATGCATTCCATGGTGAATATAATAACTATGGAGCCTACACCTATCTTGTTACCAACACAAACTACACATATTATCATATTCTTAACCATCCTTCCAAGGTCATAGTGAATTTATTTGTTATTTTAGTTAAAATTATGATTATAGTCGATACATATATTTTTGAGTTAAGTGTTAATGATTAGCATCATTAGTCTTTTTATCATTAATATTAAGTTTTATAAGTCTTTAGAGTTTTTTTATTAAAGGTGGTCAATGCAATTTATGTTTTTATTAATGATTTGGGTTCATTATTTCTTAGGTTGTTATTACTAAACAATGTCATTACAAATATAATGGTCATAAATACTTATCATCATGTTAAGTCAATAAAACCATTATATCTCAAGAGACATTTTTATGTCAATTTTCAAGGTTAAAAATCCCATCCTATGTAAAGGATACATTTTTGGTGTAACTGATGTCCTTATGTCAAATGAGTCATTATTAGTGGGGGTTATATTATAAAATAAGACATTCTCTTGAGAATTAATTTCATATTTTCTAAATAAGTAGATGGTGTATGAGGTCAAGGTAAATAGAGGAAGGAGTTTTCTAGAGCCTCTCTTTAGTCACCAGTGATGGGGTCCATGTGATGTGGTGATGTTTTTATTAGTTGTGTGTTTTATTATAGTTATGTGTGAATAAGAATAGATGCATTATTCATTTTCACATTTGTAACAAGTGATTTGAAAATTCCTTTGTATTTTACTTGAATGTGTGATAGTGAAGAGAGATGATAATAGTAATGCACATCATGATGTGGTTGGTGGTAATCCACTTTCAAAAGCATATTTTTGTGGTTATTTGTAAACCACTTGAGGACCATCCCTTTTTAGTTTTTGGTAAGCCATATGCAAAACCATCATTAAGGTCTAGGTTGTCTTGGGAAAATCACCAAATCATGAGCATAGGTGCAGATATAGGATTGATGTTTTTCCCATGTTCACATTAAAGGGGTGTATGTTATGAATTAATAATATTCACAAGGGGATAAATGTTATACATTTATGGTGTTCACATTATTAATATTTTAAGATATATATTGTTAGTTTAACAATAAATTACTTATATATCTTGGAGTTTGAATAGTGAGAATTTATAGTGATCTTGGGATCCCCATATATAGCTTATGCACTTCCTATATAATTGATATGTAATCTCTTGAATATAGTGTAAAATATATTATTATTATCTATGTGCATTACTTTAAATTGAGTTTGGCTATTCCACTTTATATTAGGATCCATTTATATATTACATATACAATCAAATTAATAATGAGGATCAATCACACTCATATTTTTAATATCACACCATTATTATTCCATCACAAACCAATCCAATAACTCAGGTGCATACATTTGAGGTGGGTTAATAAAGTGAATAAAAATAAAAATAACCAACTGTAACAAACAAGTTATGACATAACAAGAACCACAAGTTAATCTGAAATAACCAAATCCTATTCTTGATCTTTCTTTACTAATGAATGCATAATATAAAGATTTCATGGTTATATATGATTATGATAGTAATTATGAAGATATTAACATGGAGGATGTGACATATGATTAAATAAAAAATATAAACATCAATTCCTTATAATAATATTATATGTAATTAGAAATGCATCATGTATATAAATCAATCATGGCTTAGAGAAGATAGAGCATACCTACACTTCTAATTGCGAATAAATTTGATAAACAAGCACATGACCAATATGGGGATTTGATATACCTAATTAGGGGATCACTTATCACAATACACCATGATATTAAGGGTTCCAAAGTCTAATGTCTAACACAATCATGCAACAACCCTAAAATAGTCCAAGGTTTTGATATTCAATCTATTCTAATAAATAAGAAAGTAAATCTAATCTAGTACACACCAAAGCTTGTGGCACAAAATGGGGGGTTAGAAAAAAATAAATAAATAAACATTCATAAAATACATATAATCATGCCAATGTATAGAAAATCTTAATGCATGGAAGAGAAGCACAATTGATTATCTATCTACTCTTACAAATGAGAAATAGAATTAGGAATACTTACCTTTGAAGATGAATCCACCAAGCCTCAATCTCTCCCTTGTAAAACGTGCTTTGAAATAAATTTATATGGAATTTATGGATAACAAATACAAATCATCTCTAGGCCACACAACCTATATATACATCCAAAATACTTTTCCATAAGATAAGATATGTATCTCCAAAGAAAGTATGGAACCCTAAGCTTTATTCCTCATGTAGAATGATTAATAAATATATGTTAGTTATAACTTATTATTTTTAACTTATATATAATAAAATGGTTGGAAATTAACTTTATATATATAGGTAGATCTTTCCCTAAATCTTTATAAATATGTCAATTATATGGGGTTGACCTAGTCGACCCTGTGTGTTTTAGGAGATAATTCACTAGGTCTCAAGCTAGGTCAGTTGAAGGGTTAACATAAATCTCAAGTGAAAATACCCAAAAATAGTGTAGGGTTGACCTAATCAACCATATATAGTAATCAGAGGCTAACAACTATATAGGGTTGACCTAGTTGACCTAATATAGTCAACTAGTAAAAGGGAGTTAAGGCAAGAAATATGAGGATAATGATATGACAAATGTTTGAAATGGGTAGGATAGAGAAGAATAAGCTTAGGGTAAATGTTTTTTGGAGACAACTATGTAGATGGAAACTGGAAAAAGGGACAACAATCTTATGAAGAACTAATGGTCTACCCACCCCTTTCCCAGTGCACTCCTTAAGGCATGTACTTAAAGAGATTGAGACTCAATAGGTTCTTATAAGATATAAAGTGTCAGTAAGTGATAAAAGTTCTAAAATATTATGTGCACACATATTCCCCACTCAAATATCATCACATGTCACATAAGTGCAACACAGGATGGTGCTTTAGGATAGACCATGATAACACATAATGTTGATGTTAAGTAAAGTGCAGTAAGTAGAAAATAAGATAAATGAAAAGGCATAATTGAAAAAAACATACATTTACTTACCTTAGTATTTTAGATAAATAAGTAGATTTCAAGAGAAGGTGAAGGCATCCAATGTAAATAACACTATATGAACCTATACAAGTTAGTGAAAAAAATAGCCAAAAATAAAAAATGGAATATAGGCATATGATAATGGAAAAGATTCTCTATGTCATCATGATTCTAATGAATTTTATGGTTTTAAAAATATATAAGTAGAAATAGAGATATAATCAAAATAAGGAATCTACCTAAAAATAATTGAAATTTTTGAATTTTGAAAAGTGTTTTCGAAAAGGGAGAAAGATAAGTCATTTGGTTATTTTGACTTGTGAAGGAGAGAAAAAGAGATATGGAGACCAAACGAGTTAGGATGGCAAGGAGACTAGAAGCTAGATGAGGGGGAGCTCTAGGAGTAGTAGTGGGTCAACTATAAGTATACGACTATGAATTTGAAGCCATTTTGAGAGTATTTAAATGAATTAAGTGTATTTTAATAAAAAAATTAATTTTTAGCATTTTTAGATGTTAGAATGAAGCTAAATTAGATTCTATAGGTAGGAAAAACTAAGATGGAAAATTGGTTTGAAGGAATTAGGGAGAAAACTATGAAAAGACACATTTTCAGGAAAATGCAAAGGGTTGGCAGGGAAAAACAACTAGGTTGACCCACTCAACTTAGTAGACTGAAAATGAGCAAAATCTACACTACTAACCCAATAGGTATGTGTCGACCTTGTATGTCTTATAGACTATCAAACTAGTATAGTTTTTCTAATTAATTTAAATGGTCCAAAATGATAATACAATACTAAGGAGGGGAAAATAAGAGGGTTAACTTAGATTTTTTAGTCAAGTGGGTCAAAAATAAGGAGATGTTGGTCAAACTAGGTTGACAGAAGAGCTAGAATGGTATAGAAATATGAGTAAAAGGCTAAAATAAGGTTAGACTTGACTGAAATGACAAAACAAGGTTAAAAAGGATTGAGTAGGCTAAAAATAAGTGACAAATGAATAAATTAAAGTAATTTAAGCTTTTTTGATGGAAATTGTAAAAAGAATGTATTATGATTAACATGACATGGAAGATTAATATATTTTCTAGTATTTTTTTATTATAGGGATGACCTAGATTTTGATGATTGGTAGATGCATCATGGCTACTAGATATACTAGAGAAATTTATGATTAGAGATAGAGCTAAACTAGTATCTATAAGACTAGGAGGGATAGTTGATATGTGTAAGATTCCCCTAAGTGTTGATCTATTAGTTATGTTCCTAGGGTGTTAGGAATGACTAAATAACACCTTCATATGGGAGGTGGATGGGGACATGGTAGAGATAGCTATCACTCTAGAGTATGTACATGCCATCCTAGGGATACTTCTAGTAGGATAATTGGTGACTATAAGGATACCAAATATCATGAATGAGAGGAGATACTTAACCATGTGGGTTATACGCTCAAAGACAATATTGGTAGGTAGGAGAGTTATCATGTTTGACATATATACATCATATATTATAGATATATATAAAACTATGATAAGTCTTATGACATAGTGAGTACTATGTCACAAGTCAGATGATAAGGTACCACTATCATGGTAGCCTTGAGTAGGATGGTCATATAGGAGGGAGTACTATATGATCTTAGTCATATCATATAGATATAAATCATATATGATATGTATGAGGTAGTGGTCAGAGGGTATAAGTTGATAAAATTGATCATATTATTGATGGCTTGGATATATGAGAGGTTATCCATGTATCAGCTAGCTAGGTTGCCCCATACAGTTGATGATAGGTCACCTCAAGTATATATATGGAGAGAGGACTAAGTATTGTAGGTCATACCCCACATACCAATGTTATAAATGGTGAGACATGTAGACATAGTGTGGCATCCATATGGGCACATAATTACTACATGGCCAAATTGTGATATAGTTTCACCAGCTATAACAAGGACAAAGGTGGTCAGACACTACACTTGGTAGAGATAGTTATATTTGGTGGTATGGGTACCAAGATAGATGGGATTACTTCATCTAGTGGAACTAATATTAATGATTAATAAATGGGCTTGGAATATGAGAGAGTCATGGGGGCGAAAGGGACTAGGGCCACCAGTGATAAGGCTGACATTTAAACCATATTGTGAGTGAACATGGACTAAGTGAGCATGACAAGGAGTAGAATAGGAGGAGAGGGGTGCAAAGGTAGAGGTACTAGAGACATTAATTCCATTTCCACAATGAGATGAATAGTGAGCGTCAAGGACATAATGTCAATGAAGTTAGGAGGAGTAGGAGAGATTAGAGACTATCACCATCCCTATTAACCTAGAAAGTGATCCAGAAGAGAGCTAGATGATATAGAGGACACTCGGGTGTAGGCTAAGGTGGATGTGAGCCATGACATCCAAATTTAAGCTAAGAAAGTGACCTATAAAGGAGGTGTTAGGAGGCCACATAGATGTAGAGACTATGCTAGGTGGTCACACTAATGGTGAGACCATAGTGGCTGAGACATAGATAGGTAATAAAGATGATTAAATTATTACTTAAGCTTTTATTTTTAAATAGAGACTAATCATAGATAAATATTGTGAGATATAAAAAATGATCTAATACCTATCTGGATGTGATTTTTTAGGCACAGATAATGATTAAGAGGAGAGGTGGGGGTCCCTTTTGAGGGGAATAATCCATAATGTCTTGGATAAGACTCTACAGCCATATGACCTTACTACATTAGAAAACCCTAGTGTAACATTTTCCCTAATTCAAGTGAGTTAGTTTAGATTAGTAGAGGAGGTAATGAGGTAGATATGAGCATGGAGAGAGAGGATGAAACCATAAATAGAGATGGGTACAGATGACATATGAGCATGGTAGGCCCTAAAAGAGGAGAGATCTATGCATTTGGCTATAATGATATAGATGATATAGATACATAAAACAACCTGCCCTAGTTGGCATACACACATGCATAGGTAGCACACCTATAGGGATTGGTAGAGGGATTGAGATCTCAGATGGACTCTCTATAGTGTACTATTCAAAGTAGTAAGATCAAGGCTTTGGTAGGTAGCATGGCTAGGCCATGAGATAAATAGGGTGGATCCTAGCCCTAAAACTAAAGCATTATATCTAGTTGTACTTGTTGAATCAAAAACTCATGAGATATATACATATAGATATGATGTATAATTTTCAAATATTGATGTTTATTATGTATGTTGTCATCATTATGGCATATTTTGGATGATTTTATATATTTTCATCATTATGGTTGTGATTGTGGATGCTTTGGATATATTTATTTTCAAGCACATGTATTTAGGTTTTTTTTTTGTATATGATATAAGAAATATATAAGATGTAGTTTCCTTTATAGCATTATGTAGAACACATGCATGCATTAAAAAAAGGCAAAAAAAAGACATGGAAAATTATAATCAATCAAAAATGTAGTACACACTATTTCAAGTTGGTAAATATGTAATAACAAGAAAATGACTAAGTATAAAGAACTAAGGGATGGTAAAACAAGATGGCAAAAAAAGTAATTTGTTTTTTAAACCAAAGTGAAAGAATTTTACACCAAATTAAAGCAAGTAAAATGATACTAAGTCATGTTGGAAAGTATGAAAGCAATGTAATAAAATGGAAGGTATGTAAAAGGGTATAAATGGTATAAAAATAAATAAATTAAGTCAATTAATTATACTAAATCACATTGGGAAGTATAAGAGAAAAATATAATTGGCAAAAGATTGGTCTTAAATTTATCATACTAATTCAAGCTGGGAAGTATGAAAAAATCAATAAATGGTTGTATTATTACATGCACTCAAAAAATAAGAAGATAAAAGTGAAATATAATTAAATTAAGCATAAAACATATTAGATCAAGCGAAGAATCATGTTAATGACATGTAACTTCATAATCAACACATCTTATCTCATTTTTGATACATGTAATTTGTTTATGACTTGTATTATTAGAAAATTTTATGAGAAATACTAGGTCCCCTCCATGCGTATAACTCAAAAATAGAACATCATTTTCATGGAATATATATGAAAAATTAGGTAGCAAGGAATGTGGGTAATAAGAAGGAAAAAGGTGGTGATTTTTTAGGAATGTTTGGTCCTATCCATGGTCTTACAAAATAACTCACAAATGATATCCCAAGGGGAGTGATCATTAGAAAAAACAATATTTCTCAAGAGTAAATATAAGAGATATAGGGGATGAAAAAGGTAGTGTAAAAATCATAATTTAGGCATCTTATGAGAAGACCTTAGGAGATAAGAGGCATACTAAGTACATGAGAAGACACTAAGTGACTAGTGACCATCAATTTACAAAGGAAACCTATTTTCTATAGATATAAATATTTGTAGGCATATAATGATGATACTAATATCAACTCATGAAGGTATATTGGTACAATAAAAATTAAAATGGACCTACCTTCTCATGACATGTTCCCTATTCCCCATGACCCTTTATAGAGTTGTTGATCTACTGCGAAGATTGGGTACTTACGTGAGAAAGTAGGTAACACTAAAATATTTTTTTATTTTCATTTTCTAAGATACTATCCTACCACACCCAAAAGGACCTTAGCTCTATTATGAGTCCAACTATGGATTTTTATCTTTGACTAGAAGGAGATGTGCTTTGAATCACAACTTTTAGTGTGATTTCACTTTTAAAAATATTTTTGCATTTTATAATATTATCTTTTGTAAAATGATTTGGATTTTAAATTTTTATGGATTTTTAATATTATTCCTCCATATGTATTTGTAATGACCAATCATGAGAGATGTAGTGATACACATGAATGATTTTTAGGCTAAGGCTAACGGAAGCTAAGTAACCAAAGACAACGACTAACTAAGACACTTAAGTTTAATAATGAACTAGCATGTGATCTCAAGTCTCAACCATGTATATGATTAGTTTATGAAAAGGTAAGAAGGTAAAAAGGAGATCCAAAGGTGGATTAGTGAAAGGAGATTATAATGAGATGGATTTTTTACTAACTGATCACATGGTAAAAGGAGACAAGGGCCAAAGGGAGAAAGGTTGGTATAACTAAGTCATAATGATAAATAACTTTGAAAAATAGATATAAAAAAGAAAAAAATCATGAATGAAAGAAGGGAGTTTTTATAAAAACTTGATAAAATAATGATAAATAAATACAATCATATGCAAATATAAATGAAAATATAAGCAAGATATAGTACAAAAGGTAAAATCACTATATAATAAAAATATGAATGTGATAGTGTTAAATGATATAATAGATAGATAAAAATAAAATTGGAGCACATATACAATCAAGATGTAAATGTAAAAGCTACATGTATGTGTTCATAGATACTAATAAATATACCCACACACATTATCCAAGACATCACATAAATATTTATGAAGTTGGATGCAAATTATTGCTAATGTCTTATCAATCTTCAATGAAAAATAGGTAAATAATTTTCTTCTAATCTCCTCCACAAAAAAATTATGAATTCTTGATGGATCATGATGAGGAAGTAAATCAAGAAAGGGATGTTTGGGTGAATGCATGAGAGAAGGATCTATAATAAATGTCAGAATCAATAGTGGAGAAGGATCCACATGTGAGGGAAGGTTTATAGGTAAAAGAATCATGGGTGGAGGCATAAAAGTGATGAAGGTACCAAAATATGGTATGGAACCACTAGAGGTAGATCCATGGGAAAAGAATGAGAATTCTTATTATGGGGATAACCTATGGGAGGAATAGAAGAAGGTTTAGGAATAGTTAGAAGATGATCCTTAAGGTATTTTTGAAGGATGTGATAATGATCGATGTGATCCTTATCACACTAGTGCCATAAAAAATACACCTCACCATAATTAGGTATATAATCAGGTAGAACATTCAAGGGAGGCATGGTTTTGTTTGAGGAAGGAGAGGAAGGATACAAAGTATCAATATAGTATCAAAACTTTTGATAATGGGTAGAAGAATGATTATCTATCCCATGGAGGCAATAGATATGTTTGTGAGTGATCTTAGGAGAAACATTCATAGAAGGAGGTGTAATAGGAGTGGAATAAGTTGGAGAAGACTCTTCAGCCCATTTGGTGGGCAATGGAGCCATTTGAGGCAAGGGAAGTAAACCATCACCCAAGAAAGGTGGTGATGGAGGATGAATGGAAATAAGCTCAATAAAAGGAGAAATGGGATGAGAGGTAGGGGTAGGCTCAATGAGAGTATGAGCAATAATAGATTCAACTATAGTATCAGTGGGAAGAGGCTCAACTAGAGTGGGAATAAGAATGGGCTCTGATAAGGGCTCTACTAAGGGAGAATTAGGATCTATAGAAGGTCTAAGGAGGGTTGCACTAATCTCAAGATTAAACCAACTATGATGATTAGAATTCCTAAAAAATTGGTAAGGCTAGGTCATAGCATGATCTATGAGCATACTCCTATGAGGATCCTCAAAAACTAGAGGTTTTGGCATCATCTTTACCCTATGATAAAGAGGAAAAATACTAAAATTAGGAACTATAAATGAAGGAAGATATGAAGATATGTGAAAAGACTCAAGTAAATAAGAATGATAACAAACAATCTCAGTATCACAAGCCTATATATGACTACCTAATAATGGATCATCTAGGGAATAACCATCACAATAATCTAGGGTGTAAAGATCCATGACATAAGTATGGATGACCTTTTCATTTGAGGAAGTGTGGAAAGTATAATGTCAAGTATTGGTTAAGATTATAGGAATATCATTTTAAGGAGGATTACGAGAATGAAGTTGAAAGGAAGTAGGAAGCTACAAGATGAGGTGAGGTGAGAGATTGAAAATTTTAATCTTTAGGTTAATCTCATTGGCTCATCATCATCACAATCTAAGAGGGAAATCAAAATGTTTCCCAATGAGTTTAGGATGTACGTTGTAACCTTAGGTTAAATTAATGTTAAAATTAAGATGTTGAGACTCATGGAATGGAATGCTAGGTAAAGTTTCAAGAGTAAGAATCTTAAAGACACTATGGTCTTGAAATTGTTTGAAATTCCAAGGCTTAGTTTCACCTTTAATCCTATAAATGGATCCATTATGAGAAATTTAATGCATTGGCAGGTGAAAAAATCGATGACTCTCATACAGTGAGTCTATGACCTACCAAGTAAGATGTTATAAGCAAGGGGAAAGTTAAATATCATCACCTTCATGTGAACGGTGATAGGTGGGATGGTAATGGGAAGCCACACACAACCTATAAGAGGCATTTTCCTTATATCATATCCTTGGTAGGTTCTACATGTAGACTTGAGATTGCATTCTAAATATCCAAGGGTCTTAATGAATTTGAGAGAGGAAACATAGGCACCAAAACCCTCATCAATCAATGCAATCTTAACTTGGATATCACCTATTTGGACACTAATAAATAAGGGAGTATCAATCCACATGAAGAATAATCTCATTGGGAATCATATAAGTTATAAGAAATTTTAAAGATAGATAAGTGTCAATTATTTCATCAATGTTGATAGACATCTCTTCACATTATTGTAATATATTATCCTTAGATCTAGATAAGGCTACCTCCCATCCTATAATGGGAGGACAAGGGACATTCATCTCAAATAATAGTTGCATAAGATGGTTTATATGATGTGGAGAAGTCCTCATAAGCTCAAGGAAAAAAATTTGGGATGGGATATTAGTGAGTTTAGTGATGGGATCCCACTCATCATAACCCATAAGAAGTTTGTTATATATAGGTGCATAATGATTAAGGAGGTCCTCAGAAGGAGTTGAAGTGCATTGGAATTTATGTTGGTAAGAAGAAAAAGGTTTGGAACAAGGTTGTAAATTATGTTATGATGATGAAGTAGTTGGTTCAAGTTGATTTTGAGAATTGGTATAAGTATTAGGAAATTTGAGTATAATTAGTTTTAGAAGATGACAGAAGAGTGGTAAAAATAGAATAGGAAGTGTTATCCAAAGGAGAATAAAAAATTGAATCATCAAAAGTAATAAGGTCATCTTTCCCCAACTCATTTAAATGAGTTGGGGATTAATCTTGGATAACATGATATGTTTTAGATGAAATAAGAGTGTAGAGAGGTTTGGAATAAATAAAATTAACATCCTTCACATATTAGTCATGTTAACCACATTCTCTTTGAAAGTTGGTTCAACAAGACTTTCTACATTATTGGTAGAAGGGGTGGCTTTATCTTGATTAGGTTGATGATTAGGAAGAGGGTCTTTGTAAATAGCTAAATGAGCATTGGCTTAGTTTAATGATTGATTTTTATCATGTGATTTATAATATTTAAAGGCAATTTCATAAGCTTGATGATTATTTTGAATGATAGAACCATGATCAAAATTAGGACCAATAAGAAATTCCATAGCTAAATTATGAAGTTGTCTACAAGTCTCATGAGAATGACCCCAACTAGAATGAAACTAACAAAACTTGTTAGGACCATACCATGATTTCATAGGATAGGTAGGGTCAATTTATCATGAAAGAGGCTTAGTTAAATGCTTAAGAAATTTAGTTGAGGATAGAGGTTTATTAACATTAATGTTTTTTGGTGAAGTGAGGATTGGTATATTGTTGAGAAGGGGAAGTTGGTTATAATGAATGGGTAGGAATGATGGCTTAAACATTCTAAATGGTGTCATAATAATATGTAACACCATCATTGGTAACATTGTGATTTTTATTCTTAAATAAGAGATGAGGACCCTTAAAAGGTTAGGGTGGATCAAATTGACACGTAAGGAAATCTTGTCATTTATCTTAGTCAATAGCCTCCTTCAATGTATGTGGAAAGAGAGTGTGGACTTGATATTGAAGTTTAGGAAAAAGGGAATTGAAAAAGAGATGGAAAATATCATTGTCAGCCATGTTATGTTCACATTTGTTTGACAACATTTTCCACCTTTTAACAAAGGCTTGAGTAGTTTCATTTTCAAGTTGTTTGTAATTTATGAAGCGGGCCAAAGTGTTTTTAGGAAGATCAATAGTTTGGAATTATTGAACTAAAGCATTCACTAAATCCTCCAAAATAGTAATGGAATGAGTTCTAAGTTGGTTGTACCAATCCAAGGCATCACCTATGAGAATTTTGACTAAGAGTTTAGTAGTGGTAAAGGTGTTCAATTTGACCCAATCCTTATAAATATTTCCAAATGTTTTAAGATGAAGGGTAGGATCAGTAATCTAGTATAATAAATTATAGGTATGATACCTCCTATATAAATGTTAAAATTTTGAGTAATGAGAGGTTCATTTTGGATATGCTTCATGGTTTTGCTGACTAAAGGAGGTTGAGGAATGATATTACCTTGAGAATATCGAAGAGGAGGAGGGGGAAAATTTTGGTTATGTGTGCCCCAAGCCATTAGTTAAGGATGAGATTGAAGATGAGGAAGTTGGTTTTGTATTCATATCATCTAGTTTGTATTATGAGATTGAAAGGTATTCATTTTATTGAGTGTTTGTAAAAATAGTTGATGTGTTTGATTAGAATTATTAAAATAATTAGAGGTGGTATTAATGGTTTGGGTACCACTATTAGTGTTGAGAGGAACTTGAGAAGAATTATGAAAATGTGAGGCACTAGTGGCAAAATTTGTTTGGGTACTAAAAGATAGACTAGTGAATGATTGAGAATAAGTAACACTAGTAACATGACTACCTTGTGTAGAAAATGATGCACTAGTGTAAGGATTAAGGATAGTGGATCTTATAATAGGCCCACAAGATGTAGAACCTACCATGTTAGTGGATATACTAGGTATGAAGGTGGAATAAGCTAGAGAAGAAGTGGTCATGGTATGAGAAGGGGTCATAATCAAAGAAAGAGGCTGAGAATCAAAGAAAGTGATACCCTCAAATCTTATTGAGAATGTAGGAGTAAGTGAATGATGCTCTTAGGATTGAACACTAATCATAAGATTGTAAATGGTAGAAGGATATTTTCCTTGATGTTGAGGAAATTTAGAGATAAAAAGAGAATTTCATGGGTATACTCTAATTTGGATTGGTCTTATAATGAGAAGAGAGGATTACATTGTGAAGAGGTATTAGGAGGGGTCCCATAGTTCATTGTGCAAGTAGAAATATGAACATTACTAGCATCCAAGAGAGGAGACCTACTCTATTTATTGGAGAGCCTATGAGGGTTGGTATAATTTATCATGTCTATTGACTGCAACTCAGTATTGTCATCAAGAAAAAATTCCATGATGAAGGGAAAGAAATATAGATGAGAAAGCAAGAAAATAAGAAATGACAAAAATAATACAGGGTCAACTAGGTCAATAAAAAAAGAAACATTCGCTAAAAATATTATAGGTTGAATTGGGTTTATATAGCGTAGTAAAAAAAGGCTATAAAAAGATAAAATAGGGTATAAAATTAGTACAACGCTGACTAGGTCAATCTATTACAATTAACAGAGGCTAGAAAAAGGTAAAAGTTTGACTAAATCGACCTAATATAGTATATAGGGAAAACTAAGAAACCTATAACATATTTTGAGCTTAAAAAAGATAAATTTTTCAAGTAATTTGAAAATAAATAACTAAATGGAAACAAATAGTCAATTAGATTAATGCTAGCCAATCCAATTGAAGCACACAACACAAAACCTTGCACTAATGCTGACTAATGTAAGTTTTTGAAATACAAAATACAATTAATCAAAGAGAAAGAAATAAACTTGGAAACTAAATATCTAAATAATTGGTCCACCTGAATATTTATTAGAATATTAGAATATTATTTTAGATGTGATGGGAACTAAAAGGCAATCTAAGGATGGTTTCAAGTAGTTTGGGCTAAAAGGAATCTATAGTGGTATTGATACAAGCTTCGTATTAGGCCCTATCCCCTCACTTCACACACCAAAATGATAAGGGTGTTAGGTTTTTACCCAAAATATACCATTAACTACACTTTATACTTGACCAGAACATCAAGTTGGCTTCTCCCTTGGTGATGAAATCCAAGTAAGTTGGCCTTAGGTAGATGAAAATCAGAATGAATTGCATTAAATAAATTAAAAAAAAGAACTGCAAAAGTGATTATTTATACAATACTAAGTGATATTATATCTCCTAATCTATAGGAGATTAAGACTCACACTAACTAATCACACATAGTAAATACCCCAACTAACTAACCTGTATCAATCAATTGTTTAAATCACCTTGAGACATTTATTAAAAAAAGTTGGGATTAATTAATTATTCTAATATTCCCCCTCTTAATTGATCATATCCTAAAGAGAAAAAGAGTGATAATTATTGAATTCCTCAAACTTATCACGTGAAAGTGACTTCATGAATACATCTTCACATTGATCTTGAGTGGGGAAATACTAGATCTATATGTTGTGTTGTTGAACATGTTTGCATATGAAATGAATCTAAACCTCTATGTCCTTGGTTATCTCATAAAACACTAGATTGGGAATAAGATGTAGAACACCCTAATTGTCACAACTCAAAACTATATGGTTGAGATTGTAGAATTACAAGTCTTGAAATAATGCATTGTATCAATAACACAAATCTAGAAGTTGATTTCCTATCATCAATGGAAGCTGCATGATTTGCATCTATGTATCTTATCAATAACTTATAATTCTTCTTGTACTATATTCCATACTAAATTATACCTCTGATGTATCTCAATACCTACTTTGCTTCTTTCCAATGTGTCACCTTTGGTTCCTACATGAACTAAGAAATGATAGTTGACAACATAGCCAATATCTAGCCTAGTATATGTTAAGTAAATGAGACTCCCAATCAACTACTGATAGAGAGTTAAATTTAATTTTGGTGATGGATCTATATGAGATAACTAAAGTCTTGTCTCTATAGGTTTTTCAATAGGTTTTAGTCCATCATATTGAATTTCTTGAGCAATGTCTTAGTATACTTCATCTATGAAACAAAAATGTAATGTTTCTTATGCCATACCTCCAAACCAAGATAATAGTGTATTGTACAAAGATCTATCATATTGAATGATCACTTGAGATCATTCTTAGTTACATCAATCATATTCACTGTGCTACTAGTGATGACTAGAGCATCAACATAAATAATTACTCTAAAAACATCCCTCCCCCATGAATTTTTAGGTAGAGGTTAGGATCATATGGACTCATGTTGAATCCATATTTTACGATATTTTCGTCAATCTTCATGTACCAAGTGTAGAGAGCCTATTTTAGTGCATAGAGAGAATTGATAAGACTACATACTTTTTGTTCTTGATTAAGTGCCATAAATCCTTTTGGTTGAATCATGTAGACTTCATCTTTCAAATATCCATTAATAAAGACAAATTTTAAATCCATTTGATAGAATTTCCATCTAACTATGTACCCATAGAAAAATCCATTTTGATAGTCTTTATCTTAGCTATGGCAGCAAAAGTCTCCTCATAGTCAATGCCTTCTTTTTTAGCATACCATTTTGTAACAAGCCTTTCCTTTTATCTATAAATACCACCATATACTTTGTACTTGGTCTTGAAGACCCATTTACATCTAATAGGATTATTCCCTAGTGGAAGATCAACAAGCTATCAAGTGTTATTATTCATTAGTGATTTATATTTTTCATTCATTGCATCTTTCTAAGGTCTAGACTATAGGGCTTCTATTACTATAAGGACTCATATGTTTCTTACATGATACTCATAAGGGCCATATTGACCTCTTCTTGATCCATGCTTCAAGTCCTCAATATTGAAATGGATGCATTTAGTACTCCATTCAAGTTATCATCTCATATAATACTTGTATACCACTTAGGCATGCACTGAACTATAGGTGGTGGTGTTGGAGGTCTTATTTGACTATCTTCCTATTCACTTTCACCATCACTATCTAAAAATATTACATGAATTTTTCCTATATTATATTTTTGTGTAGAAGGTGGATTAATTTCACTCTTTTCATCAAACACTACATCTTTGTTGATTAGTATTTTCTTTGTTTTAGGATCAAGGAACTTGTATGCCTTTGATTGTACAATGTATCCCATAAAATACCTTCCTTTATTTTCTTATCTAGCTTATTTATTTTCTTCTTAGGAAAATGCATATATGCCTTACAACTAAAAACATGAAGGTGAGTTACCTTTAGTTTATTCCCTATCCAATATTCATGAGGTGTGATTCCATCAAGAGCTTTGGTGGGTGACCTATTCAACAAGTAGACTATAGTGTGGCAAGCTTATACCCAATATGTATTAGGCAATTTTGCATCCTCAGCCATGCTAAAAAACATTTGCACAATGATTATGGTATGATATTCTATAAATCCATTCTACAGATGTGAATATAGAGCTGTCAATTATTGATTAATTACATTCAAACTGAGGTAGGCTAAGAGTTCTTTATTGGTGTATTATCCCCATGATTTGAGTGGAGGGTCTTGATTTTCCTACCAGTTTCATTTTCAACTGTGGCCATGAATTCTTGGAAGAATTGAAAATCATGATCCTTAGTATTCCATAAATATACCCACATTTTTTTTGAGTAATCATCAACAAAAACCTAAAATTATGTGTATCCTCTAAGATTCAGAGAAAAATGTTTGTAAAGATTGGTGTGCACCAATTCCAACTTACCAAGTGACTGATACTTAGCCTTTCCAAATGGATCTCTTCTTTCTTTTCCTTATAAGGAACTGATACATATATTAGAAGATTATTTGATTTTGGGAAGGCCACACACCATATCCTATTTGCTCAATTGAACCAAATAACCATAATTCAAGTGACCATATCTTTTGTTCCATAAATTTCCTAATTATGTATCTTTAACCATATGTGATTGATTATCATTTTGAATAAAATCAATCTAATTATTTTTCCAATGTTGGAAGCCTTAAAAATCACTTTGAAATGCCTAGACTTGTCTTTAATGTGGTAAAATGTTTGACCATTTTGGTGATCAAATTTAACCATGAGGTTGTGTTCAAGTAGATGATTAATAGATAATAGATTTTTCGTATGTCGTGGAACATATAAGAAATTTGAAATGCTGAAATTTCTATTTCCAAGTTGAAGTTTGATGTCACCACTACCTTGAACTATATATGAGGTATCATCTCTAAGTGATACATTGCCCTTTGATTCTATTTTGGTCAATGTATAAAACTAATACTTTTTGCATGTCATGTGTCTAGTTTCTCCTAAATTAGCATACCAAACTACACTTAGATGATTGGTAGACTCATGTGTTTGAGTGGCTAAACTATATTACTCATTTGAATAATAATTATCTTCAACAACATTGCCATGTTGTTTAGGCTTGGATTTTTTTTGTTTCCACCTATTTTGTTGTTATGGTTTCTTCTTTTCTATTTGTGGTGATTTGTTGAAAGAGGGATTCTTTCTTAATCAGCCCTATTGAAAAGAATTATACCAATAATTTTCAATTCATATCCCTATTTTCCATAAATTTTACATGCTTTAAGAGAATGTGAATTATTCCCTTATTGGTTTTGTTGTTTATTCTACTTTGGAGATTGATTTTGACCCTTCATGGGCTTCTTACCATTTCTATTTGGTGTGATTACATGATCATCATCATCTTCTCTGAATTATGCCTAGCTTCTTGTTAAAACAAATTTACCAACACCTCAAAGGTTGTTTTTATCCTGTGACATTCAAAGTGGTTACAAAGATATTATATGTGGGGGGCATTGCTCTAAGGACTATACGGACAAAAGAATCATCTGTCACTGGTTTTCCCAAAGATTAAAGTGAAGCTCACAAAGTTTCAATTCTTATAAGTAATTCTTATACTTTTTCATCTAATTTAAGCTTGAGAGTGTGCAATTGGCTCTAAAGATGCAAGATTTGATTTATATTCTTAACTTCATATATTATTTTAATATTATCCCAATCATCATTTGTGATTATAGCACTATAGATATGAGGTTGTACCTCATCTAAACTCCAAACATGATTATTAACTTAGCCTTTTTATTAGTTTTATCATATTTTTGTTATTAATTAACATATGTTGCATGTCAAACCCATGTGCCTTATACTATTGACCATATGTCTTCCAACTCAAGATGTGTTTTTACTTTTATTTTCCATGCTGCATAATTATCACCATGAAGCAATTGTGTGTCTGAGAGCACAAAATGTTGTCTAGAACTAGACATTTTTCAAGTTGTATGTGACAAATTACAAGTGCATTGTTAAGTACAAAAATGAAATGCCCATTTGAAAAATGTAAATAACATAAAAAAACACATGCATAAAGATGAAAAATTGCACACAAGCACATAATGGACATCAAATTATACCAAAAATACATCCAAAAAAATAATAGAAAACTGGATGTTAGTTTCAACTTAAAATGCATTTGAGGAGAAAAAGAGGTTACAATTTTCTCATTGCTTTTTTACAATGTAATTACACCAATAAATAAAGAATTAAAAAATATGCACTTTTGAAAAAAACTGTAATTAAAATTTGAGTTACAATTCAAAAGTTATATGCATTTTGATTTCTTGTAAAAATGGGTCAAATCAATTAAAAAACACTAAAAATTGATTTTTGAGGTCAAATCAAAAAATATATATATTCATGAAACCACTTGTTAGAACTAAATTTTTCTATAGACTTATAAAAGTTAATAGAAGTGAAAAATAATCTTCCACATTACATAGATATACATGCAAAAGATTTTGACTTCCTCTTTTAAATAAAATTTAGTGTGTAACAAAAAATAATGATTTTTTAATTCTGTAAAGGGGAATAAGAGATGGATTTTTGTTTGTTACTTAGTAAGTGGATAAAGAGGAAAAATAACTACCACTAAGATTCATATTTTTTTTAAAATTTCAGTCCACCATAGAGGATGCCTTTCCTCTCAAACACCTCTCACCATGCACATCTAGTGCCACTCTCCACATAGTCTAGACCTACAAGAATAGAAACAAAAAAATACCAACGCCTCTATTTCTTGCTCTAATGCAAAAAATTCTTGTTTTAGATGTAGATGCTTAGACAAAGGTGTAGATCTTTGACTGTAAATGAAAAATGGGAGGATGAGTAGTGGTGGAGAGCCTTAGAATGTATATATTAACAATTAGATCTGACATTTATCTAACAAGTAGATCCATCACAAAACTTAGTAGATAAACCAAATACCTTTGATTTTAGCTTGATCTGATTATCATGTAGGTCGATGGTCACTGTCAAGTTGGATGTTGTATATTTTGAGAGCATGTTTCAGGTAGAGTTCAACCCCATATCTAAAATGCCTTAGATAAATATAGCACCAAACTTGTAGGCAGTAAATGAAATAATTTAGTAGATCCCTCTTACATGTATATTTTTTCTATCTATCTCTTCAAATTAGAAAGCTTCAATGCCAATGCCAAATCAGGGTTTTCTTTTCTTCTCCCTATAGGTTGATAATTACATTGGTAGTGGTAGATAATTGTTTTTTTTATAAATAGAAAACTTAAATGCTTGCATTGATTAATTAACATGTAGATTTAATTGATCTAAATGTGATAACAATCGATTCTAATCGAACCTTGTGATAACCAATATCAATAAAACTTGATATTAAAACAATAAATTATCATGGTTTTAAATAGATTGTAGATCTAGGATGGCCATATGAAAATATTTAATAATCTCAAATAAAACAGAGGATAAATGCAAATATAAATTTTTAATGTTGTCAATAAAAATTGATCAACATTTAATATAGATTCTAGATATAAAGAAAACACACAATTTAAAACCCTCTCCTACCTAAATTTAAATTCAAGATTTGACAAATAAATCTTGAATATAATATATGAAGATATAGACTCAAACACTCAAATATCAAATCTTGAATAACATGATAGAATGAAGTCAAATAAAGATTTCAAAAACTTAAAATTTTATCCTTCTACAAATTGGCCAAAATTTTGGCAACATTTTAGCTTGGGAAGGCTGAAATTGGAGTAGTGTAACACATCCAAGGATCACATGTACTTAGCTGTCAATCTCCACCAAATATCCAATGCTTTGAAAAGACTCCTCAAGATTTTCCTGCTCTAGTAACAAATGAAAGTCAAAATGAATTGCATTAACTGAATTAACAAATCACTACAAGAGGTGCTTAGTTATAAAATACTAAGTGATATTAGATATCATAATCTATAGGAGATTATGAATCACATTAACTAATAAAACATAGGAAATACCACAACTAACTAACCTATGTCAATCAAAGTTGTAAATAACCTTGAGACATTTATTTTTAAAAGATAGGATTAATTAATTATTATAATAGTAGACAAATGTTAAAATTCTTGTTTATATTTTTTGATTTGGTGATGTGTGCATAAAATAGAAAATAGTGAAACTAAACAATTAATTAAAAACCATGTAATTAAGCTATGTGATCTATTATATGTATGTAAGCAACAAGAAAATAAAGTGTGAACTAATTACTAGTATATAAGGTTAATTCCAACTTTGAAATAAGGTACAGTGTTGATATAGTCAATAGTGTATGCACAAAATATAGAATAGGGTCAATAGGGTCAACCCTATACTACGAAAGTAAGGTTTGAAAATGAATAGGGTTGGAAGAGTCAACCCAATTATCTAGATAGCACACAAAACATAGAACTAGGTTAAAAGGGTCAATCTAGTTGACTATGTAGGGGTATTTTTCAAGACTACAAACTATAAAAGGAAAGACTATAAATAAAGAGACAAAGAGATAGAAAGGAACCTTTATGGATCAAAGATGTAGGGAATGAATATTGTTATTCAACAACCTTCATATATGCTTGAAAATTCTTCTAACTAGGTCGATTGGGTCAATCAAACTTTGTAAAACCCTATTACTAAGCACCTAGAATATACAAGGTTGACTGGATCAACCTAGTATGCTAAATAGGATTCTTAAAAATGTACAGGGTTAACTAGGTTGACCTAGCAGTCTAGACTAGAAATCTAAAAATCTTAAAACCTATACTAGGTCATTTGAGTTGATCTAGTAGCCTATACCTAAAAACTTGTGAACAAAAAATAGATTTGGGTTGATGTAGTTGACCCAGTATGGAAAATAAATTATAAAAATAATGATGAAAAAATAATTCAATAAATTGAACAAATATTACAAGGGTTAGTTCACGTTGGGTTTACAAAAATGTATGCAATCAAAAAAGAATCATGTATATAAATCAATCCTAGCTCAGAGAAGATAGAGCATACCTACATTCTGATTGGGAATACATTTATTAAGTGGGAGAATGACCAATATGGGGATCTACTAGACCCAATTGGGATATCACTTGTCATAATACACCATGCTAGAAAGGGTTCTAAAGCCTATAGTCTAACACATTCATACAACAACCCTAAAAGAGTCCTAGGTTTTGATATTCAGTCTATTCTAATAAACAAGAAAGTAAATCTAATCTAGTACACACCAAATCTCATGACACAAAGTGGGGTCATCAATATATATGGAATGTTAATGCATGGAAGAGAAGCATAATTGCATTATCTTTCTACTCTTACAAAGGAGAAATAATGATAAGAATACTTAACTTTGAAGATGAACTCATCGATCCTCGATCTCTCCCTTGGCCAAGGTGCTTCGCAAGAAATTATTGTGGTATGTAAGGATAACAAAGACAAATCAACTCTAGGTTACACAACCTATCTATGCATCCAAAATACTTTTCCACAAGACAAGATCCATATCTTCTAAGAAAGTTTGGAACCCTAAGATTTATTCCTCAAGTATAATGGTCAATAAGTAGATGTTCATTTATACTTATTCTTCTTCACTTCTCTATATTCAAATGGTTGGAAATGAACTTTTATATATAGGTGGATCTTTCCCTAAATCTTTCTGAATATGTCAGTTGTACAGGGTCAACCCTATGTGTTTTTAGGAGATAATTCACTAGGTCCTAAGCTAAGTTGGTCAAAGGGATAATATAACTCTCAAGTGAAAATACATTAAAATATTATAGGGTTGTCCTAGTCAACCCTATATAATAATTAGAGGCTAAAAATTATACAGGGTTGACCTAGTCGACCTAGAATAGTCAACTAGAAAAAGGGGGACAACGCAAGAAATAAGAGGATAATGATATGAAAAATGTTTGTAATGGGTAAGACATAGAATAATATTATATTAAAATTATTTTAGGAGACAAGTGTGTATATGGAAAGTGGAAAAAGGGATAATAATCATATGAATCACTAATGGTCTTCCCACCCCTTCCCTGGTGTACCCCTTAAGGTGTGCACTCAGAGAGATTGAGACTCGATGGGCTCTTTCTAGATAAAAAGTATAATTAATTGATAAAATTTTGAAAATATTATGTGTATACAAATACCTATCTCATACCCTATTCACACATGTTGAAGTTGGAACATACTGACATGATTAATATATAACAAATAAGTAAAAATAAGAAACTACTATGGATACACAATCTTATATGGATAAAGAAAAGGAAACAATGACCAACCATGAGTATATCCTAAATGTGAAGATTAGTTTCAACATTATCACACATCATACCCAACCAATAATAAACATCAATAAGCATTAGAAAAATAAGGAACAATATCATTCAATAAGTAATGTGGAGATGATAGATTCCAAGACTCCAACACCATTATAAATAACAAAAATCTATGATACACCAAGTATGGTATTACATTTTTTACTTGATAACAATATTATCACATTACCATCTAATTGACATTGAGTTATGGGGTATCTCTAAAATCAATAAGGAAAGGCATATTTTTATATAATAGAATCATGGGACATGGTATAAATCATTGTGAATAATTGTAAGATTAGATTTAAAATTACAAGGATAAAGTGATTATCAAGATTTTAAAGGACAAAAAGGAGAAAATAACATCATGTCTCATAAAGGCAACATCTACAACAACAATGACTAGGAAGTGTCCTTGACAAAAAACATTGACTATTACTCTTCATATGGAATGTGAATAATAAAAAAATGTTCAAATTGAAGATAATAAATAACATTCCGTATGTCATGTCTAAATCATACAACCTTTGTGATATGACATTACAAAGATACATCATAAGGCATTGTGGCTAAGACCCCATGGATATATCTTTTTACCAGTAGCTTGTGGGCCAAAGTTGGTCAATACACCTATATGGGTCATGCCTCATAAATATAGTACCCTTCACATTAGGAGAACACTAGTTAAAACAAATATAGGATACAATAGATTTTACCAACCAAATTCTCAATTTTACACATGAATAAAGAGTGATTATGATTCAACATGATAGTGATGCTTACCATCCCAAAACACAATATTTAGAAAGAATATACGATGCATAAATGGACCAATAAAAACTAGAATAAAAATAAATCAATGTGATTGCATAACCTCAAGTATAGTCCAAAATATGATGATTTAAATTCTTCAAACAATGAATTACTTTCAAATACATGATTTCTAGTTTCAAATCTTCAAAAAATACAAAAAATCAAATATATAAAATATAAAACATTTAAAAAATCCAAAATAAATACATGAGTATGACATGATGACTAGCTTACATTTTTAAATATGTTATTTATAACATGTTTGTTAGATAGAATAATTTATACTTACACATGCATTTCACAATATCCAAGTGTTATACAAGACATATAAGTTATACATGGACATACAAATGTTGGTCTCTCCCCTCTACCTAGTGACCATGATGATATTGGGGAATTTTGGTCCATAGGTTCCATTATTACAAGTTATATATATCTATGAAATTTTTACCATGTTAGTCTACCTATATTACTTAAACATGTCTTTATATTTACTCATTTCTTACATAGTGACACATTATATGCCATTTTACTATGATGTGACATTGATACATATGGATGGTGTAGGATAGTTCATTGTTAGATGCTCCATTATTGTTGTTGTACATGATAAATTACTTTTGGTATGACTATTATACATGAACCTTAGCCTTTCTTGATTTAACATCCTTGGTGTCCATTATTTGTGACATTTTGTATCCCTTTTATGTGGCCCTTGTCCTATGTGTGACACTAAAAAATCATGTTTGTTGATCTTGTTGATAGTGATGGGTGAAATGATCTATATCATGAATTATTATTCAAAGATAATTATATTACATGCTTAAATGATACACCTATCTATACATGAAACTTACATGCCATGCATTCCATATGTTACATATATGACTTGATTGATATATACATTACTATGATGACATATTCTCCACATGATCAAATGATATTAAATGATGTTGTTTCTATACATAGCATGATACAATTATCTCTTATTTTAATATGAGTGACTTACAAGATACATCCATTATCTCAAAAGGGGGTAAATGTAGTGTTTTTGTCTTAGAGACATAATTCTCCATGAGAATAAAATCATATCAAAGTATAAATTTCCTACATTTAGATTTCAATGGTTCAAATATCAGATTGTTTTAAATATATGACACATATTGGCACATAGATACAATGTATACAAGCATATGACATGTATATACACTAAATTTATAGATGTTTGAGCACATATTCACACAAACTTGGGTGCATATGTATGAGCATATACATAATACTTTATAGGAACTAAATTACATGTTTTCACATACACATTCATTTGAGATAGAGGTTCTCAAATTAAGAATATAGATGTATAGTATTATATATAAATACTACATAATTAGGGTGCCTGATACTAGTTTATTCTCATATACAAAACATCTTAGTTATATTTGAATGGAAAATGATTGTCATTATAATTAATAGTTATCAAATATGTGATCATGATGTTGGCATGGACATGGTTGATTATCTTTTAATCATGCATTATATTCTACTTTGAGTGAAACTACATAATCAAACCTGCATACATGATGGGGGAATGAACATTGTTCATTATTATATTTAAATGGAATTAACTTGATTAAAATAGATAAAAACATTACATTTGAATCTATAATCCATAAATAGTGGTTGATTCATTATTTAACAAACCTTACCTGATCATTTATCTCATTTACATATGTAGTGATTTCATTTTGAGTTGAACCCAACTACATGGTTATCTCTCTCTTTACATAAATAGTTATTTGGGTTAGTAATTTGTGTAATTTTCCCCAAATTCATGAGGTTTGGGGCATGTTTCTTTCCCAACTCAAGATCTTTCAAAGTTACATAATTTTGGGGCATCATCACGTAGATCCTTCAATGCTTCAATAATGAAACATTATCTCAAAAAAATTTAAATAAAAACTTGGATTTAACCAACACACAAGTGTACTCTAACCCTTTTTTAATTTTCAATTTCATATTGCACATATGGACATTGACTAATTCATTTTCATTATAGGTTTACATGGATAAAATCCATACATTTGAGCCATATCATAAAAATCAAAGTGTGTTATACACACTCAAGTATAATGTATCCTTTTAAACAGTCAATTCTATTACTAGAATAAAAGGGGCATTTGTAAATACTAAAATTTGTTTTTCAGTACTTGGCAATGAAAATCTTAATACACATTTACCATTCATAAATTGAACACTCAAACAAGGTCATAATTCATCATCCTCTCGCACTTACATGTTATCTTATGAGTCAACCCTTCTATTTTTATAATAGATATTTACAATAACCTTGATATCTATTTCACACCTACTAAATATGTTACATAGACATATATAGACTCTTATATCATTCCACCTATACATAGGCCAATTTTATCAGTTACAATCATTATCATTGGTTGATAATGACCCACACTTTCTAGAACAAGCCCACTCTTAGCAACATATATTTTATAAAATTAACCCCATCCTAAATGTTAGACCATAATCATAGTGTGGAAATGGCATTATTATTTATTCGAATGGATCTATATGTAAATAAAATTAAAGTATCATTAGAAAAGCACTTCAAACTTATCTAATATACATCTATACACTATTGTGTACTAATATAATGTCCCTTATTATTCCTAATTTACATACCTATCAATAGGACTAGTTACAATCTGTCATGTCCCCTTTTTAGTTGACATGTTCAGAGTTGATGGTTAGCCTATTATAAGACCCTCATAGGCTGATAGGATGGATAGAGGGTCTTGATGGAGCTTGGATTGGCTTCGAGTAGAAAAATTGTTCCAGTTGGCTTTCGTTCGAGCTCTTTCGGACATGGATTAAAGGAGATATTACTATTTGATTGATTTAATCAAATATTAATTATTTGGTCTAAATTTAATCAAATATTAATTAATTATTAATTATTTGGTCTAATTTTAATCAAATATTAATTAATTATTAATTATTTGGTCTAATTTTAAAACCCTAATTCTAATTTAAGGAACTCTAATTCTAATTTAATAAAATCTAATTTTGGCAAGCACACCTTTCTGAGGGTATAAGGGTCTCTCATGGGAGAGAGTTTTGATTATTCATTGATTATTGATATTAATTGTTGCTAAGAATTCTTTTATGAAGACTGAGCCAAGGGTTCCAGGATTCCATTTGCATTGGATAACGTCCACTCTTCAGTGTGTGTGATTCAGAGGTTGTGAGATATCAACTGAACTATTACTAGTTTGACGGATAGCTTCATACAGAAATTATCATAGTATTTCAGGTATTTTGAGAGATAACTTCACACAAAAGTTATCATAGTAATCTAGGTATTTATTTCATAAGTTTTGATTTAATAAATTATACAGATAGAGATCTTTTGTATTAGAGCCATATATCTTGAGATTAGGGGTCCAACAAACAAGGTGTGATTTATTAGTAACCGTACAAAGTTCGTACAGATCCATATAGATTCACACAAAGACTGGCATCGACAAGAAGAGATCCACAGTGACCAAAATCAATCGACCTATCACTGACATCATCAGGTTAATGACCCCAGTTGATTGATGATGGCAGTATAATCGACGTCAGTGACTTTGTTTTTGACACAACAGGCCGAGATGTATTAGATTCAAGTTTTATTCCCAATTTGCAGAATACTCAGGTTTTTAAGACCATATTTGAATATTATTTTATATGCATGATAGAGGATATATATTGTAATCATCTGGATGAATAATAAGATTATTGATTTGGAAGTTAAGAGATTTACTATGGTTTATTTGTTTATTTGAATTTATTCTGCAAAATCGTATCTTTGTTTAGAGCTTTTGTCTTTTTATAATCCCTATTTGAAGGGGATACTACAGTGGTATCAGAGTTTTTTGTATTTCTATATTCCCTATTGGTTGGGGATATTATAGTGGTATCAGAGCTAAATTCTTGCCATCATATTGGGTAGATCAGAGCCAAATTCCTGCCATCCTGTTGTATAAATCAGAGCCAAGTTCCTGCCATCCTGTTGGGCAAACCAGAGCTAAATCCTGCCATCTTAAGGGTTTGACAATCTTATGCAGCCACAAGAGTTGGGACCACATAGGTATTTCACACATAGTAGAGCCTTGCTTGAAGGCACTCAAGTTTTAGAATAGCAGCTGGAAGACATGGGTGACGATATTGACAGGACCTGTATTCCTCACTATCCTAGAGATCAAGATGATGCATAGGTTTTACTTACTCTTAGAGAACTATGAGAAGGGAAAAGGTTGAATAATGAAGTATTACAGCAGTTGGCAGTAGCACTACCGAGATTGGGTACTTTGAGGAGACATTCACCACATCGTGACAATGTCAGGAGTGATGCAAGATCACAGAGAGCCCTTATGATTACTTCTCATATAGCTAATAGGTCTACTAGGCCTACCTTTATGAGACAAGAGGCTGAGGAGGTGATAGTAGGTGAGGAACATGAGGAGTCATTTATAGACACACTTATGGTAGTGAATGAAGAGTGGGAGTTATTACCACCTGAGGTCAGAGAGATGATT
Source organism: Torreya grandis (assembly GCA_037957365.1). Classification (NCBI taxonomy): domain Eukaryota; kingdom Viridiplantae; phylum Streptophyta; class Pinopsida; order Cupressales; family Taxaceae; genus Torreya; species Torreya grandis. The sequence goes on from JARHVA010002973.1 coordinate 212,856, forward strand.
AATTTTGACCGATTCATCACACAGAGGAGAGAACATAATCGAGGTCGATAGAATGGGAGACCAAGACCCCAGAACAATTATTTGAAGCATGCTACAAGTAGGCTCACACTAGCGATGTTTAACGGTAGTGGTAAGGTGACAACACAGGCCTAGGTTAGTAAGCTAGACACATTTCTCACATTATGACCGATGGCTGAGGGAGATGCTATCAGATATGCAACACTACATCTTGAGGGAGTAGCTCATGATTGGTGGCACCACGAGATGGTGACACTCCATCATGATCAGATCACATCTTATCAGGAGTTTATGGATAGGCTGGTGGATTGTTTTGATAGGAAGGATCCAGAATCCTATTTCTGAGAGTTGGCATAGTTATACCAAAGTGGCAGTCTAGAGTCTTACATTGGTGACTTCCAAAAGTTATCAGTCATGGTTCCTGACATTTCAGAGAGGTGACTTGTAGTAATCTTCATGGAGGGATTGACAGAACCATTGAGAGGTTGGATCAAAGGCTTTGATCCTCCTTCATTACAAATAGCTATGAAGAAGGTGCGTAACATGGAGATGGCAGCCCCATCCAGTAGATTTAACTCCAGAGGTACTTCTTCATCTAGGGACCATAATTGCTCTAATGGAGATAGAGAGGGATTAGATTTCAACAAAGATAAATCAGGTGTTAAGAATGATTCAAAGGCCAACCCAATAGCACCACCTTTGGATCAAGAGGCTCTTAACGATCTACATAGGAAAAAGCTTTGATTCTACTACAAAGGTCCATATGATGCCAATCATGATTGTCCTTTGAGGCCTAAGGGCAAGGCAAATCATGTGATGTGGGTGTATTATGAGGATTTAGAATCAAAAGATTCTAAATAATAGGATAGTCCTAAGGAGCCTAAGACAGAGGTAGATTTAGAGCTACACATATAGGAGGCACATCTATCCAGCATTTAGTTAGATGATTCATTCAGACTCTGTGGAGTTTTGGCAAGACAGAGGGTCACCACCCTTCTTGATACAGGAGCTACACATAATTTTATAGATGATAGATTTGTGGAAAAGTGTGGACTCACTACCAAAGATTTCAAGGGCATTAAAGTTAAGGTGGCCGATGGTCACACTCTTAGGTGTGAGCGGATGATTAGAGATCTCCCATTGCGATTAAATAACTATGAGTTCAATGTTGATTATTATGTGGTGAAAATGGGGGACATAGACTTAGTCTTGGGTATGAAGTGGCTTCATTCCCTTGAGGAAGTCACTCTTCATCTTAAGGACATGGAGGTTCATTTTGATGTTGGTGGGAAGACACATATTCTTAAGGAAATACGGGGCAACAACATCAAAAATATGTTCTTTCATCGGATGGAGAGGCTCATACCACACGATATGGGAGAGGGTGTTGCTGAGTGCACATTGGCACCAATACAGGAGAGACATGTGGACGAGCTTTGTCTTGAGGTAAGTTCGGTTCAGGATTTATCACATGTGGTAGGGTCTCAACTTTCTGTTATAGTTAGATCACATGTTGATGATGATATGAGTATATCTAGCATTCACATTCTAGATTCAAATATTATTCAGGTGAGGAGTTCACTTGAGTTGCCAATTGATTTCCATTCTTGGAATGGATGTTGGGATCTTTATCCTGGTACTTGGGATGATGTGACACCATTGGAGGAGAGTTGTGATGGACATGGCCTGGAGTTTGCATTGATTGATAGCAAGGTAGATCATGATTACATTTGGGATCTAGGTGGATTGATTGGTTTATCATTCAGTGATTGCCTGAGGGCAAGCAATTTCAGGAGGGGCAGATTGTCATGTCCCCTTTTTAGTTGACATGTTTAGAGTTGATGGTTAGCCTATTATACGACCCTCGTAGGATGATAGGATGGATAGAGGGTCTTGATGGAGCCTGGATTGGCTTCGAGTAGCAAAATTGTTCCAGTTGGCTTTCGTTCGGGCTCTTTTGGACATGGATTAAGGGAGATATTAATATTTGATGGATTTAATCAAATATTAATTATTTGGTATAATTTTAATCAAATATTAATTAATTATTAATTATTTGATCTAATTTTAAAACCCTAATTCTAATTTAAGGAACTCTAATTCTAATTTAAGAAAATCTAATTTTGGCAAACACACCTTTTTGAGGGTATAAGGGTTTCTCATGGGAGAGAGTTTTGATTATTCATTGATTATTGATATTGATTGTTGCTAAGAATTCTTCTGTGAAGACTGATCCAAGGGTTCCAAGATTCCATTTGCATTGGAGAATGTCCACTCTTTAGTGTTTGCGATTCAGAGGTTGTGAGATATCAGCCGATCTATTGCCAGTTCGAGGGATAGCTTCATACAGAAGTTATCACAGTATTTTAGGTATTTTGAGAGATAACTTCACACAGAAGTTATCACAGTAATCCAGGTATTTATTTCATAATTTTTGATTCAATAAATTATACAGATAGAGATCTTCTATATTAGAGCCATATATCTTGAGATCAGGGGTCCAATAAATAGGGTGTGCTTTATTAGTGGCCGTACGAAGTCCATACAGATCCATACATATTGATACAAAGACCAACATCAACAGGTAGAGATCCACAGTGACTGACATCAGCTGACCTATCATTGATGTCGGCAGGTTAACGACCCCATTCGATCGATGACGGTAGTATAACCAATGTCGATGACTGTGTTTTTGACACAGCAGGCTGAGACGTACTAGATTCAGGTTTTATTCCCAGTTTGCAGAATACTTAGGTTTTTAAGACCGTATTTGAATATTATTTTATATGCATGACAGAGGATATCTATTGTAATCATCTGGATGAATAATAAGATTAGTGATTTGGTAGTTAAGAGATTTACTATGGTTTATTTGTCTATTTGAATTTATTCTACAAAATCATATCTTTGTTCAGATCTTTTGTCTTTCTATATTCCCTATTTGAAGGGGATACTACAGTGGTATCAGAGTTTTTGTATTTATATATTCCCTATTGGTTGGGTATATTACACAATCCAAGTCTAAATTAGTAAAAATCTAAGTTTAAGCAAGCATTATCAAGTAGCAAATCCAATCATTAGTTATGTATACATAGTGAAGGTTGATAATTTCATAATAATACTAGGTGGGAGAACTATGTCGTACTTGTTTTCCCTTCTTGGAGTATTGGATATGTAAGTAGTGGCCAATCATCAGGTAGGGATGATTGGGGTAAACTCATCTATTACACTTCATATGTCACACTTATGTGTAGGTTAATATTGAACAAAAGTTAGAATCAACCAATGATATTAACTTAATCCTATAAAACTAACCTAGCATAGACATCATATCAATTCTTAAATGGAACAAACCAGAGGTGTGTTTATCTTTTATTTCCACTTTCATAATATAATCATAATCAGATACTCAACTAGAAAAGCTAAGTATCATGAACTCTTTAGTAATTTCCATATTTAGCACATGCCCTTATCAAATTATAATAATCGATCTATATTTAAATTTAGATATATGCTCTAATGCCAAATATATTGATATGAATTATATTTTAAATTTATATCTTAATTAGATTAATATAACCCATCAATCGAATTTATGTTAAAACACTTGCATAGAGGTTTATTTATTCATTTTTCTCTACTATGGGTTGATGGATATACTATATGATGTTTTTTGGGGGTAATCTCAAATGTTTAGTTATTTGGCTACTTCAATATCAGTTACTCTATGTCTCTTTTTTCAAAAAAATTATTTCCATAGGCTTAGGTTCATGCGAAGGTTTGAGACATTTTATGTTTCCTATTTTTTTTATAAATTTTAGAGATGATAATTTATTAGGGGAAGAAACTATGGATGCAATAAGTATTTGGTGCTAAGTAATTTAAGGTTTATTAATGAGAAATTGTAGTGCCTATAGTAAGTAGTGGCCAATCATCAGGAAGGGATGATTAGGGTAAACTTATCCTATTACACTTCATATGTCACACTTATGTGTAGGTTAATATTGACCAAAAGTTAGAATCAACAAATGATATTGACTTAATCCTATAAAACTAACCTAGCATAAGCATCATATCAATTATTAAATGGAATAAACTAGAGGTGTGTTTATCTTTTATTTCCACTTTCATAATATAGTCATAATCAGATACTCAACTAGAAAAGCTAAGTATCATGAACTCTTTAGTAATTTCCATATTTAGCACATGTCCTTATCAAATTATAATAATCAATCTATATTTAAATTCAGATATATGCTCTAATGCCAAATATATTGATATGAATTATATTTTAAATTTATATCTTATTTAGATTAATATAACCCATCAATCCAATTTATGTTAAAACACTTGCATATAGGTTTGTTTATTCATTTTTCTCTATTATGGGTTGATGGATATACTATATGATGTTTTTTGGGGACAATCTCAAATGTTTAGTTATTTGACCACTTCAATATTAGTTACTCTATGTCTCTTTTTTCATATAAATCATTTCCATAGGCTTAGGTTCATGTGAAGGTTTGAGACATTTTATGTTTTCTATTTTTTTCATAAATTTTAGAGATGAAAATTTGTTGGGGGAAGAATCTATGGATGCAATAAGTATTTGGTGCTAAGTAATTTAAGGTTTATTAATGAGAAATTGTAGTACCTATAGTTCTATAAAAAATGTAAGGGTGTTATCAAAAAATGATTTAAGTTTGGATTTATTGGGATGCATAAAATCTTAGTTATAATATCAAGGGTGGATTGAATTTATATGAGTTCAGAGGGCTTCTAATTAATTTTATTATCTGGAGATCTCAAGCCCTTGCTTATTCAGCTATGAAAGGAATGATTTAGGTTTGTTTTTTTTGTCTTATGATGTTAGATCTATTGGATATACTAAGCATTGAAATATCTTTAAATGTCTACATTGTTTTATTATTTAATGAAATTATTAGATATAAATTTATTATTCTTCCCATGTTTATTTAGATCTAATTTTGAGATTGAGAAACCATAGTTTTTATTTTGGTTGCTTAAAAATTATGCTATTCTATCTTTTCCTATATTGGATTTGTTTGGGATTCATAACTACCATTGCAATAGGCTGAGATACCTGAATGGGCTTGGGATATAATATGGATGATTTTTATAATTCCAAACCATTTTGGGGTATTATTTTTTTACTATTATCAAGATGTTAGTTTATTAGGGGAAGAGCTTGTGTATGTAACAATGGATTTAGATCCAAATGAAATCATAGTATATCAAGTTTAATATATATTTGGAGAATTTAAAAGGATAATAATGACCCTTTTGGTATAAAAATGACATTTTAAACTTATCTAGCATGTTTTCAGGATTAGATTTTATGTTTTGTGCAAAGTTGAGTTGAGCTATTACCTTTTTATAGGGCCATGATATTTATTACTAAAAATTTGATTTTTTTTGACATGTTTTTATTTGATGCTTAGCTTGTAATTTTAAACTTTTTAAATTTTTATAAGATGATATTAATGGACAAGGAAGATCTTGTCTATTAAGAAAAAAATTGACTACAATTGGAAGAAGTTATAAGTAGTGGATGCAAAATATGTGATATTTTATACATTATATGGATGGATTTATATTACGTTACCTTATTATATTGGGAAATTTAATATTTGATGTATAAGATAGGACTCCCTTATTTTTTTAACCATTTTATTCTCTACGATAGATGACATGGGCTTTTATTGTAGAATATAGTTTAGTTTTGTGGCCATGAAAGTTATTGTACTAGAAGTTATTTTCTATGGGTGTTTTTATTAGAAAGTTTGAATTACTCTCATTTAATAAACTAAATGTTTTGGGAGTTTTAAAAAATGATCCTGATAAAGAGGTTAGATACTACATAATTTTTTATAGTGGATCATAAAAAAACTTTAGGTAGTAGATGTATAAAATATGTGTAGAAAAAATGATATATCTAGGAAGGGGATAATGAATTTTTTTTTTCAAGGTTTTTTATATTATATAAAATTATGAGTAGTAGAATTAGAATATTTTTTTGGAAATTTTTCTTTTCAAGGCTAAATTCTAACCCATGTATTAAAAACTTTTCTCGGTACCATAATAAGCCTATCTAGTCTTAACCGTGTATTTTTGGCCTAAAAGAGTTAAGTCTTGGTCATTTAATTATTAAATTAAATTAAAAATGTCATTAAATTATCTAGGTGACATAAAATATAGTAAAATACATATAATTACCTTAGTTATAAATTTCCATGACTTAAAAAGATCACTTAAGGTAATTTTAAGTGTGAAAAAGGTCATTTTTAGCTCCCACATGCCAAATTTGGCTTCCAAAAGGTGTAAAAGGTTTTATTTTTATTTTGATGCATGATAATTACTTGTGGTATCCATTTCATTCATTAATTTTGGTGTTGTAATAATAATATGTAAATAAAAGACAAATAAAAGCCATCTTTCATACATTTTTCATTGAAGTGTATAGAATTGTATGATCTTATGTACATCTGAGCTCATGAACAGGGGAAGGATGTAATAATAGAGTTTCATGAATTTTTTCATGGAAAATAGACTAAAATAGGCCAAAAAAAAATCACCTCCATTCAAGTGGCTTATCTTCATGTAGAGATAGACCTTTAGTTTTGATGTTGGTATGGTTAAGAGAGAGAAGGTACAGGTCTAAAATTTTTGCCAAAGAAACTAGACTCAAAGAGATTCATGTTGGAGTAATTTGTTATAAAATTAGATATATCTTCCTCATAAATCATCCATTGAAATTTTGGGTATAATTTTTTAGTATTTCATCCATGAAGGCAACCATTTTTCTGCAAGTTCTCCTCGCCAAGGCATTATTTCAAGAAAGTGCAAGTTTTAAAGCATTCTTTGAGAATTTTACTTCATTTCAATGGAATAAATCAGGTTCATTTCACATGTTTGAGGACCAAAAAACTATAAATAAGATAAGGAGTGAAATTTATATTTTGGAATGATTATAAATAATATTTTTACAATCAAGGAGAGAGAGATGGGTTTCAAGATTTCTTGTTTTCATCCATGGCATGGATATCCTTCATGTTTTTTGTGTTATGCAATCAAAATTCTCATGTTTTTTGTGTTATGAAATGAAAATATGAATATATATTCTCAATATAAAATTAAAAATTCACATCTTAAAATCCCTTATCAATATCATGAAGACTTTTTTCAACTCATGAAGGTAAAACTCAGACTTGTACAGATAATGATTTTGCAAGAGCCCAAGAGCATTATTTGAGGAGTAAAACACGCTAGGTGGAAGGTGAGAGATGGTTTAAAGTGAGGTCATAGTAATTAAAGGTCATAATTAATGTGAAATTTATCTTAGGTTCCTCCATTACACATGAAAAACACATCAAACATGCATCCATAGAGTCACATATACAGTCAAGGATAAAAGTTGCCAGTTTTGGGAAAATGATGACTTTAAAACACCTATAAGTGGACTTGGGATACAAAATTTGGATAAATTAATCATGATGACCTTATAAATTTCACTTTAAAGGTGTATAACCTCACTATTTTAGCACAGTCAATTGCTTGTCTCATGGCAGTCAAAGAAGGAACTAGGCAAGTTGGGAGACTTTACTTGTTTTATGACTTGTTCAAGATTTTTAAAAATTAGAGAGATTTTTATAAGTAATTTTAAAGGATATATAATATTTATAAGATAAATAAAGATGATGATAATATAGGCAAACTCAGATATCTAAGGTCACATAGGCTATGTATGCAAGAAACTCCATAGGCAATCCTAGAAGCACCAGGTAAAATGGTGCTTAGAAAGAAATAGAGGTCATAGGGAGTGGACTTATATTTGAAAATTTAATTTATCCATAATACTCTATAATATGTGCCTAAATCTTCCAAAACTAATTTTTAGGCCAAAAAACCTTTTTTAAGCCTAAAAGGCCTATAACACCAAAAGGTATTTTTAGACCTATCAAGAAAAATGACACATATAGGATGATAAAATGAGATGGTATAGGTCCCATGATGATTTATATAATATTTTAAGTGTATAGGAAGAGTCACTTTTAGTCCAAATAGTAAATTGGAACTATGTAAGCTAAGACACCCTTTTGAGCCACTTGATCAAGTGCTCGTATCTTTCACCACATGAAGATTTTGGAAAAATGATCTTATAATGATTTTAGGAACCCTATGAAATTATAATTAATTAAAAATTTATGTTATTTTATGGTATTTACTTTATGATCAATTTCTAAGAGTGTAAGCATGTCCAAAATGCTTATAAACCCTACAAGCAATTTTTTTCATCTGGTTATCTTTTCATACCTTTTATATGGGAACCCAATATTCTCAAATAATTTAAGGGGTTATTTATAATAAAAAATAATATAAATAAGTTTGGTTTTTTCCATTTGTACTTCATGAACGATTGTTAAGAAGGTTCACCTCCAAAACCGTCATAAGGACTAGTTTTGAGAAAAGTTGATTTTATTTCCATCAAAACCTCATGGATAAAACATAAACCTATTAAAACACCAAGTAAACTTATGTAAGGTCATATAAATTGTAATTTATTATATTAAATTATATGTATCATGACATGAAATATTTTTTGAGAGAAAAAGTCACAAAGTTGAGGTACAAGGAAATATACATGAAATCCAATCCATGGAGATAAAAATTTGGAAATTTTTATTCATCATAAAATAATCATATGGTCAAAAATATTTCTATAATTACCCTTACTAGATCATCCAAAATAGCCACTCTATAAGAAATTGAGGTAATTGACCTAGTCAACTAATTTGATTGAGTTACATGTATTTTTTCATTAAAATGAGTTGTTTCATGATATGGAGGATTTTTGTAGGCCTAAATATAATTTTTTTTTAGGTTAAATGGTTTTTATGTAGGTTTTAAAAGCCACCAAGTACAAAATTTTAGGCTACTAAGTCTATTTGGCGTAGTAGGCATATTTGATCAAATAAGTCAACTAAGGAATGGTGTGGAAAGACTATTAAGGAGCTCATGCAAAATTTTAACAGTTAATATATGATTTTCAAGTGGATATATCATGCAATTTCAAGTATTCAAGTTCTATTTCATGCAAGTAAGGGGCTTAAGTGGAGTTAACTTGTCTTAAGGCTAATCACTCTAAATTGACTAGTTGACTAGCACCATGCATTATCCTTGGTTTTCATGTAAAATGAGGACATTCACATACTTTTAACTCACTTAAATTAGATTTTTCAATAAATATTTGGCATAGAAGGAATTTAAAAAGAGTTTAATAAGTCAAGTGGGCCCACCTTTCCTTTCTAATGACAAAAAGATCATACAAGGATTTTGACAAAAAAGAGATATATTAAAGATTATTATTAGAAAATTATAGTGGAAATGGACTTGAGTTAAGGTTTATATAACACTTATTTTATCCCTCTATGCCAATCACTTGGATAGATCTTCTCTATTATATATATATTCAATCTTTCAAGCTAATTTTCAAGATCTCTCTCTTGGGGCATGATTAAACTCTACCAACATTGAGATTTGGAGCCTTATAATAAAAATAAAATGACTATTTTCATATTCCATTATTCTAGTATAGTGTTTTTGTGTTATTTGATTTTCACATGTGGTAGTATTTTTTCCCTGTCAAGTCTTGATCTCACCTAATTACTAGTATGTTAACTTATGTAGGTCATGTTCAATGTTTGATGTCATTTGACTAAGCTAATAGTGGATATAATTGACTAGTTAGTGCCTTAAATTAGGCCTATTCCATCATTTCCCTCCTACTTTGATCACTTGATAAAATCTCTATATGAAATACTAATGCATAGAGTTGATGAACATGAAATATAGGTGTATCACCAATAGTAGCTTAGATTTCCATTTTAGTAATCCTTCTAACAATTTTCATCCCAAAAATCATAGTAGGTTTTAGTAATAGTGAGAAAAGTGATACATCAAAGGAGCTACCCTCATCAAATTTAAAGGTCTAGTCTGAAAGTAAGTATCCCACATCTCAGATAATTCCAATGTTTGTTTATGCTTGAAGGAGTTTTAGATCAATCTATCAACCTTTAAGTAGGTTTATATCTAGGTTACTAATAGTTATGACATGCCCAGTGGGATACAAATTTAGCCATTAGAGTACATAGTTTTCAGCATATTAGTCTTTAAAAGTAGTTTCAAGTATTTATATGGTCCTTATCTTAGAAGTAAAAAAGAATTTTTTTTTTCATAATTTAATTGATTTTCATATGTTTTTTAGGATATGGAAGCCTATAAATAATAATTATATCATTCATCTCCTTATTAATAGCTCCAAAATGATCCATATACATCTTGTTATGATCCTCGTGACCCTCGTGACCCATATCAGTCTTACCATGATCCATATCAGCCTTATGATGAGCCTCAGGAACCTTGTTATCTTTGTAATGAGCCTAGTCAAGTCCTAAAACAATCCATTTATAGCTTCAAGAAAACATTGTTTGGATATGAGAAACAAATGATAAGCATAGATACTCAAAATATCTATGAACAAGAGATTACCAAGTATGAAATTTAGAACATGAGAGCTAATTTATTGTAGGCTAAAGAGGTATGTGCATCTTTCATAAGTCAAGGCCATTCAAAGTTTAGTGTTGATATTATAGACATAGGTGGTCTAATATTAGGCATTGAAGAAAGGTTGGTGGTTTATGAGAAACACCAAGGTCATCACAATAATCAATTATTCCCATAAATCTACCCTTTTCTGTTTATGATCAACAAGGAAATGTTTATCATAACCCTCAAGAGTTAATCCAAACCTTGTCTAGCTTTCCCACTTAGAAGTATATCCAAGAGAGACCTGACAAGGTTGAATAAGTATGTTTTGAAGAGGATAATTTTCAAGTTCCATAGTATATCATATATAAAACTTCATCTTTATTCTTCTAGGGAAACATCTCTAATCAATTGGTTCATGATTTTAAGGCTCATCTAGTCAAGCAAGTTGAGCTTGAAAATTGACATATTCAATATTCAATGTTAGATACAAAGGTAAAAAGGAATAAATTTCCTTATTTCACACCCATGGATGCAACAAGTACTAAGGAAGAAGGTCCTAAACCCAAGTTCATGACTTGTAAATAGATGCAGTAGTCTAGGGAAAAATAAGGGCATTCAGGCATAAGTCAAGATGTTAAAATCAAGAGCAAGTAGGAGATAATTCAACCTCCACTGCTTCCTCCTAAAAGTCCCAAGTCCTTTTCCTTCATGGAAATATATTAAAAAATTAGTACAGTAGTGATAGGAGGAGAAGGTGATCCAAGAGGATTAGCTCTAAGAGTAAAATCAAGCATCTATGGTAACATATTTGGACTTTTCACATCTTCTTAAGTATTTTCATGGGTTTACCATGCCAATTCTTGATAAGGAGCCTCTTATATGTGAGATTAATGAATAAGTTTGATTTGAAGTGATAGGTGATGATAAAGAGTTTTTAGTTCAAGATGAAGAGGACATCATCATTGATACAATTTCAAGTAAGGATAATGATGACATAGTCTTTCATAATGCCAAATAATATGAATTAAAGGATAATCTACAAGTAAAAGATGAAATCCAAGAATAAGAGGTCTAATATGTACAATAAGAGGTGGTTTCTCAAGATCTCCTTGATCATATAGCAGTTGCTCTTCATTAAGATGCTCCCCAAGAACTTGTAGAAGTTACCATTGATAAGTACAATCCAGCCAAATTAGATAAGAGTCAAGGTAATGATTATGATTTTTGGAAATAATATATGGATATTTTTAATTAATATCAAGCTCTTCAAGGTCTCATACTTCTTATTGATGTTGTTAATGACCAATTAACTATTCAACCTATCAATATTTTCTCATACTAAGAGCAAGTTTATGATGATGAAAAGAATGAAGAAGTGTTGGCTGAGGTAGTACCTCAAAAAATTAATCATGAAAATAAATCAAGTGAAGAAAATTTTCCCTTTATTATGCCTAAAGTGATACAAGATGTCAACCATGAGGATATTGATAAGTCACTTATCCATATGGAGAAGAATCAAAGTACAATGGAAGACATCAAATCATTGGTAGCTAATGAATGAAGAATAATTGTCATTATTATTGAAAAGTAGAATAATATAGGAGGAGGATTATTAGGTCTTGGATCCACATCTTAAATCCATACACCTAAGAATGGAATAAGAAGGTCTAGTTGCATCACTAAGTTTAAAGCTCATTTTCTCAAAGCTTAGCATTCACCATTATTATATGTTGAAAACTTTGAAGGGCTCTGTATCATTTGATAAAAAAAACTTACGTGCATTCATTTGACATATAAATAATTTGTAAGCTCATCAATCAAAATTTTAAATATCATGGCCAAACTAGAAGTGTATGGAGCTACCATGTTAGAATAGGTTCCTTTTCTATATTCATACAAGAAAACATAGTCTTCTAAGATAAGAAATTCAATATAATTACATTGGCCATAGAGGAAAAACACTAAAATAACTTATTCTACTATGTAGAGAGGATGGTAGACTAGGATAGTGACAATGAGGAAGTTCCTAATATTTCAAAGGAAAGGTATAACTTCTTGGTGCTTAAGTCTATAGGATTACACAAAGCTACATCTAATCCTGAGGTACTCCCCTGTGTGTACTTGGTCCACCAAATTTTTGTCTAGTCCAGGTGTGTGGATGACATGATCAAATATGTCAATTTAGGAAATGATATCACTTATATAGCTAGATTAGCATTTCAATCCTATTATGACTTTCCTAGGCCCTAAATAATTTATAATCAAGAAACTATGACCCAATGGCTTGATTCAAATAATATTAGAGAAATCTTGAGAAGATGGGTAGATAACCCAAGGAGATTAATTTTTAAGTCTAAAATAGATTAGATCCCCATCAGTTAACTCAGAAAAGGGTTGAGAATGGGTATGACCATGATGAATAGGTTACATGGAGTAGAAGACACTAGCCATGTGGATGAGAAGTGGGTTCTACGACTATCTATAATCATAGATTACTCCACAACCCCCATTGGGGATATCATTTCCCCATAATTTGGGTGCCCAAATCAAGAAGACCATGGCTAACCAAAGAAATAATTTTTACATGATTTTATTCCTAGTTGAAACTATTTATGCTACTTTTAAATTTCCCTAGTTTACCAATTAGGACCCAAACATGAGATGGACCATCCCCCATGTCTTCACAAAGGTTAAAATTAAATATATAGGTAGGAGATGTGGGTTGTTTCTAAGTAGTCTGATTGTATATAGAGACATCCATGAATGAACTATGCCCAATCTATCAACATAGATTAGGAAAACTCTTAGCACATTGGGAGCCTATTGGTACTACCCTAACTACATCATAATTAGAGTTTAAGGGATCAAGAATCTCATTCAATTTGCCTACCATAGTTCAAAAAAAAATAGTCAAGTAGGAGGTTTCCTTATAACTACTCACAAGAGTAGATGGATTATGCAAAAATAAGAAGAAAGGACTAGTCTACCCGCAATTATTCAACATCAGTTGATTTAAAATTGAAACTTGGCATTCAATCATAGAAACATAGGTCCAACTTTAATATAGAGAAAGATACTAGTAAGGAATGGGATCCTACACATTTGACATTCAATCACCATGTTAGACATAGGGTGGATCTCAGTATCACATACCATCATCATCTTGAGGATGGAGACTAGTTATACCTTAATGTAGTTGATAACATAGAGGACAATTAAAGGATAAAAGGTATTGGGATCACAAAGATGAAAGAAAGACTATATGGTGTAAGGTTTTTTCAAGTGTTTGAACACCAATATACTTAATTAGTAATGTTAGCATCTCTTATCCATACTCCCAACCTTGAATAAGAATGGCCAACTAACCAATAACTCAGTTGAAGAATAATCTAGTCAATATTTCCCATGTTGGAGAAAAGAGGGGCTAGTGTAGGGAATAAATTTGAGTAGGCTTCAAACTTAGGGGTAGCATCCAGCATCTCATCTCAAATGTAAAGTTATACCTCATCACATACAACACCTTCAATAGGAATAACAATCACCTCTAATCCTACACTAGTAAATTTAACATCTCCATTGCCTTCCCTCCCTCCTACTAGAGAAGGATCACATACTATAGGTTAGAAACATATAAAATTACCCACTTTTTTCTTCTATAAGCAACACTTGAGCATATTGGATTCACCCAATCTATAGGTCATGTCAACCTCCAACCTTATAAGCCCCTCACAAAACTTGTAATTAGGCCTGTAACCATGTCATTTCCCACCATCACCCCTTTCACCATATCATCCAATTTTAGGGTCTCATTGATGGAAAATTTTACCCCAGTCATACCCAAACCTATGCCTAGACCTATCCCAAAATTTCCTAAAAAGAGGCCTACTATCATCCTTTCATAAGTTCCCATATTCTATGTTAGTTATTCAACTACCACTAGTGATTATTCATCCCCTAGTTATATGTTTATATTAGTCACAACCACTAATAGCTTCTAGATATCTACCTTATTAGGTTTGAATCCAAATCAACCATTTCTTCCCTTATCATATCCCCCAAGTGGCTCTTTAGATAAATCATCGATTAAGTAGATGTAACTAGCCACTAGGGAGAACCTAGACTAGATCATAATGGACCCTCACCATGTTACATTAAATTTTGACAAGGATTTTGGGACAATGAATAGGGTGACCAAGAGGAAGGTCACCCACCCTGACCATATAGTTCTATATGAAATAAAATAAATCTTTTTTCAGCTGAAAAAGACAAAGAAGTCTAGGAAGGGCCAATAAAAACAATATAAGGAGGACCCCCTCTCAGCTCTCCAAAAAATTATGGATGTGGCTTCTAAATTATTAAAGGGAGTGCACCAAATAATAACTAACTTGGAGCATCAACAAAAGGCCACCTTACTATAGTAGACCATAACAAAAGTGGAATGGGTCATGGAAGAAATATTTGATATGTTGAATACCTTAGCTTAGTATAAGGCAAAAAGAGATGAAATACATAATAAAGTCCTCAAGGTAGAAGCTATATATGTACGGTATGATATAAAGATAATAAACTTGATGAGGTTGATTAGAATAAATAAATTTGAGGACCTAAACTTTATTCCCTTGGAGGACTTGAGCATTTCTCAGTGTTATGTAATTGGCAAGAGAAATAACTTTAACTAGTGGATCTAAGATATGAGGTCCCTAAGAATATCCCTTACACAACAAGGTGATAAAGTTATAACCTTACTGAAATATGGTGAAACTATGTAACTATATAACAAATATGGCTCCATCATTAACAAGGATTCATTCATGGATCAACTATATAACTTCATGGTGAATTTCTAAAAGCAAACCATGGCTAGAGGAATGAACTTTGGATAAGATATGGTGGATTTGGGAGCCTCTATCAACCAAATAATATATAAGGATGTATCCATCAAAAAATTTGTGGGACCTATCCTAAGTAAGCATGAAGCAATGGCTAGACTCATAGCCAAGCTACTAATGGATGATATCATAGATTTGATATTGATTGATAAGGACTATAAGAAATGTTCTAAAGCATGGAGAGGATAGGTTGAGGCCCAAAAATAAACTTCCACCTCAGGATCCACCACCTCATCAACCCCTTTTAGAACATATGACACTAGTAATCTATCTTATTTATTAGTAAGAGCTTCATCTTTAGCTATACCAGTGGGATCCTAGCCCAACTCTTTAGGGAAAAAACATCCACCTATTGGGTTCCTTCTAAACAAGATACATGTCCCAAGGTCCTTCAAATTGTATTATAAAATATTCCCATTTTTTGAATAGGGAGTATTCTATAAATTTAGGACATAGAAGACCTTGTCTACCAATATGTGGCATGTTAACTGGTTCTTTTTGTAACCACTTGAGGAATCAAAATGGATTATATATAGGGGTTATCCACTTTATTGTAAAATAGAAACATAATAATTGAATTAATTCAAAGAAAAAGGAAATTATAATAATTAATTCATTATTTTTATTATTTTCATGCATTCCTATTTCTCAATATTTATTAATAATATATGATCTCATTTATTTAATGGTAATAATTTGGCATTAGTGTTTTTAATGCATCTTGTTAGTTTGTGCTTTCATCTAGGCTAATGAAGTCTATTTGGTATGCTCTATTTTCTTCCTACATTACTAGTAAATGTGTTTGAGATAATTTACTATAGGTAGCATTTTAAAGCATCCTTTTTAGATATGTGCATTATATTCACCCTAGAATCCTCACTATACTTATGATGTTCTATGTCTAATCACTAAAATCTCATAGTTAGTTTTATTTGCATTATTATCAAAAGAAACTAAAGGGGATCGAGTGGTCTTTGTTGTTATAAGGGAATTTCCTTGTCTACCCTAACCTACTCCATATTTTGAAATTTTTAAACATGAATCACCTTAAATAAATTCGCATCATATATACCATTTATTTGTTTAAGAGTTTAATGTTATATTAGAAAATATAAAACAATTTACATCATAACAAAATTTAGGTAAATTGTCTCACTATCGATGTTCATGGTGTCCTTATAGTAGGGTTTGCTTGCAGACTAAAAAGTGGTCATCACATAATCTCTCTGGCAAAACTGATTGAATCCCTAAGGTTTTCTAGGACCTATGCTATAATCTAAGAAATGTTATTATGTTTTTTTCATTATATCCTTGACATAGACATACATCAATATTACATACATCTTTCCTAATCATGATTGGAATCTTGAGACTTAATTGAGTATTAAAGCATGATACACAGGACCTAAATCTTTCCATAGACCTTCTAAACCTTCTTAGCATCCCAAATTGAATGGGAATATCTATATGGACTAGGTTCACTATGTGTGTAGGACTTTATAGGTTTATCTTGACCATTATTATTGATCATTCCTTGAGGACCTCAAGTGATCAAATACTTAACCATTTATTTATAATTTATGCCATGCATACATTCTCTATGTCTATTTTGGACTTTGTCTTTATCTCTTTATATAATATTATCTCATACACTAGAAAATGAATACCTATAGGTTTTTAGACCTAGAGGCATACATTTTCATTTCTTGAAGTTATTCATGGTGCATATTTGGATCAACTTGGCATTGGAAACATATTCACACATCTCCTAAAAATATTGATGTACTTTTAGACCCTCATATTCTCTTGACTTATTGATTTCCATTAAGTTTTCATACATTAGCCTATGTATCACTATTCTACTCCTTTGAACCTAATTAGACCCTTTATTCATGAGCTTGTCTTCAGTCTCCCTAGTTCAACTTGTTGAGGGTACTGTGAGTATTTGGATTGGACTGCATAGGTGCCTTCATCTCTTAATGTTTGACTAGGCTTTGTGCCACTAAAAAGTATTATAAATGTGATTTGGAATTTTTTATTTTAGGAGATGGGCTCGTTGTAGTGTGAAAATGTCTTTGGATCTTTATTACATAACAAACATTCTAATGAGGCCATAAGGACCACCCTTCTCCTACATAAGACCATTATACTGAGCCAAAGGTACCTACACTTAGATATTCAGTAAAATATGATATTTATATGAATCAATCAGACATTTTAATGGATAAAAGTGAAACTTAGGCATTCTCAAAAACCTTAAACTATGCTAAGATACCTTAAAATTTGATAAACAAGTTTATGAAAGCATCATGGGCTAATTTATGGCTTCTTGGCATTGAAATATATAAGGAAGCTTATTTATTTGACAGAGGATATCCTCTACATCCTTGAATCACTCTTGACACATGAATAATACATTGATCAATACACTTTCAGTTTGAAGATTGATGATCATGAGAATAAGTTGAGTCATGTTTGAAGCTTGTCTCCTTCATTCACATGGTAAGCATTGAATAACTTAAAGGAGACCTAATTTTATCAAATGGTGATCATGTTTATCATGAGAGGGGCATGGAGGGAGCATGTATATTCTTCACTAATCACCTTTAGGCCCTATTATTTTATAGAACACATGAACCTTAGCACATAACATATAAATTGCCTACCAAGGGGAATTATGGGTTTTTATGTCCTTATAATTACTATAATAACATGATTAGAGGATTCTAAAATAGTTAAAATACCCCTTATATACCTTACTCCATTCTTAATTCACCATAATAAGTTTAAACTTTTCATGAATCTACTTGTAGATGGGCATGTGGGGTTTGCAAATGGCTTAATACCACCTAGGGGTCTTAAAAATAATTTTTAAAACTTAGGGGATGGATCTAAGAAAAAATTACATTAATATCAATACCATAAAGGGGCCCACCTATAGATAAGATTTTGGGATCTAAATCCACTTCTATGGATTATATTATGCAACTCAATTTGGCCCTTATGAGCTTGCCAAAAAAAATTATGGGAATTCAACTACCTTTCCTTGCATATTTAGGCCCTATAAATTATATTAGATAGTTTCCATGAACCCTCATGAAGTGTATAACCACCTTCTATATTGACATGATTGTACAAATCTATATAAACTTGTAAACACCTACAAAATACCTATTTTCTATATTTTCCCTATGTCTAAAGCTTTAAAAATACATTGGAGGAAAGATGGAGGGAAAATAGGAGCCAAAGACAAGATTAGAATAGATTTTATGGATGGAGGGAAGTTGGAGAGTCATTTTCAATGTGTGCAGCCATTTTGGTGAATGAAAGGTGTGTTTAACTTCTAAAAGGTCCCTTTTATGTGTAAAAACACCTTGTCATGACATTATGATGGAAATTATACCCATTGGGAGACAATAATAATAAAATGTGACATCTAAATATATCTTTTCCAAAGTTTTACAATGTGAACTTTGACTCATATAATGTTTAAAGGGTCATTTGATGACTTGGAGGGCTGATTAAATCTTGAAATAGGTTTGAATAAGTAGACCATTAAAAACAACCTTGGATACATCATTAATTACTATTTTAATACTTAATCCAGATTTGGACACCATTCCTCATCTTTCTAGTAAGGTCCCTCCTTAATATTTGGTTAAAACATGTAGAAACACCATGAAAATAAGAAACCTTAAATTTTCCAAATTACCTTAATTTTTGCTAAAGTACCTTAACCTTATCAAACAATGCATAAATAATTCATTAGGATTAAAAAATACTTGACACCATTCCATTCACCCAATAATAACCTATGAAGACCTACTACATTATCCAAAGACTCAAACATGTTACTACATGATAATCCTTCAAGAAAGTTCTAGCACATTCCATGAAACCATAAAAAATGCTAATAGGGCTTTCAAGAAGAATTTATAATACCATTACAATATCTATACCACCATGTACAATCTTGGAGAGGTTTCATGAAAAAATATTGGACTATAGGGGTTGAAATTTGGCCATTTTTAGTTTATCTAGCATTATAACAACTATTACATCTTTGATTTATTGTGAGATGCTCTCTTTATTATTGACTTATCTTTCTATGAGTTTCATTATTGATATTTTTAAACCTTAAGCTTTCTATTCACATTTTTTTGTGACATTTTGGTTTCATTTCTCCCATTTTCATCATTCTCCTATCTTTGATTGAGTATGGATAGTTACTTCTCTTTCATTGATGTTGTTTACATTTCTAGTTTTTCCATCTTTGTTTGAGTATGGATTATTACTTCTCTTATGTTTTTTACGTTATTATGTTTCATGATTCATTGTTTTGATATATATTTTTCACTTTTCTTACTTTGGATACATGTCTAGGTGTTTTGGTAATTAATAGACTTAGATTTTTAGTTTCATAATATTCCCTCTCTTTTGTCATTTATCTTGGTATTTTAGTTCTAACCTAGCCTTTTTCATCTTATCTTACCAATTTCCCAGGTACTTTAGTTTATTTTATAATTTTTTCCATTTAATTTAACATTCCTACGAATGATTATTTTACTCTCTAGCCTTGTATCCCTAGGGTTTATCTAATGCAATTATTGTGCCCTCCACGATCAAGACTATAAATACAACATGCAACCATTCAACAATAAAGTTAATTCAAGGTATGTATATGGTACTTTTAGTTATTTCAATTATTTAATTTTATTTATATTTTTATTTCTAGTATAATTTTTTAGATCAATTAGTGTGATGATATTTTCTTTCTCAAATCACCATCCCATTTTATACTTGGGTGACACATGATGAGCTTTGAGTGGGTAATATGTATACACACAATATTTTTAAACTTTATCATTTACTGACACTTTATCTCTTATATCAACTTATTGAGTTTAGATATTTTTGAGTGCACAACTTAAGGGGTGCACCAAGAAAGGGATGGACAAACCACTAGTACTTCATGAAACATTGTTGTTCAAATCTACCATGCTTATATCAACTACAAAAATTGCATATTTGGTCCCTTAAGAAATATTCCTCCTAATAGTCCCTAACTAAATCAAGACATATTTTTGTTATTATATCATCCTAGTTCAATTTAGTATTTTATATATCCCACCATATTTCAGACTAGGTCAGCCTAGGTCAATGTAGTTTTAAAATTATGACATACTCTTCACAACTAATTCAGACTTAGCCAACCTACTTTGAGGTTAAACAATAAATTTTAAACTACATTTATTTTGGTATATAGCATCAAGTAAAATTATAGTAAGGGTTATGATCACTCACCATTATAAGTACAAGTCCCATTTCAATCCAAGAGCAACATTCATTTTCTCACTATTATTCCTTGTAATTTAGCTTAAGTCAACATTTAGAGAAGCCATTGCTTAGATCTTATCTTAGAGGGAAAATATTGTATTGTGGAGTCATGGTTTCAATAGGAGGATTCCATTTAGCCTATATCTTGATTCAACCATTGATCCTTATAACCACAAGAATCTCTTGTAAATCACCATTGGCCAAGGGAGAAATTGAAGTTTATTAGGTTTTATTTAAGGTAATTTATCTAACCCTAGATTTTTCATTATATATATATATGTATATATATATATGTATATATATATATATATATATATATATATATTGTATAATTAACAACTTGAATGGATGTATAACTCCTTTTTTAATCTCTTATATACTTATAATTAGTGTGGTTATAGTTTTTTTAAATTTTCATTTCCTACTTTAGGTAAACTAGGCCCCCATTTGCATACTATGGTTCCTTACCCTTTTTATTTTAATCATCCCCCTTATTTGTGTTGCTCTATTTGAAATACTATATTAAATTAATATTAGAATATCTAGTTAAGTTTATTCCATTATATTGATTTCCTAGTCTTTGGAACCCTCTCCATTGATGTTATGTTATAATTTATCCTCTATCTAGGTTTAGCATATCCATTTGGTCATACCCTAATATAACTATCAATGATATCTATTTCATTTACCTTCTATGAGTTTAGATATCTTAGATAGGATAATTTTAAAGTTAATTCTAGCTTGTTACATTTAATATGTATTATATATGTAGAACTTGACTATGTTAAAACTAATAGGATCAATTCACACTTGCTTTAAAGTAGACACATTTTTTGAAGGGAAACACTCTTATGGAAAGTAAATTTCTAGAAATTAAATTGTAGGAAAGTAAATTATACTTGGAAAAAAAGTAAAGTAAATACTAGAATTGAAATGATAATTTATGTTTGGAAGTTTCCCAAACAATGAATTAAAAGTATGCATGCTAAAATTAAAATACACATATATAAATAAATTGATTTTAAATGAAATCAACTAGGATAATAAATACACACACTTTAAAGAAATGAAATAAAATAAAATAAAATGTTCACATAACATAAAATGAACTAGTTAATGAATGGGAAACCAAACTACTGAATCTTTATGAGTGCACCATATCTTGGTTGGATTAGATATTGACTCCCCTCATTTTTAAGGTAGAATTAAATCGTAACAAGGTTATTAATTGACCTATAAAATTAAAGTATTTTATATAATTATTATTACAATACTTTGTTTTTAACTCTCTTTTAATATAAAATACTCTATTATAGTCTCTACCTGATTGTTGATTATCTAATTATTACATCTATTTAGCATATATATAGAGAAATAAGGACTTTTATTATCTAATTTAGAATCCTAGGAATTATAACCATCTAACCTATACAATTCTAGAAATAGTAGAAGGAAAAAATAGTAGACATATGATACAATAATGAATTTGAAAATATATACACCTATTTTTTTTTCACTTTAGTGATGTTTTCTCTTGTAGGGGATTGTAAGGGCATTAATATCCCTAGGTTAGTATTCGCTCATGGTACTTTAAGAGAGATGTTTCCATCATATTCTATCAAACTATCAATATTTTTAGTTTGACCTCTTTGGGTCTTTATTTGTCTTACCTTTCCATCTACTTCTTGTCTAGATTTGATAGCTTCTCTATATCCTACTACATCATCCTAGTCGATACAATTTGTTTCATGATTAAGTCTTCCATGTCTTGTATTGACCAACCCAATACACTTATGAGTTTATCTTATATCATTTTTATTGTATTGGCCTAGCTAATAATACATTATCTCAGCTGACATATTCAAAACGAAACATCCTAGATGATCATCCTAGAGTTTAGGGTTAGTTTTAGGTATTGTATCCATATATAGGGGTCATATTTAATTCCTAAAAGATATATCACATTCATACACTCTAATTCTACTCACATTTATACCCCTAAGTATTATTTTGGAGACTTATAAGGTTTGAAACCTTATCTTTGAAGTATTATCTTGTGGTGTCATTGAATATCAATAAGAGAGGTATTTTAGGGTTCTCAACTAAGGATATATAGGTCTTAATCCAACCATTTGAGGTCTTCAACCTAAAACATCTCTTAAAAAGTCCACATTAACCAAAATGAGAGTTTAAAGCATCGACAGGTCCACCTAAAATTAATATATCCCTCCACTCTTTCCTTTACGTAATTAGTAGATTATATGTTGTTTATTTCTTTGTGGATGTATGTGTGTATCCTTACTTAGGTTCTTCCTTATAATAAATAAATTGACATAGATATATGATTGCTTAGGTTTACCATTTACCACTTTAAGCTACATATACCCATATTTGGTTGACCAATGCACCTTACCATCTTTAAAATCACTTACATATCATTTACTTTACTTGTACCTCTTTAAATCATATAATTTACTTAGATCTTTACAATCACTATCTATATTGAGCCCTAGTGAGAGTTATACCCTATGTCATAGGATTAATATTTTAAAGCATTTTATATTTAAATTTGAGTTTGGATCGCCATTTTATATGTCTATGAGTATCCTAGTTACTTAACCACTCATCCAAATATATACAGTCTCTATTGATTAACCTTATTCAAGTTCTAATATATTGAGAGAAATAGGATAATTGTAGGACTTCCTAGCCCATGCATATATAAACCATGTGATATAAATATAAATGAATTGGTTTAATGAGGTAAGGAATATAATATTTTTTTTATTCAATCATTCCATCCTTGATTTAAAGGAAACATTTATTCCTAAAAAACTATTATAAATGTAAAAGAAGAGACTATTATACATTTATAAATGTTGGTTTATAAATGTTGGTTTACTAAAAGAAGAGACTATGAATGGAGGGGTGGTTATGCATCTAAATTATATTTTATAGATCATGTTCTATATAGATCTGGAAAAAAAATTAAGGGTAAAAATAACCCAACATATGGGAAGTAAAATGGCCATTTTAGTTCGTTAGGTATGTTTCCCTAATCACTTTTTATGTTTTTAATTTTTTTTGGGTAAGATACTTATTTTCAATTATGGAAGGTGTTGTTGGAGTCTAACTTTGATTGGAATGTGGGTTTAATGGTACATAAAAAGTATATTTTTGGGTGTGGTGAGGATTCATTTTTATATGAATGTGATGGTTATTGTGAAATAGTATGATTTATTTGTTTATTCTTGTTTTACTCTAATTCAGGTGGTTATGGATCTAAGTATATTATAGATACTAAAATTTGGTCTTTAATACTTGAAAATTATAATATTTACACACATTTGCCATGTATGACTTGATCACTCAAATAAGGTTTTAATATGACATCCTCTCACATTTGCATGTTGTCTTATGAGTCAACCATTCCATTTTACTCTTATTCACCTACAATAACCTCACTATCTATTTAAAACCTACCAAATATATTTCACATATATCTCAAGAATGTTAGATGAGTCCATGTATATGAGTCAATTCTACCAGTTACAATTTTTATCACTAGTTGATAATGACCCACACTAGTTAGAATCAACCTACTCCCAACAATAGTTATTTACTAAATCAAATTCATCATTAGAATCAATCCATAAGCCTAGTGTGTTAGTGGCATGATTTATTATTCAAATGGATCCATATATAAACAATTAAATGTCTCATTAAAAGTAGACTTGGAACTTATTTGATATACACATATACACTATTTCACATTGATCAAATCTACCCTATTATTCCAAATTAGCATACCTATCACTAAGAGTCATCACAATCCAAACCTAAAGAACTCAAAGTCCAAGTTGAACCAATAATTTTTAATTACTAATTCTAATCATTAACTACATAAACTTAGTGAAGGATCATAATTGCACAATCACACTAGGTGGGAGAACTATGCATGGTTTGATTTCCTTGCTAAGAGTATTGGATGTGTAGGAAAAAATTAATCATTAAGTGGGAGTGATTTGGGTCAACTCATTCCATTACACTTACATCATTTTTAAAGGCTTCTATCCCTCATAAGCACATATAGGGTTTCAAGGAAAAGGAGGTTGATTTATGGATTTATGCACATCATCAAGTTTTAGGATTGTAAACATAAAGAAACCAAATATATGTATGATCATTGTGTTCCAATTGTGTAAAAGTAAGTACTAACTAGTAGGTTAGTATCAACTGATGATATTGACCTGATCCTTCAAACCCCACCCAATGTAGGCAATAAATTAGCTCCTAAACTAAACAAACTAGAGGAATGATTATCCATGATTTTTAATTTTAGAATATAGACACAATTAAAAAAGTTGAGTATAATGATATCTTTAGTAATTACCATGTTTAGCATATGCCCTTGTCAAATCATAAGATTTAATCTCAATGATTTACATTCATATGTATGCTTGAATGCCATATATATTGATATGAATTATATTTCAAAGTTATATCTTAATTGGATTAATCTAATTCATTAATTCAAATTAGGTTTGAACCCATAAAAATATCAAATAATTAAAAACCCTAGGTTTTTCTTTAGGGTTTCATCCTTCTAGGAATTTATATTTCAGCTTTAGGGTTTATGATGTTTCTCTTATTATACACATAAATCATGACCATGTTGAATGAGCATCATTGGTTAACACAACTAATAAAATTAATATTTTCATATTATTCTACATGGATAATGTATCTTCTTTTTATAAATTATATAGGCAAATGGGTAAGAAAGATCAAGTAAAAAATCATTAATAAGGATAAAATTATAAATGAACAATCATAAGCCTTCCTCAAATACTATTATTATAACATCCAATATGAGATTATTATTTTTAACACTAGACACCAAAGGGAATGCATGAGTCACTTTGTTCCCCCTCCCCCAAGATATCAAGGTTATAATAGCTAAAATCATACTCCCATTATTAACCCATGACTTATTTTAGATTTTGTTGTCCATGTTGTTTATAAAAGATAAGGTAGGGTGCCCCACCATGTGAGGTAAAATAAATGTAATTAACATGTTCCACTTAAATCTTATCCACCTCTTAAAATATATTTCAACCAACCTAAAGGTTATATATCATCGATCAATTAGGTAATAGTGATACTAAGATTTATATGTTGGAATTAATTAAAATCTCAATGGTTTACAAAGATATATTATACAAGGCATTGATCAAAAAACTTTACCTAGTGATATGCAACCTAAATCATTTTACACCATTATAAACACATTTAATAAGAATAAAAAAACTATTACTTTGACAAAGAATTTTTTCATATAAAATATAATAGAGAAAAAATTTCCATTATTCATCCAATTTAAAGAATAACATAGGCATATCAAGCATGTATTTGTAGATTATGGTTTTGGATTGAACATTTGTAACACTACCTTCTTATATTTATTATAGATTAACAAGGATACTATTAAAAATCATATCAGAGCATAAAGGGACTCCATAACATTCCACAATAAGTAATTAGAACCATCTCATTAGATGTGATATCAAGACCTAATGTAGTACCTACTATTTTCCATATCATGCCTAATCAACTAAATTACAAATTAATTTTTATATGACCATGGATACATGTTATGAAATTAATACCATTGACAATAGAAAAATGTATCAAATATATTCATAAAGGTTATTCCTATTTGAGAGATTTATAGTGTTTACATTATTTATAGTTAAAGATATATCTTGTTATCTTAATAATATATAATGAATATAGCTTAGAGTTTGATTAGTAAGAGTTTATATGGATCTCGATATCCCCATATATAGCCTATACACTTCCTATACAAGTGTTATTAATCTCTTAAATATAGTGTGAAATATATTATTATTCTATGTTCATCACTTTAAACTAATTTTGGATTTTCCACTTTCTATCAGTGGTATCAGGTACGGGAGTTCAAATGGAGTTTTGATAAACAAAAAAAAGGGGTATCTTCATTTTTTATTTGATCACCATATCTATGAGAGAGAATAAAAATTCATAGGGTATTTATAATTTTTTTATAGCTTTACTAATAATTTTTGTACATAGGTGTTGTGTTGAAGATTTTGTGTATAGTGAATAATCCTTTCCTAGGCATCCCCATCCAAATATACATCATGATTAAAGACATGAGAACCTAAAGGATCTATTTTTTAAGAAGTGTGTTAGTTTCTTACAAATATAGGAGATAAATTTGAAGAATAAACATGCATGGTATTTTATTTTATCTTGTCATCATTTGTGTATCTCTATAAAAGGCATTTGGAGGAAAGTATTTTCTTTTTTATTTTATATTAAACCTATTAGACACCATTATAACAATCATGAAAAGAAAATTCAAGTCAATTGTGTAATTACATAATCAAGTGAAAGTGTAAATCCATTGCATAGGTTTGATTTCATATTTTTTAGACATTTGTTTGTGATTTCATACATGCTTCCAATTTCTCAAACTACTTCAAGACTATGTTCATATTTATCATCTATAATATGTCATATCCATTCTCATCATCTATGGTGTCAAGGATTTTTATCAATTATTAGATGCATTCCATGGTGAATATAATAACTATGGAGCATAAACCTATCTTGTTACCTACATAAACTACACATATTATCATATTCTTAACCATCCTTCCAAGGTCATAGTGAATTTATTTTTTATTTTAGTTAAAATTATGATTATAGTTGATACATATATTTTTGAGTTAAGTGTTAATGATTAGCATCATTAGTATTAATCATTAATTTTAAGTTTTATAAGTCTTTAGAGTTTTTTTTATTAAAGGTGGCCAATGCAATTTATATTTTTATTAATGATTTGGGTTCATTATTTCTTAGGTTGATATTAGTAAATAATGTCATTACAAATATAATGGTCATAAGTACTTATCATCATGTTAAGTCAATAAAACCATTATATCTTAAGAGACATTTTTATGTCAATTTTCAAGGTTAAAAATCCCATCCTATGTAAAGGATACATTTTTTGGGTAATTGATGTCCTTATGTCAAATGAGTCATTCTTATGGGGGTTATATTATAAAATAAGACATTCACTTGAGCATTAATGTCATATTTTATAAATAAGTAGATGGTGTATGAGGTCAAAGGAAATAGAGGAAGGAGTTTCTAGAGCCGCTCTTTAGTCACCAATGATGGGGTCCATGTGATGTGGTGATGTTTTTTTTAGTTGTGTGTTTTATTTCAGTTATGTGTGAATAAGAATAGAGGCATTATTCATGTTCACATTTGTAACAAGTGAGTTTAAAATTCCTTTGTATTTTACTTGAATGTGTGATAGTGAAGAGAGATGATAATAGTAATACACATCATGATGTGGTTGGTGGTAATCCACTTTCAAAAGAATATTTTTGTGGTTATTTGTAAACCACTTGAGGACCAGCCCTTTTTAGTTGTTGGTAAGCCATATGCAAATCCATCATTAATGTCTATGGTTGTCTTGAGAAAATCACCAAATCATGAGCATAGGTGCAGATATAGGATTGATGTTTTCCCCATGTTCACATTAAAGGGGTGTATGCTATGAATTAATAATATTCACAAGGGGATGAATGTTATACATTTATGGTGTTCACATTATTAATATTTTAACATGTATATTGTTAGTTTAACAATAAATTACTTATATATCTTGGAATTTGAATAGTGAGAATTTATAGTGATCTTGGGATCCCCATATATAGCTTATGCACTTCCTATATAATTTATATGTAACCTCTTGAATATAGTTTGAAATATATTATCATTATCTATGTGCATTACTTTAAACTTAGTTTGGCTATTACACTTTATATTAGGATCCGTTTATATATTACAGATACAATCAAATTAATAATGAGGATCAATCACACTCATATTTTTAATATCACACCATTATTATTCCATCACAAACTAATAAAATAAATAAAGTTCATGAATTTGAGGTGGGTTAATAAAGTAAATAAAAATAACCAATTGTAAAAAATAAGTTATGACATAACAAGAACCACAAATTAATCTGAAATAACCAAAACCTATTCTTGATCTTTCTTTACTAATGAATGCATAATATAAAGATGTCATGGTTATATATGATTATGATAGTAATTATGAAGATATTAACATGGTGGATATGACATATCCTTAAATAAAAAATATAAACATCAATTCCTTATAAGAATATTGTATGTAATTAGAAATGCATCATGTATATAAATCAATACTGGCTCAGAGAAGATAGAGCATACCTACACTTCCAAATGGGAATAAATTTGATAAGCAAGCACATGACCAATATGATGATTTGATATACCTAATTATGCAATCACTTATCACAATACACCATGATATTAAGGGTTCCAAAGTCTAAAGTCTAACACAATCATGCAACAACCCTAAAATAGTCCTAGGTTTTGATATTCATTCTATTCTAATAAATAAGAAAGTAAATCTAATCTAGTACACACCAAAAGCTTGTGGCACAAAATGGGGGGTTATAAAAGAAATAAAATAAACATTCATAAAATACATATAATCATGCCAATGTATATAAAATCTTAATGCATGGAAGAGAAGCACAACTAATTATCTATCTACTTGTACAAATGAGAAATAAAATTAGGAATACTTACCTTTGAAGATGAACCCACCAAGCCTCAATCTCTCCCTTGGAAAAGGTGATTTGAAATAAATTTTTATGGTATTTAAGGATAACAAATACAAATCATCTCTAGGCTACACAACTTATCTATACATCCAAAATACTTTTCCATAAGATAAGATCTGTATCTCCAAAGAAAGTATGGAACCCTAGGCTTTATTCATCATGTAGAATGGTCAATAAATAGATGTTAGTTCTCACTTATTATTATTATTAACTTATGTATAATAAAGTGGTTGGAAATTAACTTGTATATATAGGTAGATCTTTCCCTAAATCTTTCTAAATATGTTAATTATATCGGGTTGACCCAGTCGACCCTATGTGTTTTAGGAGATAATTCACTAGGTCTCCAACTAAGTCAGTTGAAGGGATAACATAAATATCAAGTGAAAATACCCAAAAATAGTGTAGGGTTGACCTAATCAACCCTATATAGTAATCAGATTCTAACAACTATATAGGGTTGACCTAGTTGACCTAATATAGTCAACTAGTAAAAGGGGGTTAAGGCAAGAAATAAGAGGATAATTATATGACAAATGTTTGAAATGGGTATTGTAGAGAAGAATAATCTTAGGGTAAATGGTTTTTTTGAGACAACTATGTAGATGGAAACTAGAAAAAGGGACAACAATCTTATGAAGAACTAATGGTCTACCCACCCCTTTCCCAGTGCACTCCTTAAGACATGTACTTAAAGAGATTTAGACTCAATAGGTTCTTATAAGATATAAAGTGTTATTAAGTGATAAAAGTTCAAAAATATTATTTGTACACATATTCCCCACTTGAATATCATCACATGTCACATAAGTGCAACACAAGATGGTGCTTTAGGATAGACCATGATAACATATAATGTTGATGCTAAGTAAAGTGTAGTAAGCAGAAAATAAGATAAATGAAAAGACATAATTGAAAAACACTTACATTTACTTACCTTAGTATTGTAGATAAATAAGTAGACTGTAAGAGAAGGTGAAGGCATCCAATGTGAAGAACACTATATGAACCTATAGAAGTTAGTGAAAAAAATGGCTAGAAATAAAAAATGGAATATAGACATATAATAATGGAAAATATTCTCTATGTCATCAGGATTCTAATGAATTTTATGGTTTTAAAAATAGATGAGTAGAAATAGAGATATAATCAAAATAAGGAATCTACCTAAAAATAATTGAAATTTTTGAATTTTGAAAAGTGTTTTCAAAAAGGGGGAAAGATAAGTCATTTGGTTATTTTGACTTGTGAAGGAGAGAAAAAGAGTTATGGAAACCATATGAGTTATGATGGCAAGGAGACTATAAGCTAGATGAGGGGGAGGTCCAGGAGCAGTAGTGGGTCAACTATAAGTATACAACTATGAATTTTAAGCCATTTTGAGAGTATTTTAATGAGTTAAGTGTATTTTTATAAAAAAAATTAATTTTTAGCATTTTTAGATGTTAGAATGAATCTAAATTAGATTATATAGGTAGGAAAAACTAGGATGGAAAATGGGTTTGAAGGAATTAGGGAGAAAACTATCAAAAGACACATTTTTAGGAAAATGCAAAGGGTTGGCAAGGAAAAACAACTAGGTTGACCCACTCAACTTAGTAGGTTGAAAATGAGCAAAATCTACACTACTAACCCAATATATATGTGTTGACCTTGTATGTCTTGTAGACTATCAACCTAGTATAGTTTTGCGAATTAATCTAAATGGTCCAAAATGACAATACAGTACTAAGGAGGGGAAAATAAGAGGGTTACCTTAGATTTTTTAGTCAAGTAGGTCAAAAATAGGGAGATGTTGGTCAAACTAGGTTGATCAAAGAGCTAGAATGGTATGGAAATATGTGTAAAAGGCTAAAATAAGGTTAGACTTGACTGAAATGACAAAACAAAGTTAAAAAGGATTGAGTAGGCTAAAAATAGGTAAAAATGAATAAATTAAAGTAATTTAAGCTTTTTTGATGGAAATTGTAAAAAGAATGTATTATGATTAACAAGACATGGAAGATCTAATATATTTTCTAGTATTTTTTGATTGTAGGGATGACCTAGATTTTGATGATTGGTAGATACATCATGGCTACCAGATATACTAGAGAAATTTATGATTAGAGATAGAGCTAGACTAGTATCTATAGGACTAGGAGGGATAGTTGATATGTGTAAGATTCCCCTAAGTGTTGATCTATTAGTTATGTTCCTAGGGTGTTAGGAATGACTAAATAACACCTTCATATGAGAGGTGGATGGGGACATGGTAGAGATAGCTATAACTCTAGAGGATGTACATGCCATCTTAGGGATACTTTTAGTAGGATAACTGGTGACTATAAGGATACCAAATATCATTGATGAGAGGAGATACTTAGCCATGTGGGTTATAGGCTCAAAGACAATATTGGTAAGTAGGAGGGTTATCATGTTTGACATATATACATCATATATTCTAGATATATAAAAAACTATGATATGTCTTATGACATAGTGAGTACTATGTCACAAGTCAGATGATAAGGTACCACTATCATGGTAGCCTTGAGTAGGATGGTCCTAGAGGAGGGAGTACTATATGATCTTAGTCATATCATCTATATATATATATCATATATGATGTCTGAGGTAGTGGTTAGAGGGTATAAGTTGATAAGATTGATCATATTATTGATGGCTTGGATATATGAGAGGTTTCCCATGTATCAGCTAGCTAGGTTGCCCCATACAGTTCATGATAGGTCACCTCAAGTATATATATGGAGAGAGGACTAGGTATTATAGGTCATACCCCACATACCAGTGTTATAAATGGTGAGACACATAGACATAGTGTGGAATCCATATGGGCACATAATTACTACATGGCCAAATTGTGATATAGTTTCACCAGCTATAACAAGGACAAAGGTGGTCAGACACTACACTTGGTAGAGATAGCCATATTTGGTGGTATGGGTACCAAGATAGATGTGATTACCTCATATAGTGGAACTAATATTGATGCTCAAGTAATGGGATTGGCATGTGAGAGAGTCATGGGGGAGAAGGGACTAGGGCCACCAGTGATAAGGCTGAGATTTAAACCATATTGTGAGTGAACATGGACTAAGTGAGCATGACAAGGAGTAGAATAAGAGGAGAGGAGTGCAAAGGTAGAGGTACTAGAGACACTACTACCATTTCCACAATGAGATGAATAGTGACCATTAAGGACATAATGCGAATGAAGTTAGGAGGAGTAGGAGAGATTACAGACTATCACAATACCTATCGACCTAGCAAGTGATCCAAAAGAGAGCTAGATGATATAGATGACACTCAGGTGTAGGCTAGGGTGGATGTGAGCCATGACATCCAAATTTAAGCTAAGAAAGTGACCTATAGAGGAGGTGGTAGGATGCCACATAGATGTAGAGACTATGCTAGGTGGTCACACTAATGGTGAGACCATAGTGGTTGAGACATAGATAGGTAATAAAGATGATTAAATTATTGCTTAAGTTTTTATTTTTAAATAGATACTAATGATAGATAGATATTATGAGATATAAAAAATGATCTAATACCTATCTGGATGTTATTTTTTAGGCATATATAAGGATGAGGAAGAGAGATGGGGGTCCCTTTTGAGGGGAATAATCCATAATGTCTTGGATGAGACTCTAAAACCATATGACCTTAATACATTAGAAAACCCTAGTGTACCATTTGCCCTAATTCAAGTGAGTTAGTTTAGATTAGTAGGGGAGATAACGAGGTAGATATGAGCATGGAGAGAGAGGATGAAACCACCAATAGAGATGGGTACATGTGACATATGACCATGGTAGGCCCTAAAAGAGGAGACATCTATGCATTTGGCTATAATGATATAGATGATATATATACATATAAGAACCTACCCTAGTTGGCATAGGCATAGGCATAGGTAGCACACCTATATGGATAGGTAGAGGGACTGAGATCTTAGATGGACTCTTTATAGTGTACTATTCAAAGTAGTTAGATCGAAGCTTTGGTAGGTAGCATGGCTAAGCCATGAGATAAATAGGATGGATCCTAGCCATAAAACTAGAGCATTATATCTGGTTGTACTTGTTGTATCAAACACTCATGAGATATATACATATAGATATGATGTATCATTTTTGAACATTGATGTTTATTATGTATGTTGTCATCATTATGGCATATTTTGGTTGATTTTGTATATTTTCATCATTATGGTTGTGATTATGGATGCTTTGGATATATTTATTTTCAAGCACATGTATTTAGTTTTTTTTTGTATATGATATAAGAAATATATAAGATGTGGTTTCTTTTATAGCATTATGTAGAACACATACATGCATTAAAAAAAGGCAAAAAAAAGACATGGAAAAATATAATCAATCAAAAATGTAGTACACACTATTTCAAATTGGTAAATTTGTAATAACAAGAAAATGACTAAGTATAAAGAACTAAGGGATGGTAAAACAAGATGGTAAAAAAAGTAATTTGTTTTTTAAACCAAAGTGAAAGAATTTTACACAAAATTAAAGCAAGTAAATTCATAATAAATCATGTTGGGAAGTATGAAAACAATGTAATAAAATGGAAGGTATGTAAAAGGGTATAAATGGTATAAAAATAAATAAATAAAGTCAATCAATTATACTAAATCGCATTGGGAAGTATAAGAGAAAAATATAAGTGGCAAAAGATTGGTCTTAAATTTATCATACTAATTCAAGCTGGGAAGTATGAAAAATTCAATAAATGGTTGTATTATTACATGCACTCAGAAAATAAGAAGATAAAAGTGGAATATAAATAAATTAAGCATAAAACATACTAGATCAGGCTAAGAATCATGTTAATGACATGTAACTTCATAATCAACATATCTTATCTCATTTTTGACACATGTAATTTGTTTATGACTTGTATTATTAGAAAATTTTATGAGAAATACTAGGTCCTATCCATGGTATTACACTATAACTCAAAAATAGAACACCATTTTCATGGAATAATATGAAAAATTAGGTAGCAAGGAATTTGGGTAATAGGAAGGAAAAATGTGGTAATTTTTGAGGAATGTCAAGTCCTATCCATGGTCTTACAAAATAATAGACAAATGATATCCCAAGGGGAGTGATCATTAGACAAAACAATATTTCTCAAGAGTAAATATAAGAGATATAGGGGATGAAAAAGGGAGTGTAAAAATCATAATGTAGGCATCTTATGAGAAGACCTTAGGAGATAAGAGTCATACTAAGTACATGAGAAGACACTAAGTGACTAGTGACCATCAATTTACAAAGGAAACCTATTTTCTATAGATATAAATATTTGTAGGCTCATGAAGGTATATTGGTAAAATTGAAATTAAAATAGACCTACCTTCTCATGACATGTTCCCTATTCCCCATGACCCTTTATAGAGCTGTTGGTCTATTGTGAAGATTGGGTACTTACGTGAGAAAGTAGGTAAACACTAAAATATTTTTTTATTTTCATTTTATAATATACTATCCTACCACACCCAAAATGACCTTAGCTCTATTATGAGTCCAACTATGGATTTTGATCTTTGACTAGAAGAAGGAGATGTGCTTTGAATCACATCTTTTAGTTTGATTTGACTTTTAAGAATATTTTTGCATTTTATACTATTATCTTTTGTAAAATGATTTGGATTTTAACTTTTTATGGATTTTTAATATTCTTCCTCCATATGTATTTGTAATGACCAATCATGAGAGATGCAGTGATACACATGAATGAGTTTTATGCGAAGGCTAAAGGAAGCTAAGTAACCAAAGACAAAGACTAACTAAGACACTTAAGCTCAATAATGAACTAGCATGTGATCTCAAGTCTCAACCATGTATATGCTTAGTTTATGAAAAGGGAAGAAGGTAAAAAGGAGATCCAAAGGTGGATTAGTGAAAGGAGATTATAATGAGATGGATTTTTTACTAACTTATCACATGGTAAAAGGAGACAAGGGCCAAAGGGAGAAAGGTTGGTATAACCAAGTCATAATGATGAATAACTGTGAAAAATAGATATAAAAAAGAAAACAATCATGAATGAAAAAAGGGAGTTTTTATAAAAACTTGAGAAAACAATGATAAAAAAAGACAATCATATGCAAATATAAATGACAATATAAGCAAGATATAGTACAAAAGGTAAAATCACTATATAAAAAAAATATGAATGTGATAATGTTAAATGATATAATAAATATATAAAAATAAAATTGGAGCACATATACAATCAAGATGTAAGTGTAAAAGCTACATGTATGTGCTCATAGATACTGATAAATATACCCACATACATTATCCAAGACATCACATAAATATTTATGAAGTTGGATGAAAATTATTGCTAATGTCTTATCAACCTTCAATGAAAAATAGGAAAATACTTCTCTTCTAATCTCCTCCACAAAAAAATTATGAATTCTTGATGGATCATGATGAGGAAGTAAATCAAGAAAGGGATGTTTGGGAGAATGAATGGGAGAAGGCTCTATAATAAATGTAAGAATCACTAGTGGAGAAGGATCCACATGTGAGGGAAGGTTTATAGGTGAAAGAATCATGGGTGGAGGCATAAAAAGTGATGTAGGTACCAAAATATGGGATGGAACCACTAGAGGTAGATCCATGAGAAAAGAATGAGAATTCTTATTATGGGGACAACCTATGGGAGGAACAAAAGAAGGTTTAGGAATAGTTATAAGATGATCCTTAAGGTATTTTTGAAGGATGTGATAATGATTGATGTGATCCTTATCACATTGGTGCCAGAAAAAATACACCTCACCATAATTATGTATATAATCAGGTAGAATATTCAAGGGAGGCATGGTTTTGTTTGAGGAAGGAGAGGAAGGATACAAAGTATCATTATAGTATCGAAACTTTTGATAATGGGTAGAATAATGATTATCTATCCCATTGAAGCAATATATATGTTTGTGAGTGATCTTAGGAGAAACACTCATTGAAGGAGGTGTAATAAGAGTGGAATAAGTTGGAGAAGACTCTTCATCCCATTTAGTGGGGAATGGAGCCATTTGAAGCAAGGGAAGTAAACCATCACCCAAGAAAGGTGGTGATGGAGGATGAATGGAACTAAGATCAATAAAAGGAGCAATGGGATGAGAGGTAGGGGTAGGCTCAATGAGATTATGAGCAATAATAGATTCAACTATAGTCTCAGTGAGAAGAGCCTCAACTTGAGTGGGAATAAGAATGGGCTCTGATAAGGGCTCTACTAAGGGGGAATCATGATCTATATAAGGTCTAAGGAGGGTTGCACTAATCTCAAGATTAAACCAACTACGATGATTAGAATAACTAAAAAAATGGTAAGGCTAGGTCATAGCATGATCTATGAGCATACTCCTACAAGGATCCTCAAAAACTAGAGGTTTTGGCATCATCTTTACCCTGTGATAAAGAATAAAAATACTAAAATTAGGAACTATAAATGAAGGAAGATATGAAGATATGTGAAAAGACTCAAGTAAAGAAGAATGATAACAAACAATCTCAGTATCACAAGCCTATATATGACTACCTAATAATGGATCATCTAGGGAATAACCATCACAATAATCTAGGGTGTAAAGATCCATGACATAAGTATGGATGACCTTTTCATTTGAGGAAGTGTGGAAATTATAATGTCAAGTATTGGTTAAGATTATAGGAATATCATTTTAAGGAGGATTACGAGAATGAAGTTGAAAGGAAGTAGGAAGCTACAAGATGAGGTGAGGTGAGAGATTGAAAATTTTAATCTTTAGGTTAATCTCATTAGGCTCATCATCATCACAATCTAAGAGGGAAATCAAAATTTTCCCAATGAGTTTAGGATGTACGTTGTAACCTTGGGTTAAATTAATGTTAAAATTAATATGTTGAGACTCATGGAATGGAGTGCTAGGTAAAGTTTCAAGAGTAAGAATCTTAAAGACACTATGGTCTTGAAATTTTTTGAAATTCCAAGGCTTAGTTTCACCTTTAATCCTATAAATGGATCCATTATGAGAGAATTTAATGCATTGGCAAGTGAAAAAATCGATGCCTCTCATACAGTGAGTCTATGACCTACCAATTAAAATGTTATAAGCAAGGGGAAAGTTAAATATCATCAACTTCATGTGAACGGTGATAGGTGGGATGGTAATTGGAAGCCACACACAACCTATAAGAGGAATTTGCCTTATATCATATCCTTGGTAGGTTCTACATATAGACTTGAGATTGCATTCTAAATATCCAAGGGACTTAATGAATTTGAGAGAGGAAACATAGGCACCAAAACCCTCATCAATCAATGCAATATTAACTTGGATATCACCTATTTGGACACTAATAAATAAGGGAGTATCAATCACATGAAGAATAATCTCATTGGGAATCATATAAGTTATAAGAAATTTTAAAGATAGATAAGTGTCAATTATTTCATCAATGTTGAAAGAAATCTCTTCACATTATTGTAATATATTATCATTAAATCCAGATAAGGCTACCTCCCATCCTATAATGGGAGGACAAGGGACATTCATCTCAAATAATAGTTGCATAAGATGGTCTATATGATGTGAAGAAGTCCTCATACGCTCAAGGAAGAAAATTTGGGATGGGATATTAGTGAGTTTAGTGATGGGATCGCACTCATCATAACCCATAAGAAGTTTGTTATATATAGGTGCATAATGGTTAAGGAGGTCCTCAGAAGGAGTTGAAGTACATTGGAATTTATGTTGGTAAGAAGAAAAAGGTTTGGAACAAGGTTGTAAATTATGTTATGATGATGAAGTAGTTAGTTCAAGTTGATTTTGAGAATTGGTATAAGTCTTAGTAGAAACATGAGTATAATTAGTTCTAGAAGATGAAAAAATAGAATAGGAAGTGTTATCCAAAGGACAATAAAAAATTGAATCATCAAAAGTAATAAGGTCATCTTTCCCCAACTCATTTAAATGAGTTGGGGATTAATATTGGATAACATGATATGTTTTAGATGAAAGAAGAGTGGAGAGAGGTTTGGAATAAATAATATTAACCACCCTTCACATATTAGTCATGTTAACCACATTCTCTTCAAAAGTTGGTTCAACAAGACTTTCTACATTATTGGTAGAAGGGGTGGCTTTATCTTGATTAGGTTGATTAATAGGAAGAGGGTCTTTGTAAAGAGCTAAATGAGGATTGGCTTAGTTTAATGATTGATTTTTATCATGTGATTTATAATATTTAAAGGCAATTTCATAAGCTTGATGATGATTTTGAATGATAGAACCATGATCAAAATTAGGGCCAATAAGAAATTCCATAGCTAAATTATGAAGTTGTCTAAAAGTCTCATGAGAATGACCCCAATTAGAATGATACTAACAAAACTTGTTAGGATCATACCATGGTTTCATAGGATAGGTAGGGTCAATTTATCATGAAAGAGGCTTACTTAAATACTTAAGGAATTTAGTTGAGGATAGAGGTTTATTAACATTAATGGTTTTTGGTGAAGTGAGAATTGGTATATTGTTGAGAAGGGGAAGTTGGTTATAATGAATGGGTAGGAATGATGGCTTAAACATTATAAATGGTATCATAATAATATGTAACACCATCATTGGTAACATTGTGTTTTTTATTCTTAAATAAGAGATGAGGACCCTTAAAAGGTTAGGGTGGATCAAATTGACATGTAAGGAAATCTTGTCATTTATCTTAGTCAATAGCCTCCTTAAATGTATGTGGAAAGAGAGTGTGGACTTGATATTGAAGTTTAGGAAAAAGGAAATTGGTAAAGAGATGGAAAATATCATCGCCAGCCATGTTATGTTCACATTTATTTGACAACATTTTCCACCTTTTAACAAAGGCTTGAGTAGTTTCATTTTCAAGTTGTTTGTAATTTATGAAGTGGGCCAAAGTGTTTTTAGGAAGATCAATAGTTTGGAATTATTGAACTAAAGCATCACTAAATCCTCCAAAATAGTAATGAAATGAGTTCTAAGTTGGTTGTACCAATCCAAGGCATCACCTATAAGAATTTTGACTAAGAGTTTAGTAGTGGTAAAGGTGTTCAATTTGACCCAATTCTTATAAATATTTCCAAATGTGTTAAGATGAATGGTGGGATCAATTAATCTAGTATAATAAATTATAGGTATGATACCTCCTATATTAATGTTAAAAATTTGAGTAGTGAGAGGTTCATTTTGGAGATGCTTAATGATTTTGTTGACCAAAAGAGGTTGAGGAATGATATTACCTTGAGAATATTGAAGAGGAGGAGGGGAAACATTTTGGTTATGTGTGCCCCAAGCCATTGGTTAAGTATGAGATTGAAGATGAGGAAGTTGGTTTTGTATTCATATCATCTAGTTTGTATTATGAGATTGAAAGGTATTCATTTTATTGAGTGTTTGTAAAAATAGTTTATGTGTTTGATTAGAATTATTAAAAGAATTAGAGGTGGTATTAGTGGTTTGGCAACCACTATTAGTGTTGAGAGGAACTTGAGAAGAATTATGAAAATGTGAGGCACTAGTGGCAAAATTTGTTCGGGTACTAAAAGATAGACTAGTGAATGGTTGAGAATAAGTAGCACTAGTAACATGATTACCTTGGGTATAAAATGATGCACTAGTGTAAGGATTAAGGATAGTGGATCTTATAATAGGCCCACTAGATGTAAAACCTACCATGTTAGTGGATATACTAGGTATGGAGGTGGAATAAGTTAGAGAAGAAGTGGTTATGGTATGAGAATGGGTCATAATCAAAGCAAGAGGCTGAGAATCAAAGAAAGTGATACCCTCAAATCTTATTGAGAATATAGGAGTAGGTGAATGATGCTCTTAGGATTGAACACTAATCATAAGATTTTAAATGGTAGAAGGATATTTTCCTTGATGTTGAGGAAATTTAGAGATAAAAAGAGAATTTCATGGGTATACTCTAATTTGGATTGGTCTTATAATGAGAAGAGAGGATTACATTGTTAAGAGGTATTAGGAGGGGTCCCATAGTTCATTGTGAAAGTAGAAATATGAACATTACTAGCATCTAAGAGAGGAGCCCTACTCCATCTATGGGAGAGCCTATGAGGGTTGGTATAATTTATCATGTCTATTGACTGCAACTTAGTATTTTTATCAAAAAAAATTCCATGATGAAGGAAAAGAAAGATAGATGAGAAAGCAAGAAAATAAGAAATGACAAAAATAATACAGGGTCAACTAGGTCAATATAGAGAAGAAAAATTTGCTAAAAATAGTATAGGTTCAATTGGGTTAATACAGCATAGTAAACAAAGGATATAAAAAGAGAAAATAGGGTCTAAAAATAGAACAAGGTTGACTAGGTCAATCTACTACAATTAACAGAGGCTAGAAAAAGGTAAAAGGTTGACTAAATTGACCTAATATAGTATATAGGGAAAACTAAGAAACCTATAACATATTTTGAACTTAAAAAAGATAAAATTTTCAAGTAATTTTAAAATAAATAACTAAATGGAAACAAATAGTCAATTAGATTAATGCTAGCCAATCCAATTGAAGCACACAACACAAAACCTTGCACTAACGCTGACTAATGTAAGTTTTTGAAATACAAAATATAATTAAGCAAAGAGAAAGAAATAAACTTGGAAACTAAATATCTAAATAATTGGTCCACCTAAATGTTTATTAGAATATTAGAATATTATTTTAGATGTGATGGGAAGTTGCTATAAGCAAGGAACTAAAAGGCAATCTAAGGACGGTTTCAGGTAGTTTGGGCTAAAAGGGATCTATAGTGGTATTGATACAAGCTTGTTATTAGGCCCTAAACCCTCACTTCACAAACCAAAATGATAAGGGTTTACCCAAAATATACCATTAACTACACTTTATACTTGACCAGAACATCAAGTTGGCTTCTCCCTTGGTGATGAAATCCAAGTAAGTTGGCCTTAGGTAGATCAAAATCATAATGAATTGCATTAATTTAATTAAAAAAAGAACTACAAGAGGTGCTTATTTATACAATACTAAGTGATATTATATCTCCTAATCTATAGGAGATAATGACTCACACGAACTAATCACACATAGTAAATACCCCAACTAACTAACCTATATCAATCAAATGTTTAAATCACCTTGAGACATTTATTAAAAAAATCTAGGATTAATTAATTATTCTAATATTCCCCTCTTAATTGATCATATCCTAAAGAGAAGAAGAGAGATAATTATTGAATGCCTCAAACTTATCACGTGAAAGTGACTTCATGAATACATCTTCACATTGATCTTGAGTGGGGAAATACTAGATCTATATGTTGTGTTGTTGAACATGTTTACATATGAAATAAATCTAAACCTCTATGTCCTTGGCTATGTCATAAAACACTACATCAGGAATAAGATGTAGAACACCCTAATTATCACAACTCAAAACTATAGGTTGAGATTGTGGAATTACAAGTCTTGAAATAATGCATTGTATCAATATCACTTCATAAATAACTCCTACTATAGCACAATATTTTACCTCTATGAAATATCTAGAAACATAATTTTGCTTATTAATTCCCCATGAAATTGGACTAGATCCTAGAAATAACACAAATCTAGAAGTTGATTTCCTATCATCAATGGAAGCTGCATGATTTGCATCTATGTATCCTATCAATAACTTATCATTATTCTTGTACTATATTCCATACTAAATTATACCTCTGATATATCTCAATACCTACTTTGCTTATTTCCAATGTGTCACCTTTGGTTCCTACATGAACTAAGAAAGATAGTTGACAACATAGCCAATATCTAGCCTAGTATATGTCAAGTAAATGAGAATCCCAATCAACTACTGATAGAGAGTTGAATTTAATTTTGGTGATTAATCTGTATGAGATAACTAAAGTCTTGTCTCTATAGTTTTTTCAATATGATTTTAGTCCATCATATTGAATTTCTTGAGCAATGTCTTAGTATACTTCATCTGTGAAACAAAAATGTAATGTTTCTTATGCCATACCTCCAAACCAAGATAATAGTGTATTGTACCAGTATCTATCATATTGAATGATCACTTGAGATCATTCTTAGTTACATTGATCATATTCACTGTGCTACTAGTGATGACTAGATCATCAACATAAATAATTACTATAAAAACCTCCCCCCCCCATGACTTTTTAGGTAGAGGTTAGGATCATATGGACTCATGTTGAATCCATATTTTATGATATTCTCATCAATCTTGATGTGCCAAGTGTAGGGAGCCTATTTTAGTCCATAGAGAGACTTGATAAGACTACATACTTTTTGTTCTTGATTAATTGCCATAAATCCTTTTGGTTGAGTCATGGAGACTTCATATTTCAAATATCCATTAATAAAGACAACTTTTACATCCATTTGATAGAATTTCCATCTAAACTATGTACCCATAGAAGAAACCATTTTGATAGTCTTTATCTTAGCTATGGGAGCAAAAGTCTCCTCATAGTCAATGCCTTCTTTTTTAACATACCATTTTGTAACAAGCCTTACCTTTTATTTATAAATACTACCATATACTTTGTACTTCATCTTGAAGACCCATTTACATCCAATAGTATTATTCCCTAGTGGAAGATCAACAAGCTGTCAAGTGTTATTATTCATTAGTGATTGATATTTTTCATTCATTAAATCTTTCCAAGGTCTAGACTATAGGGATTCTATTACAATAGAGGACTCATATGTTTTTTGCATGATACTCATAAGGGCCATATTGACCTCTTCTTGATCCATGCTTCAAGTCCTCAATATTGAAATGGATGCATCTAGTACTCCATTCAAGTTATCATCTCATATAATACTTGTATACCACTTGGGCATGCACTGAACTATAGGTGGTGGTGTTGGAGGTCTTATTTGACTATCTTCCTATTCACTTTCACCAGAACTATCTAAAAATATTACATGAATTTTTCATATATTATTTTTTTTGTAGAAGGTGGATTAATTTCACTCTTTTTGTCAAACACTACATCTTTGTTGACTAGTACTTTCTTTGTTTTAGGATCAAGGAACTTGTATGCCTTTGATTGTGTAATGTATCCCATAAAATACCTTCCTTTATTTTCTTATCTAACTTATTTGTTTTCTTCTTAGGAACATGCATATATGCCTTACAACTAAAAACATGAATGTGAGTTACCTTTAGTTTATTCCCTATCCAAGATTCATGAGGTGTGATTCCATCAAGAGCTTTGGTGGGTGACCAAGAAGTATGAGCAATAATAGATTCAACTATAGTATCAATGGGAAGAGGCTCAACTAGAGTGGGAATAAGAATGGGCTCTGATAAGGGCTCTACTAAGGGAGAATCAAGATCTATAGAAGGTCTAAGGAGGGTGGCACTAATCTTAAGATTAAACAAACTATGATGATCAGAATACCTAAAAATTTTCTAAGGCTAGGTCATAGCATGATCTATGAGCATACTCCTATGACGATTCTCAAAAACTAGAGGTTTTGGCATCATCTTTACCTTGTGATAAATAGGAAAAATACTAAAATTAGGAACTATAAATGAAGGAAGATATGAAAACATGTGAAAAGACTCAAGTAAATAAGAATGATAACAAACAATCTCAGTATCACAAGCCTATATATGACTACCTAATAATGGATCATCTATGGAAAAACCATCACAATAATCTAGGGTGTAAAGATCCATGACATAAGTATGGATGACCT
The DNA here is from genome assembly GCA_037957365.1 of Torreya grandis. Lineage (NCBI taxonomy): Eukaryota > Viridiplantae > Streptophyta > Pinopsida > Cupressales > Taxaceae > Torreya > Torreya grandis. The sequence goes on from JARHVA010002973.1 coordinate 257,173, forward strand.
TTTCATTTGAGGAAGTGTGGAAAGTATAATGTCAAGTTTTGGTTAATATTATAGGAATATCATTTTAAGGAGGCTTACGAGAATGAAGTTGAAAGGAAGTAGGAAGGTACAAGATTAGTTGAGGTACGAGATTGAAATTTTTAATCTTTAGGTTAATCTCATTGGGCTCATCATCATCATCATAATTTAAGAGGGAAAGCAAAATCTTCCCAATGAGTTTAGGATGTACATTGTAACCTCAGGTTAAATTAATGTGAAAATTAAGATGTTGAGACTCATGGAATGGAATGTTAGGAAAAGTTTCAAGAGTAAGAATCTTAAAGACACTATGGTCTTGAAATTGTTTGAAATTTCAAGGCTTAGATTCACCTTGAATCCAATAAATGGATCCATTATGAGTGAATTTAATGCATTGGCAAGTGAAAAAATCAATGACTCTCAAACAGTGAGTCTATGACCTACCAAGTAAGATGTTATAAGCAAGGGGAAAGTTAAATATCATCACCTTCATGTGAATGGTGATAGGTGGTATGTTAATGGGAAGCCACACACAACCTATAAGAGGCATTTTCCTTATATCATATCCTTGGTAGGTGCTACATGTAGACTTGAGATTGTATTAAAAATATCCAAGGGTCTTAATGAATTTGAGAGAGGAAACATAGGCACTAAAACCCTCATCAATCAATGCAATCTTAACTTGGATATCACCTATTTGGACACTAATAAATAAGGGAGTATCATCCACATGAAGAATAATCTCATTGGGAATCATAGAAGTTATAAGAAATTTTAAAGATAGATAAGTGTCAATTATTGCATCAATTTTGATAGACATCTCTTCACATTATTGTAATATATTATCCTTAGATCCAAATAAGGCTGCCACCCATCCTATAATGGGAGGACAAGGGACATTCATCTCAAATAATAGTTGCATAAGATGGTTTATATGATGTGGAGAAGTCCTCATAAGCTCAAGGAAAAAAAATTGGGATGGGATATTAGTGAGTTTAGTGATGGGATCCCACTCATTATAACCCATAAAAAGTTTGTTTTATATAGGTTCATAATGATTAAGGAGGTCCTCAGAAGGAGTTGAAGTGCATTGGAATTTATGTTGGTAAGAATAAAAATGTTTGGAACAAGGTTGTAAATTATGTTATGATGATGAAGTAGTTGTTTCAAGTTGATTTTGAGAAATGATATAATTATTAGTATAAATTTGAGTATAATTAGTTTTAGAAGATGATAGAAGAGTGGTAAAAATAGAATAGGAATTGTTATCCAAAGGAGAATCAAAAATTGAATCATCAAAAGTAATAAGGTCATATTTCCCCAACTCATTTAAATGAGTTGGGGATTAATATTGGATAACATGATATGTTTTAGATGAAATAAGAGTGTAGAGAGGTTTGGAATAAATAAAATTAACCACCCTTCACATATTAGTCATGTTAACCACATTCTCTTTGAAAATTGGTTCAACAAGACTTTCTACATTATTGGTAGAAGGGGTGGCTTTATCTTGATTAGGTTGATGATTAGGAAGAGGGTCTTTGCAAATAGCTAAATGAGCATTGGCTTAGTTTAATGATTGAATTTTATCTTGTGATTTATAATATTCAAAGGCAATTTCATAAGCTTGATGATGATTTTGAATAATAGAACCATGATCAAAATTAGGACCAATAAGAAAGTCCATAGCTAAATTATGAAGTTGTCTACAAGTCTCAAGACAATGACCCCAACTAGAATGAAACTAATAAAACTTGTTAGGATCATACCATGATTTCATAGGATATGTAGGGTCAATTTATCATGAAAGAGGCTTAGTTAAATGCTTAAGAAATTTAGTTGAGGATAGAGATTTATTAACATTAATGTTTTTTGGTGAAGTGAGGATTGGTATATTGTTGAGAAGAGGAAGTTGGTTATAATGAATGGGTAGGAATGATGGCTTAAACATTCTAAATGGTGTCATAATAATATGTAACACCATCATTGGTAACATTGTGATTTTTATTCTCAAATAAGAGACAAGGACCCTTAAAAGGTTAGAGTGGATCAAATTGACACGTAAGGAAATCTTGTCAATTATCTTAGTAAATAGCCTCCTTCAATGTATGTGGAAAGAGAGTGTGGACTTGATATTGAAGTTTAGGAAAAAGGGAATTGAAAAAGAGATGGAAAATATCGTCATCAGCCATGTTATGTTCACATTTATTTGACAACATTTTCCACCTTTTAACAAAGGCTTGAGTAGTTTCATTTTCAAGTTGTTTGTAATTTATGAAGTGGGCCAAAGTGTTTTTAGGAAGATAAATAGTTTGGAATTATTGAACTAAAGGATTCACTAAATCCTCCAAAATAGTAATGGAATGAGTTCTAAGTTGGTTGTACCAATCCAAGCCATCACCTATGAGAATTTTGACTAAGAGTTTAGTAGTGGTAAAGGTGTTCAATTTGACCCAATCCTTATAAATATTTCCAAATGTTTTAAGATGAAGGGTGGGATCAGTTAATATAGTATAATAAATTATAGGTATGATACCTCCTATATCAATGTTAAAAATTTGAGTAGTGAGAGGTTCATTTTGGAAATGCTTAATGGTTTTTATGACCAAAGGAGGTTGAGGAATGTTATTACCTTGATAATATCGAAGAGGAGGAGGGGGAACATTTTGGTTATGTATGCCCCAACCCATTGGTTAAGGATGAGATTGAAGATGAGGAAGTTGGTTTTGTATTCATATCATCTAGTTTGTATTATGAGATTTAAAGGTATTCATTTTATTGAGTGTTTGTAAAAATAGTTGATGTGTTTGATTAGAATTATTAAAATAATTAGAGTTGGTATTAGTGGTTTGGGTACAACTATTAGTGTTGAGAGGAACTTGAGAATAATTATGAAAATGTTGTGCACTAGTGGCAAAATTTGTTTGGGTACTAAAAGATAGACTAGTGAATGGTTGAGAATAAGTAGCACTAGTAACATGATTACCTTGGGTAGAAAATGATGCACTAGTGTAAGGATTAAGGATAGTGGATCTTATAATAGGCCCACCAAAAGTAAAACCTACCATGTTAGTGGATATACTAGGTATGGAGGTGGAATAAGTTAGAGAAGAAGTGGTCATGGTATGAGAAGGGGTCATAATCAAAGAAAGAGGCTGAGAATCAAATAAAGTGATACCCTCAAATCTTATTGAGAATGTAGGAGTAGGTGAATGATGCTCTTAGGATTGAAAACTAATCATAAGATTGTAAATGGTAAAAGGATATTTTCCTTGATGTTGAGGAAATTTAGAGATAAAAAGAGAATTTCATGGGTATACTCTAATTTGGATTGGTCTTATAATGAGAAAAGAGGGTTACATTGTGAAGAGGTATTAGGAGGGGTCCCATAGTTCAATGTGCATGTAGAAATATGAACATTACTAGCATCCTAGAAAGGAGCCCTACTCTATCTATGGGAGAGCCTATGAGGGTTGGTATAATTTATCATGTCTGTTGACTGCAACTCATTATTGTCATCAATAAAAAATTCCATGATGAAGGAAAAGAAAGATAGATGAGAAAGCAAGAAAAGAAGAAATGACAAAAATAATACAGGGTCAATTAGGTCAATATAGAAAAGAAACATTGGCTAAAAATAGTATAGGTTCAATTGGGTTGATATAGCATAGTAAACAAAGGCTATAAAAAGATAAAATAGGGTCTAAAAATAGTACAAGGTTGACTAAGTCAATCTAATACAATTAACATAGGATAGAAAAAGGTAAAAGGTTGACTAAATTGACCTAATATAGTATATAGGGAAAACTAAGAAACCTATAACATATTTTGAACTTAAAAAAGATAATTTTTTCAAGTAATTTGAAAATAAATAACTAAGTGGAAATAAATAGTCAATTATATTAATGCTAGCCAATCCAATTAAAGCACACAACACAAAACCTTGCACTAACGTTGACTAATGTAAGTTTTTAAAATACAAAATACAATTAAGCAAAGAGAAAGAAATAAACTTGGAAACTAAATATCTAAATAATTGGTCCACTTGAATGTTTATTATAATATTAGAATATTATTTTAGATGTGATGGAAAGTTGGTTGTAAGCAAGGAACTAAAAGGCAATCTAAGGATGGTTTCAAGTAGTTTGGGCTAAAATGGATCTATAGTGGTATTGATACAAGCTTGGTATTAGGCCCTAGCCCCTCACTTCACACACCAAAATGATAAGGGTGTTAGGTGTTTACCCAAAATATACCATTAACTACAATTTATACTTGACCAGAACATCAAGTTGGCTTCTCCCTTGGTGATGAAATCCAAGTAAGTTGGCCTTAGGTAGAGGAAAATTAGAATGAATTGCATTAAATTAATTAAAAAAAGAACTACAAGATGTGATTATTTATCAAATACTAAGTTATATTATATCTCCTAATCTATAGGCGATTATGACTCACACTAACTAATCACACATAGTAAATATGCCAACTTACTAAGCTATATCAATCAAATAATTAAATCACCTTGAGACATTTATTAAAAAAGCTAGGATTAATTAATTATTATAATATTCCCGCTCTTAATTGATCATATCCTAAAGAGAATAAGAGAGATAATTATTGAATGCCTAAAAATTATCATGTGAAAGTGACTTCATGAATACATCTTCACATTTATCTTGAGTGGGAAAATACTAGATCTATATGTTGTGTTGTTGAACATGTTTGCATATGAAATGAATCTAAACCTCTATGTCCTTGTTTATCTCATAAAACACTAGATTGGGAATAAAATGCAGAACACCCTAATTGTCACAACTCAAAACTATAGGTTGAGATTGTGGAATTACAAGTCTTGAAATAATGCAATGTATCAATATCACTTCATAGATAGCTCTTACTACAGCACAATATTTTACATCTATGAAATATCTAGAAACATAATTTTGCTTATTAATTCCCCATGAAATTGGACTAGATCCTAGAAATAACACAAATCTAGAAGTTGATTTCTAATCATCAATGGAAGCTGCATGATTTGCATCTATGTATCCTATCAATAACTTATCATTCTTCTTGTACTATATTCCATACTAAATTATACCTCTGATGTATCTCAATACCTACTTTGCTTCTTTCCAATGTGTCAACTTTGGTTCCTACATGAACTAAGAAATATAGTTGACAACATAGCCAATTTCTAGCCTAGTATATGTCAAGTAAATGAGAATCCCAATCAACTACTGATAGAGAGTTGAATTTACTTTTGGTGATTGATCTATATGAGATAACTAAAGTCTTGTCTCTATAGGTTTTTCAATTATTCCATCATATTGAATTTCTTGAGCAATGTTTTAGTATACTTCATCTATGAAACAAAAATTTAATGTTTCTTATGCCATACCTCCAAACCGAGATAATAGTGTATTGTACCAAGATATATCATATTGAATGATCACTTGAGATCATTCTTAGTTACATTGATCATATTCACTGTGCTACTAGTGATGACTAGATCATCAACATAAATAATTACTATAAAAACCTCCCCCCGATGACTTTTTAGGTAGAGGTTAGGATCATATGGACTCATGTTGAATCTATATTTTATGATATTCTCATCAATCTTCATGTACCAAGTATAGGGAACCCATTTTAGTCCATAAAGAGACTTGATAAGACTACATACTTTTTGTTCCTGATTAAGTGCCATAAATCCTTTTGGTTGAGTCATGTAGACTTCATCTTTTAAATATCCATTAATAAAGACAACTTTTACATCCATTTGATAGAATTTCCATCTAAACTATGTACCCATATAAAAAACCATTTTGATAGTCTTTATCTTAGCTATGGGAGCAAAAGTCTCCTCATAGTCAATGCCTTCTTTTTTAACATACCATTTTGTAACAAGCCTTGCCTTTTATTTATAAATACTACCATATACTTTGTACTTGGTCTTGAAGACCCAGTTACATCCAAAAGGATTATTCCCTAGTGGAAAATCAACAAGCTATCAAGTGTTATTATTCATTAGTGATTGATATTTTTCATTCATTGCATCTTTCCAAGGTCTAGACTATAGGGCTTCTATTACTATAGAGGACTCATATGTTTCTTGCATGATACTCATAAGGGCCATATTGACCTCTTCTTGATCCATGCTTCAAGTCCTCAATATTGAAATGGATGCATCTAGTACTCCATTCAAGTTATCATCTCATATAATACTTGTATACCACTTGGGCATGCACTGAACTATAGGTGGTGGTGTTGGAGGTCTTATTTGACTATCTTCCTATTCACTTTCACCATCACTATCTAAAAATATTACATGATTTTTTCCTATATTATTTTTTTGTGTAGAAGGTGGATTAATTTCACTCTTTTCATCAAACACTACATCTTTGTTGATCAGTACTTTCTTTGTTTCAGGATCAAGGAACTTGTATGCCTTTGATTGTACAATGTATCACATAAAATACCTTCCTTTATTTTATCATCTAACTTATTTATTTTCTTCTTAGGAACATGCATATATGAAGGTGAGTTACATTTAGTTTATTCCCTATCCAAGATTCATGAGGTGTGATTCAATATAGAGCTTTGGTGGGTGACCTATTCAACAAGTATACTACAGTGTGACAAGCTTATACCCAATATGTATTAGGTAATTTTACATCCTCAGCCATGCTAAAAAACATTTGCACAATGATTTTGGTATGATATTCTATAAATCCATTCTACTGAGGTGAATATAGAGCTATCAATTACTATTTGATTACATTCAAACTGAGATAGGCTAAGAGTTCTTTATTGGTGTATTATCCACATGATTTGAGTGGAGGGTCTTGATTTTCCTACCAGTTTCATTTCAATTGTGGCCTTGAATTCTTGGAAGACTTGAAAATCTTGATCCTTAGTATTCAATAAATATACCCACATTTTTTTTGAGTAATCATCAATAAAAACCTAAAAGTATTTGTATCCTCTGAGATTCAGAGAAAAATGTCTATAAAGATTGGTGTGCACCAATTCCAACTTACCAAGCGACTGATACTTAGCCTTTCCAAATGGATATCTTATTTCTTTTCCTTATAATAAATTGATACATATATTAGAAGATTGTTTGATTTTGGGAAGGCCACATACCATATCCTATTTGCTCAATTGAACCAAATAACCATAACTCAAGTGACCATATCTTTTGTTCCATAAATTTACTAATTATGTATCTTTAACCATAAGTGATTGATTATTATTTTGAATAAAATCAATCTAATTTTTTTCCCAATGTTGAAAGCCTTAGAAATCACTTTGAAATGCCTAGACTTGTCTTTAATGTGGTAAAATGTTTGACCATTTTGGTGATCAAATTTAATCATGAGGTTGTGCTCAAGTAGATGATTAATAGATAATAGATTTTTGGTAAGTCTTGGAACATATAAGACATTTGAAATGTTGAAATTTCTATTTCCAAGTTGAAGTTTGATGTCACCACTACCTTGAACTATATATGAGGTATCATCTCTAAGTGATACATTGCCCTTTGATTCTATTTTGGTCAATGTATAAAACTAATACTTTTTGCATGTCATGTGTCTAGTTTCTCCTAAATCAACATACCAAACTACACTTAGATGATTGGTAGACTCATGTATATGTGTGGCTAAACTATATTCTACATTTGAATAATCATTATCTTCAACAACATTGCCATGTTGTTTAGGCTTGTATTTTTTTTTGTTTCCACCTATTTTGTTGTTGTGGTTTCTTCTTTTCTATTTGTGGTGATTTGTTGAAAGAGGGATTCTTTCTTAATCAGCCCCATTGAAAAGAGTCAGCCCTATTGAAAAGAGTTATACCAATAATTTTCAATTCATGTCCCTATTTTCCATAAATTTTACATGTTTTAAGAGAATGTGAATTATTCCCTTATTGGTTTTGTTGTTTATTCTACTTTGGAGATTGCTTTTGACCCTTCATGGGCTTATTACCCTTTCCATTTGATGTGATTACATGATCATCATCATCTTCCTCTAAATTATGCCTAGCTTCTTGTTAGAACAATTTTACCAACACCTCAAAGGTTGTTTTTATCCTGTGACATTCAAAGTGGTTACAAAGATATTATATGTGGAGGGCATTGCTCTAAGGAATATACGGACAAAAGAATCATCTGTCACTAGTTTTCCCAAAGATTAAAGTGAAGCTCACAAAGTTTCAACTCTTCTAAGGAATGCTTATACTTTTTCATCTAATTTAAGCTTGAGAGTGTGCAATTGGCTCTAAAGATGCAAGATTTGATTTATATTCTTAACTTCATATATTATTTTAATATTATCCCAAGCATCGTTTGCGATTATAGCACTATAGATATGAGGCTGTACCTCATCTAAACTCCAAACATGATTATTAACTTAGCCTTTTTATTAGTTTTATCATATTTTTGTTATTAATTAACATATGTTGCATGTCAAACCCATGTGCCTTATACTATTGACCATATGTCTTCCAACTCAAGATGTGTTTTTACTTTTATTTTCCATGCTGCATAATTATCACCATGAAGCAATTGTGTGTCTGAGAGCACAAAATGTTGTCTAGAACCAGACATTTTTCAAGTTGCATGTGACAAATTACAAGTGCATTGTTAAGTACAAAAATGAAATGTCCATTTGAAAAATGTAAATAACATAAAAAACACATACATAAAGATGAAAAATTACACACAAGCACATAATGGACATCACATTATACCAAAAATGCATCCAAAAATACAATACAAAAATTGGATGTTAGTTTCAACTTAAAATGCATTTGAGGAGAAAAAGAGGTTACAATTTTCTCATTGTTTTTTTACAATGTAATTACACCAATAGATAAAGAATTAAAAAATATGCACTTTTGAAAAAAAATGTAATTAAAATTTGAGTTACAATTCAAAAGTTATATGCATTTTGATTTCTTGTAAAAATGGGTCAAACCATTTAAAAAACACTAAAAATTGATTTTTGAGGTCAAATCAAAAAAATATATATTCATGAAACCACTTGTTGGAACTAAATTTTTCTATAGACTTGTAAAAGTTAATAGAAGTGAAAAATAATCTTCCACATTACATAGATATACATGCAATAGATTTTGACTTCTTGTTTTAAATAAAATTTAGTGTGTAACAAAAAATAATGATTTTTTAATTCTTTAAAGAGGAATAAGAGATGGATTTTTGTTTTTTACTTAGTAAGTGGATAAACAGGAAAAATAACTACCACTAATATTCATATTTTTTTTAAAATTGTAGTCCACAAAAGAGGATGCCTTTCCTTTCAAACACCTCTGACCATGCACATCTAGTGCCACTCTCCACATAGTCTACACCTACAAGAATAGAAAAAAACAATACCAATGACTCTATTCCTTGCTCTAATGCAAAAAATTCTTGTTTACATGTAGATGCTTGGATAAAGGTGTAGATCTTTGACTGTAAATGAAAAATGGAAGGATGAGTAGTGGTGAAGAGCCTTAGAATGTATATATTAACAATTAGATCTGACATTTATCTAACAAGTAGATCCATCACAAAACTTAGTAGATAAACCAAATACCTTTGATTTTAGCTTGATCTGATTATCATGTAGGTTGATGGTCACTGTCAAGTTGGATGTTGTATATTTTGAGAGCATGTTTTAGGTAGAGTTCAACCCCATATCTAAAATGCCTTTGATAAATATAGCACCAAACTTGTAGGCAGCAAATGTAATACTTTAGTAGATCCCTCTTACATGTAGATTTTTTTTATCTCTCTCTTCAAAGTAAAAACATTCAATGCCAATGCCAAATCAGGGTTTTCTTTTCTTCTCCCTATAGGTTGATAATTACATTGGTAGTGGTAGATAATTGTTTTTTTCATAAATAGAAAACTCAAATGCTTGCATTGATTAATTAACATGTAGATTTAATTGATCTAAATGTGATAACAATCGATTCAATCGAACCTTGTGATAACCAATATCAATAAAACTTGATATTAAAACAAAAAATTATCATGGTTTTAAATAGATTGTAGATCTAGGATGGCCATATGAAAATATTTAATAATCTCAAGCAAAATATAGGATCGATGCAAATATAAATTTTTAATGTTGTCACTAAAAATTTATCAATATTTAATATAGATTCTAGATCTAAAGAAAACACACAATTTAAAACCCTCTCCTACCTAAATTTACATGCAAGATTTGACAAATAAATCTTGAATATAATATATGAAGATATACACTCAAACACTCAAATATCAAATCTTGAATAACATGATAGAATGCAGTCAAATAAAGATTTCAAAAACTTAAAATTTTATCCTCCTACAAATTGGCCAAAATTTTGGCAACATTTTAGCTTGCGAAGGCTGAAATTGGAGTAGTGTAACACATCCAAGGATCACATGTACTTGGCTATCAATCTCCACCAAATATCCAATGCTTTGAAAAGACTCCTCAAGATTTTCATGCTCTAGTAACAAATGAATTGCATTAACTAAATTAACAAAAGCACTACAAGAGGTGCTTAGTTATAAAATACTAAGTGATATTAGATAACATAATCTATAGGAGATTATGAATCACATTAACTAATCAAACATAGGAAATACCACAACTAAGTAACCTATGTCAATCAAAGGTGTAAATAACCTTGAGACATTTATTTTTAAAAGATAGGATTAATTAATTATTATAATAGTAGACAAATTTTAAAATTCTTGTTTATATTTTTTGATTTGGTGATGTGTGCATAAAATAGAAAATAGTGAAACTAAAAAATTAATTAAAAACTATGTAATTAAGCTATGTGGTCTATTCTATGTATGTAAGCAACAAGAAAAGAAAGTGTGAACTAATTACTATCATATAAGGTTAATTCCAACTTTGAAATAAGGTACAGTGTTGATATAGTCAATAGTGTACACACAAAATATAGAATAGGGTCAATCCTATACTATGAAAGTAAGGTTTGAAAATGAATAGGGTTGGAAGAGTCAACCTAGTTATCTAGATAGCACACAAAACATAGAATTGGGTCGAAAGGGTCAATCTAGTTGACTATGTAGGGGTATTTTTAAAGACTACAAACTATAAAAGGAAAGACTGTAAAGAAAGAGACAAAGAGATAGAAAGGAACCTTTATGGATCAGTGATGTAGAGAATGAATATTGTTATTCAAAAACCTTGATATATGCTTTCTAATTCTTCTAACTAGGTTGATTAGGTCAATAAAACTTTGTAAAACCCTGTTACTAAGTACCTATAATGTACAAGGTTGACTGGATCAACCTAGTATGCTAAATAGGATGCCTAAAAATTTACAGGGTTAACTGGGTTGACCTAGCAGTCTAGACTAGAAGTCTAAAAATCTAAAAACCTATACTAGGTCATTTGAGTTGATCTAGTAGCCTATACCTAAAAACTAGTGAACAAAAAATAGATTTGGGTTGATGTAGTTGACCCAGTATGGAAAATAAATTATAAAAATAATGATGAAAAAATAATTCAATAAACTGAACAAATATTACAAGGGTTAGTTCACATTGGGTTTGAAAAAATGTATGCAATCAAAAATGAATCATGTATATAAATCAATCCTAGCTCAGAGAAGATAGAGCATACCTACATTCTAATTGGGAATACATTTTTTAAGTGGGAGCATGACCAATATGGGGATCTACTAGACCCAATTGGGATATCACTTGTCATAATACACCATGCTAGAAAGGGTTCTAAAGCCTATAGTCTAACACATTCATACAACAACCCTAAAAGACTTGTAGGTTTTGATATTCAGTCTATTCTAATAAACAAGAAAGTAAATCTAATATAGTACACACCAAATCTCATGGCACAAAGTGGGGTCATCAATATATATGGAATGCTAATGCATGGAAGAGAAGCATAATTGCATTATCTTTTTACTCTTACAAAGGAGAAATAATGTTATGAATACTTAACATTGAAGATGAACTCATCGATCCTCAATCTCTCCCTTGGCCAAGGTGATTTGCAAGAAATTATTGTGGTATGTAAGGATAACAAAAAGAAATCAACTCTAGGCTACATAACCTAACTATGCATCCAAAATACTTTTCCACAAGACAAGATCCATATCTTCTAAGTATGGAACCCTAAGATTTATTCCTCAAGTAGAATGGTCAATAAGAATATGTTCATTTATACTTATTATTCTTCATTTCTCTATATTAAAATGGTTGGAAATGAACTTTTATATATAGGTGAATCTTTCCCTAAATCTTTCTGAATATGTCAATTGTACAGGGTCAACCATATGTGTTTTTTGGAGATAATTCACTAGGTCCTGAGCTAAGTTGGTCAAAGTGATAATATAACTCTCAAGTGAAAATACCCTAAAATAGTATAGGTTTGACCTAGTTGACCCTATATAATAATCATAGGCTAAAAATTATAGAGGGTGGACCTAGTCAACCTAGTATAGTCAACTAGAAAAAGGGGGATAATGCGAGAAATAAGAGGATAATGATATGAAAATTGTATGGAATGGGTAAGACATAGAATAATATTATATTAAAATGATTTTAGGAGACAATTGTGTATATTAAAAGTGGAAAAAGGGACAATAATCATATGAATCACTAATGGTCTTCCCACCCCTTTCCTGGTGTACCCCTTAAGGTGTGCACTTAGAGAGATTGAGACTCGATGGGCTCTTTCTAGATACAAAGTATAATTAATTGATAAAATTTTGAAAATATTATGTGTATACAAATACCTATCTCATACCCTATTCACACATGTTGAAGTTGGAACATATTGAGATGATTAATATATAACAAATAAGTAAAAATAAGAAACTACTATGGATACACAATCTTATATGGATAAATAAAAGGAAACAATGACCAACCATGAGTATATCCTAAATGTGAAGAATAATTGCAACATTATCACACATCATACCCAACCAATAATAAATATCAATAAGCATTAGAAAAATAAGGAACAATATCATTCAATAAATAATGTGGAGATGATAGATTCCAAGACTCCAACACCATTATAAATAACAAAACTCTATGATACACCAAGTATGGTATTACATTTTTTAATTGATAACAATATTATCACATTACCATCTAATTGACATTGAGTTATGGGGTATCTCTAAAATCAATAAGGAAAGGCATATTTTTATATAATAGAATCATGGGACATGGTATAAATCATTGTGAATAATTTTAATATTAGATTTAAAATTACAAGGATAAATTCATTATCAATATTTTAAAGGACCAAAAGGATAAAATAGCATCACATCTCATAAAGGCAACATCTACAACAACAATGACTAGGAAGTGTCCTTGAAAAAAAACATTGACTATTACTCTTCATATGGAATGTGAATAATAAAAAAATGTTCAAATTGAAGATAATAAATAGCATTCCATATGTCATGTCTAAATCATACAACCTTTGTGATAGGACATTACAAAGATACAACATAAGGCATTGTGGCCAAGACCCCTTGGATATATCTTTTTACCAGTAGCTTGTGGGCCAAAGTTGGTCAATACACCTATATGGGTCATGCCTCATAAATATAGTACCCTTCACATTAGGAGAACACTAGTTAAAAAAAATATAGGATACAATAGATTTTACCAACCAAAATCTCAATTTTACACATGAATAAAGAGTTATTATGATTCTACATGATAGTGATGCTTACCATCCCGAAACACAATATTTAGAAAGGATATAAGACACATAAATGGACCAATAAAAACTAGAATAAAAATAAATCAATGTGATTGCATAACCTCAAGTATAATCCAAAATATGATGAGTTAAATTCTACAAACAATGACTTACTTTCAAATACATGATTTCTAGTTTCAAATCTTCAAAAAATACAAAATATCAAATATATAAAATATTAAACATTTAAAAAATCCAAAATAAATACATGAGTATGACATGATGACTAGCTTACATTTTTAAATATGTTATTTATCACATGTTTGTTAGTATAGAATAATTTATACATACACATGCATTTCACAATATCCGAGTGTTATACAAGACATATAAGTTATACATGGACATACAAATGTTGGTCTCTCCCCTCTACCTAGTGACCATGATGATATTGGGAAATTTTGGTCCATAGGTTCCATTATTACAAGTTATATATATCTATGATTTTTTTACCATGTTAATCCACCTATATTACTTAAACATGTCTTTATATTTACTCATTTCTTACATAGTGACACATTATATGACATTTTACTATGATGTGACATTGATACATATGGATGGTGTAGGATAGTTCATTGTTAGATGCTTCATTATTGTTATTGTAAATGATAACTTACTTTTGGTATGACTATTATACATGAACCTTAGCCTTTCTTAATTTAACATCCTTGGTGTCCCTTATTTGTGACATTTTGTATCCCTTTTATGTGGCCCTTGTCCTATGTGTGACACTAAAAAATCATGTTTGTTGATCTTTTTGATAGTGATGGGTGAAATGATCTATATCATGAATTATTATTCAAAGATAATTATATTACATGCTTAAATGATACACCTATCTATACATGAAACTTACATGCCATGCATTCCATATGTTACATATATGACTTGATTGATATATACATTACTATGATGACATATTCTCCACATGATCAAATGATATTACATGATGTTGTTTCTATACATAGCATGATATAATTATCTCTTATTTTAATATGAGTGACTTACAAGATACATCCATTATCTCAAAAGGGGGTAAATGTAGTGGTTTTGTCTTAGAGACATAATTCAATGGATTTCAGATATCAGATTGTTTTAAATATATGACACATATTGGCACATTGATACAATGTATACAAGCATATGACATGTATATACACCAAATTTATAGATGTTTGAGCACATATTCATACACACTTGGGTGCATATGTATGAGCATATATATAATAATTTATAGGAATTAAATTACATGTTTTCACATACACATTCATTTGAGATAGAGGTTCTCAAATTAAGAATATAGATGTATAGTATTATATATAAGTGCTACATAATTAGGGGGCATGATACTAGTTTATCCTCATATACACAACATCTTAGCTATATTTGAATGGAAAATGGTTGTCATTATAATTAATAGTTATCAAATATGTGATCATGATGTAGGCATGGACATGGTCGATTATCTTTTAATCATGCATTATATTCTACTTTGAGTGAAACTACACAATCAAACCTGCATACAAGATGGGGGAATGAAAATTGTTCATTATTATATTTAAATGGAATTAACTTGATTAAACTAGATAAAAACATTACATTTGAATATATAATCCATAAATAGTGGTTGATTCATTATTTAACAAACCTTGCCTGATCATTTATCTCATTTACACATGTAGTGATTTCATTTTGAGTTGAACCCAACTACATGGTTATCTCTCTCTTTCCATAAATAGTTATTTGGGTTAGTACTTTGTGTAATTTTCCCCAAATTCATGAGGTTTTGGGCATGCTTCTTTCCCAACTCAAGATCCTGCATAGTTACATAATTTTGGGGCATCATCACTTAGATCCTTTAATGCTTCAATAATGAAACATTATCTCAAAAAAATTTAAATAAAAACTTGGATTTAACCAACACACAAGTGTACTCTAACCCTTTTTTAATTTTTAGTTTCATATTGCACATATGGACATTGACTAATTCATTTTCATTATAGGTTTACATGGATAAAATCCATACATTTGAGCCATATCATAAAAGGCAAAGTGTGTTATACACACTCAAGTATAATGTATCCTTTTAATTAGTCAATTCTATTAATAGAATAAAAGGGGCATTTGTAAATACTAAAATTTGTTTTTCAGTACTTGGCAATGAAACTATTAATACACATTTACCATTCATAACTTGAACACTCAAACAAGGTCATAATTCATCATCCTCTCACACTTACATGTTATCTTATGAGTCAACCCTTCTATTTTGATACTAGACATTTATAATAACCTTGATATCTATTTCACACCTACTAAATATGTTACATAGACATATATAGACTCTTATATCATTACACCTATACATAGGCCAATTTTATTAGTTACAATCATTATCATTGGTTGATAATGACCCACACTTCTTAGAACAAGCCCACTCCTAGCAACATATATTTTATAAAATTAACCCCATCCTAAATGTTGGACCATAATCATAGTGTGGAAATGGAATTATTAATTATTCAAATGGATCTATATGTAAATAAATTAAAGTCTCATTAGAAAAGCACTTCAAACTTATCTGATATACATCTATACACTATTGTGCACTAATTTAATGTCCCTTATTCTTCCTAATTTACATACCTATCAATAGTTCCATTTACAATCCAAGTCTAAATTATTAAAAAGCTAATTTTAAGCAAGCATTATCAAGTACCAAATCCAATCATTAGTTATGTACACATAGTGAAGGTTGATAATTTCATAATAATACTTGGTGGGAGAACTATGTCATACTTGTTTTCCCTTCTTGGAGTATTGGATATGTAAGTAGTGGCCAATCATTAGGTAAGGATGATTGGGGTAAACTCATCCTATTACACTTCATATGTCACACTTATGTGTAGGTTAATATTGAACAAAATTTAGAATCAACCAATGATATTGACTTAATCCTATAAAACTAACCTAGCATAGGCATCATATCAATTCTTAAATGGAACAAACCAAAGGTGTGTTTATCTTTTATTTCCACTTTCATAATATATTCATAATTAGATACTCAACTAGAAAATCTAAGTATCATGAACTCTTTAGTAATTTCCATATTTAGCACATGCCCTAATCAAATTATAATAATCAATCTATATTTAAATTCAGATATATGCTCTAATGGAAAATATATTGATATGAATTATATTTTAAATTTATCTCTTAATTAGATTAATATAACCCATCAATCCAATTTATGTTAAAACACTTACATAGAGGTTTGTTTATTCATTTTTCTCTACTATGGGTTGATGGATATAATATATGATGTTTTTTGGGGGCAATCTCAAATGTTTAGTTATTTGGCTACATCAATATCAGTTACTCTATGTCTCTTTTTTCATATAAATTATTTCCATAGGCTTAGGTTCATGTGAAGGTTTGAGACATTTTATGTTTTCTATTTTTTATAAATCTTAGAGATGATAATTTATTGGGGGAAGAAACTATGGATGCAGTAAGTATTTGGTGCTAAGTAATTTAAGGTTTATTAATGAGAAATTGTAGTACCTATAGTAAGTAGTGGCCAATCATCAGGTAGGGATGATTGGGGTAAACATATCCTATTACACTTCATATGTCACACTTATGTGTAGGTTAATATTGACCAAAAGTTAGAATCAACCAATGATATTGACTTAATCCTATAAAACTAAACTAGCATAGGCATCATATCAATTCTTAAATGGAATAAACTAGAGGTGTGCTTATCTTTTATTTCCACTTTCATAATATAGTCATAATCAGATACTTAGAACACCAAATTGATATGAGGAGACAATGATGCACATGGATGAGGTTTGCAACTCACTGCCAGGGTAGGGTAGGCATGCCCTAGCCTATTCTTGCAAAATATTTGAACTGGATAGGGTGGAGTCATCGGCTGAGTGCAGGAAGGAAGTAGGAGGAAGTCTCATAAGTGAAGGTGTGGAAAGTGAGGAGCACAATGTTAGTGTTGAAGGAGCTGACTTAGGCAAGGATGGATAGGAGTTTTAGTGAAGTAGTTGGAAGTAACAAGCAGGGGTTGGAAACCAAGATGAAGGAAAATACTAATCTTAGCCAGACACCAGGAGCATATGACATAAACTCAATAGGAGGATCATGAATTGCAAAGGTTAATGGATGCCTAGAGCATTATAAGGAGAGACTGAAGCTAATAATCCCATTCGATATGATAGCTAAATATTTGGAGTATTACTCCAAACACTCACTTTACTACAAATTTTTGGGATTGCGCATCTCCCTCCCTTTTTTGGAGAGCTGGGCTCGATGTGTGTGGGAGCCAGAGGGTGAGATGGAGGTTACACTATTGGCTAATAATTTATTCATGGTCACATTCATTTACTTGGTTAACAAAAATAGGGTGTTTGAGGGAGGTCCTTATTTCTATAACCAGGTGAGGCTTTTTGTGAAACTGTGGCATGCTAGATTTAACCTGACTGAGGAATTACCAAACAGAGTCCCAGTGTGGGTGAGGCTACCCAGAATGCCTATTGAATGCTGCCATGAGGATGTTCTTCAGATGATAGCTTCAATGATAGGAAAACCTGTGGGGTCTTCCACACAAACTTTAGGTAAGAAAATCATGACCTTTACATGAATTTGTGTGGAAATTGATTTAAGTATACCTTTACCAAATGTGGTGGAGATGTGCGCAAGTGCACACTCATGGGTGCAGCAGCTAGATTATGAGACACTCCCATTTAGATGCTACCTATGTCATGAGTATGGTCACTTGGTGCATAGGTACCCAAAGCCAAAAATGGGTGATTATCAGCCTTCACACCCACATCCATTGAGTAGTTCCAATGGTGTGGACAAAGGGAAGAAGGTTGGAATGGATGCCGACAAGGATTCAGAAGGTTTTGTGCAGGTTAAGGATCAAATCTAAAATAGAGGTCATAAGAGGTCCCTAATGGAGCATCAAGAGGAGGATTCAGTTAATAGGTTTGAGGTTCTTAATGCATTAGGCTAGCAAGAGATCTACCCAAGTTTAATTAGTGAAGAGCAGGTGGGGGGGTCTGGGGTGGCTAGAATCTCTCCCATGGATCAAGCAACATTACCTGTGGAAGCAACCTTACCTATGATTATGGATGGGTAGGTTGGAGAACAATAGTACATTGAATCAAATACTGATATGGTTTAGGAAGTTGAGGATGGGGCTCCTCCCACACAGGCAAGGGCGATAGAGGCAGAGAAGAGAGGCAAGGATCATCCTCATCCAGGAATTCTTTAGAGGGATGGTAAGAAGGGGGTTTCTAAAAAAAGTTTTAAACTGAGGTGAAAGAAGGATATGGAAATGATAAAGATGATTAGGGAAAATTTGGTTGAGTCAGGGTTGGTCAAGACCCTTGATTCCCACTTGTCTCCTCCAAAATGATTTTTCTTTCTTGGAATGTGAGGGGCTTGAACAGCAACCATAGACAAAAAGTTGTTTGGGATTTGATTAAGAATCACAGTCTGGATATTCTCTTTCTACAAGAAACTAAGGTTTTAGTGGAGTATATGATGGGCATTGCACCTAATATTTGGATGCAAGGTCTATGTCAATGCATTAGGGCACAGGGATCTGCGGGAGGAGTGGCTTATCTATGGAATCCTCACAAGGTTTAGTTCCTGTCCTAGATCGCTTTCAGGTCTTTACTATCTTTTGTCTCTTTATGCACTAAGTCAGGGGAGTATGTTCTTCTTTCGAATGTTTATACCCCCACTAATTACCAAGGTAAGCTTTTTGTTTGGAATAATATTTAGTTGGTTCGTAGAGGTTTTCCTTATCTACCATGGATCATGGAGGGAGAATTTAATGCTATCATGGATCTTACAAAAAAAAGGGGAGGTACGGGAAGATTGGAACCATCTTCCTTTTTGCTTTGAGACAAGATTTTAGAACTCAACGTGGTGGATATTAAGCCATGTAATGGGCGGTTCACATGGAACAATAGGAGAATGGGTGATAGCTATATTGCTGAGCACATTGACAAGTTCATGAGCTCTTGTTATTGGGTGGGCAGATTATGGTCCTTGAGTTTTGAGATTCTTGATTGGAGAGGCTCAGATCACTAGCCAATTAAGCTACACATTTCTTCTACTTGTATGCATAGGAAGCCACCATTCAAGTTTCAACTCATGTGGATCAGGGATCCAGATCTGTTTGACCAAGTTGTTGAATGGTGGTGAATAGGGAGGCCTACGGCTAGTACAACAATGTATATCTTTGCCAAGCTTCTACAGTTCATGAAATATCAGCTCAAGAGGTGGAATATGCTGAGCTTTGGGAATATCTTTTAGGAAAATAAAGAGGCACAAAGGGAATTAAATAACATTACTAGAATGATTAGAGAGGAGGGGTTGTCCAAGTTTTTACTGAAGGAAGAAGCAAGGGTTGTTAAGACAGTGAAGGAATGGGAGTTGAGGGAGGAGATCTTTTGGAAGTAGAAAGCCAGGGTTGAGTGGCTACAAGAGGGGGACAAGAATATAACATTCTTCTTCAACTTGGTTAGAGCTAGGCAACATGGTAATATGATAACCTCTTTGGTTTCGGATAGTAGGGGGATTATCTCATATACCAGGGATATATGTAATGAATCAGCACAATATTTCTCTTCTCTATTCAAAGAAGATGGGTAGAGGGAAGTGGATGTTGAGGATCAAATATTGTCTTGTATTCCCACTCTAGTTTCTTGAGATATGAAGGAGCAACTGATGTGACTAATCAACATAGAGGAGCTCTAAAAGATTGTTTTCATGATGAAAAAATGTAAGGCACTAGGCCTAGATGGTTTTCTGGTTGAATTTTTTTTAGGAATTTTGGGAAATTATCAAACTAGATTTATTGGCTGTAGTTCAAGAATCTCAGAATAGCAGGCAAATGCTTCAGGCCCTAAATTTGACTTTTCTAGCTCTCATTCCCAAGGGTGAAGGGGCTGATCACCTAAATCAATTTCAGCCCATCTCCCTCTGTAATGTGGTATATAAAATTATATCTAAGCTGATTGCAGAAAGGTTAAAGAAGTGGTTAAGTGTGTTGATCTCAAAAGAGCAAAGCAGCTTTGTGGAGGGATGTCAGATTCTAGATGGGATTGTGGTGGCAACTGAGGCTATCCACTCCATGTCCAAATCTCAGGAGAAGGCTATGTTTATGAAACTGGACATGTCTAAGGCTTATGACAAGGTTCAATGGTCCTTTCTTTAGAAGATTTTGGAAGCCTTTAGGTTTAAGGAAGATTGGATCAGGTAGGTAATGAGCTGTGTGAATTTGAATTCATTCTCTATCTTAGTTAATGGGGATCACTCTCATCTCTTTGGGGCCATGCATGGACTATGACAGGGGGATCCCTTATCTCCTTACCTATTTTTGCTTTTGGCAGAAGGTCTTGGGTGGCTGATTAGAAAGAAAACTATAAAAGGTGTTATTCAGGGTTGGAGGTGGGGAGGTGACCTTCCAGTTCTCTCTCATCTATAGTTTATGGACAATGTGGCTTTGATGGGCATGGCTAATATGAGGGAGGCCACCAATATTCGTAGTGGATTAATGAGGATAAGTCATCCATTTTTTTCTTCAACACTCCACCACCTATCCAATGAAGAGTGGCTGATATTCTTTAGTTCAAAATTGTTAGCCTCCTAGTACTTTATTTAGGGATCCCTATATCAGCTGGGAGACAAGCTAAGGAATCGTGGTAGGGGATTCTAAACAAGTTCAAGGCTAAGGTGAATCACTAGACCAATAGGTGGCTATCCTTTGCCGATCGGGTCCAACTAATCCAGTCAGTGGTGCAGGCACTTCCTCTTTACAAGTGCATGCTACAGGTGGCGCCAGTGGGTTTTTTTAAGGATCTTGATTCCTTGGCAAGACAATTTTAATGGGCAAGTAACCTGGCTTCGATGAAGTGGAGCCTGATTAGATGGGAGGTGGTGTGCAGCCTGAAAAGGTTTGGGGGCCTGGGATTGTGGCAGTCTGTACTTATAGGTACGGCCCTAGTAACAAAACTATATTGGAGATGGTGTGAGGAATAGGATCATGTGTGGGCCAAGATCCTATCCCATAAGTATTTTTTTGGGGTCCTTATGAAATATATTCCTAGGTATAGCTTGTCAGGAATTGGATCGGTGATCTGGGCCACTCTAAAAATGGGAGCAACTTTGATCAAGAGAGGTATTTTCTAGATTTGTAGAGGAGGGACTGAGGCACAATTCTAGCATGACTCGTGGGATGGCTTTCCCCCTCTGGTTACTCAATATCCTCATCTATATGGTCTAGCACAGAGATTTAGTGAAGCAGGGTGGAATAGGGTGTGTGATTACAAATCTTTGCTTCTCCATGGCTAGTTGATGGAAGTGAGATGGAAGACTCCAGAGGAGTGGCCGATTATTGGTATGGAAGCTGAGTGCACTGAGCTATAGAACATCTTTACTGGTCATAGCTGCTGTACACTTAGGGGGAGTGACATGCTGGCCTAGTCCCCGTACCCCAAAGGGAAATACACGGTCTCATTAGGTTATCAAGAATTGATTATACAATAATGTGATGAAAGAGGGGAGGTTTCTTGGTAGAAAAGAGTCTAGAGTAGTTTCTCCTAGCTAAAATTCAATTGCTTCACCTAGACATTGGCCTGGAATTGCTGGTTGACTTGGGAGAATATTAGGAGAAGGGGATTTGTTGGGCCTTCGTGCTACGTTCTATATATGGGGGCAGAGGAGGAGTCATCAAATTTATTTTTTAGCTACCCTTTTACTCTTCACTTGTGGCACGCATGATGGGAAGTATGGAGATGCAATTGCTTACACACCTCCTCCCTTGTTGATTTTTGGTCAAGATTGGGTAGACCACCCTCTGCTGCTCACTTCTTATAAGAGGCATAGTATGATGGATGAATTTTTCTGCTATGGCAGGTTTGGCTAGAGAGAAATCAAAGAATTTTTAAGGAGGAGAAATTGGTGATTCAACAGGTATGCGGTAGAATTATTGGAATGGTCTAAGAGATGGTTGAAACTAAGAGTGAAATCATTTTGCCTCTAGAGAAGGGAGATGTAGAGCTGGTTGAGAGGTTAGGCATACAAGATATTTCCCTGGCATCTGCTTGCATTAGGCATGGCCAAGGTGGGAAGTAGAAAATTCAAAGGAGTGGGAAATGGATGCCACCCCCTGAAGGTTTTTTAAAAATTAATACTAATGGTTCTTCCAAAGGTAATCTTGGCCCGGTCGGGATAGGTGGGATTGGTAAGGACTCTTCTAGATCCATTGTTTTTATTTTTTTGGCCCATATGGGGGAGCAGATGGTTAACAGGATGGAGGGACTAGCTATTTTGTATGCCTTGAAGAAAGCTTATGAGTTAGGCTGGTGAAGGGTGAAGTGCAAAGCCGACTCACAAATTTTGATCAATATGCTCATGGAAAGGAAGATTACTGATGTGAGTTGGCAACTATCCTTGATAGTGCAGCAGATATTTCAAATTAGTTCACTTATGGATTTTGTGTCTTTTGTGCACGTTCCAAGGGAATGGAACGGGGTGGTAGATTGCGTGGTGAAGTGGGCTTCGGAGGATATTGATAGCCAAAAGGTGGATGAGTGGGTGTTGTTTCCCAATGAGGTGTGTCAGAGTTTGGAGAGGATTCTTAGAGAGGACGGATATGGGGTTGGGGAGTGATGGTTGAGGTGGTTGTGTTATGTAGTTTTTCTTGGTTTTCTTAGTTTTTGGTTGTTTTCTATGGTGTTGTTGTTTTTTAAAATGATTTTATATGATTAATAATTTTATTACCCCTTCTTTTCAAAAAAAAAAAAAAAAAAAAAAAATAATAATAATAATAATAATAATAATAATAATAATAATAATAATAATAATAATAATAATAATCAGATACTCAACTAGAAAAGCTAAGTGTCATGAACTCTTTAGTAATTTCCATATTTATCACATGCCCTTATCAAATTATAATAATCAATCTATATTTAAATTCAAATATATGCTCTAATGCCAAATATATTGATATGAATTATATTTTAAATTTATTTCTTAATTAGATTAATATAACCCATCAATCTAATTTATGTTAAAACACTTGCATAGAGGTTTGTTTATTCATTTTTCTCTACTATGGGTTGATGGATATACTATATGATGTTTTTTGGGGGCAATCTCAAATGTTTAGTTATTTGGCCACTTCAATATCAATTACTCTATGTCTCTTTTTTCATATAAATAATTTCCATAGGCTTAGGTTCATGTGAAGGTTTGAGCCATTTTATGTTTTCTATTTTTTTTATAAATTTTAGATATGATAATTTTTTGGGGGAAGAAACTATGGATGCAATAAGTATTTGGTGCTAAGTAATTTAAGGTTTATTAATGAGAAATTGTAGTACCTATAGTTCTATAAAAAATGTAAGGGTCTTATTAAAAAATGATTTAAGTTTGGATTTATTGGGATGCATAAAATCTTAGTTATAATATCAAGGGTGGATTGAATTTAGATGAGTTCAGAGGACTTCTAATTAATTTTATTATCTGGATATCTCAAATCCTTGCTTATTCAACTATAAAAGGAATGATTTAGGTTTGTTTTTATGGTCTTATGACGTTAGATCTATTGGATATACTAAGCATTGAAATATCCTTAAATGTCTACATTTTTTTATTATTTAATAAAATTATTAGATATAAATTTATTATTCTTCCCATGTTTATTTAGATCTAATTTTGAGATTGAGAAACCATAGTTTTTATTTTGGTTGCTTAAAAATTATGCTACTCTATCTTTTCCTATATTGGCTTTGTTTGGGATTCATAACTGCAATTGCAATAGGCTGAGATACCTGAACGGGCTTGGGATATAGTATGGATGATTTTTATAATTCCAAACCATTTTGGGGTATTATTTTTTTTACTATTATCAAAATGTTAGTTTATTAGGGGAAGAGCTTGTGTATGTAAAGGTGGATTTAGATCCAAATGAAATCATAGTATATCAAGTTTAATATAGATTTGGAGAATTTAAAAGGATAATAATGACCCTTTGGGTATAAAAATGACATTTTAAACTTTTTCAGGATTAGATTTTATGTTTTGTGAAAAGTTAAGTTGAGCTATTACCTTTTTATTAGGCCATGAAATTTATTACTAAAAAATTGATTTTTTTTGACATGTTTTTATTTGATGCTTAGCTTGTAATTTTATCCTTTTTTAATTTTTATAAGATGAGATTAATGGACAAGGAAGATCTTGTCTATTAAGAAAAAAAAATGACTACGGTTGGAAGAAGTTATAAGTAGTGGATGCAAAATATGTGATATTTTATACATTATATGGATGGCTTTATATTACATTACCTTATTATATTGGGAAATTTTATATTTGATGTACAAGATAGGTCTCCCTTATTTTTTTAACCATTTTATTCTCTACTATAGATGACATGGGCTTTTATTGTAGAATATAGTTTAGTTTTGAGGCCATGAAAGTTATTGTACTAGAAGTTATTTTCTATGGGTGTTTTTATTAGAAAGTTTGAATTACTCTCATTTAATAAACTAAATGTTTTGGGAGTTTTAAAAAATGATCCTGATAAAGAGGGTAGATACTACATAATTTTTGATAGTGGATCATAAAAAAACTTTAGGTAGTAGATGTATAAAATATGGGTAGAAAAAATGATATATCTAGGAAGGGGATAAAGAATAAAATTTTTTTCAAGGTTTTTTATATTATATAAAATTATGAGTAGTAGAAGTAGAATAAATTTTTGGAAATTTGGATTTTTAAGGCTAAATTCTAACCCATGTAGTAAAAACTTTTCTCGGTATCATAATAAGCTTATCTAGTCTTAACCGTGTATTTTTGGCCTAAAAGAGTTAAGTCTTGGTCATTTAATTATTAAATTAAATTAAAATTGTCATTAAATTACCAAAGGTGACATAAAATATAGTAAAATACATATACTTACCTTAGTTATAAAGTTGCATGACTTAAAAAGATCACTTAAGGTAATTTTAAGTGTGAAAAAGGTCATTTTCAAATCCCACATGCCAAATTTGGCTTCCAAAAGGTGTAAAAGTTTATATTTTTGTTTTAATCCATGATAATTACTTGTGGTATCCATTTCATGCATTAATTTTGGTGGTGGAAGAATAATATGTAAATAAAAGACAAATAAAAGCCATCTTTCATGCATTTTTCATTGAAGTGTATAGAATTGTATGATATTATGTACATCTGAGCTCATGAACAAGGGAAGGAGGTAATAATAGATTTTCATGAATTTTTTCATGGAAATTGGACTCAAATAGGCCAAAAACTAATCACCTCCATTCAAGTGGCTTCTTTTCATGTAGAGATAGACCTTTAGTTTTGATGTTGGTATGGTTAAGAGAGAGAAGGTACAGGTCTAAAATTCTTGCCAGAGAAACTAGACTCAAAGAGATTCATGTTGGAGTAATTTGTTATCAAATTAGATATATCTTCCTCATAAATCATCCATTGAAAATTTGGGTATAATTTTGTAGTATTTCAGCCATGAAGGCAACCAGTTTTCTGCAAGTTCTCCTCACCAAGGAATTATTTCAAGAAAGTCCAAATTTTAAAGCATTCTTTGGGAATTTTACTTCATTTCAATGGAATACATCAGCTTCCTTTCACATGTTTGAGGACGAAAAAAATATAAATAAGAAAAGGAGTGAAATTTATAGTTTGGAATGATTATAAATAATATTTTTACAATTAAGGAGAGAGAGATGGGTTTCAAGATTTCTTGTTTTCATCCATGGCATGGATATCCTTCATGTTTTTTGTGTTATGCAATCAAAATTCTCATGTTTTTTATGTTATGAAATGAAATTATGAATATATATTATCCATATAAACATAAAAATGTACATCTTAAAATCCCTTATCAATATCATGAATACCTTTTTCAACTCATGAAGGTAAAACTCAGACTTGTATAGATAATGATTTTGCAAGAGCCCAAGAGCATTATTTGAGGAGTAAAACATTCTAGGTGGAAGGTGAGAGATGGTTTAAAGTGAGGTCATAGGACTTAAATGTCATAATTAATGTGAAATTTATCTTATTTTCCTCCATTACACATGAAAAAAATATCAAACATGCATCCACAATGTCACATATACAGTCAAGGATAAAAGTTGCCAGTTTTGGGAAAATGATGACTTTGAAACACCTATAAATGGACTTGGCCTCTCAAATTTGGATAAATTAATCATGATGACCTTATAAATATTCTCAATCCATTTTAAATTTCACTTTAAAGGTGTATAACCTCACTATTTTAGCACAGTCAATTGCTTGTCTCATGGCAGTCAAAGAAGGAACTAGGCAAGTTGGGAGACTTTACTTGTTTTATGACTTGTTCAACATTTTACAAATTAGAGAGATTTTTATAAGTAATTTTAAAGGATATATGATGAATGATCATCTAAAATAGTTTCATGGAAGACTAGTTGAGATCATCAAACATGCAAATTCAAATGATATTCTAGTGTGAAATTTCAAATTCTTGTTTTCCCTCCAAATTGTGTTAGATTTAAAAATTTTACCTTGAGAAGTAAATGTAATTGTCAAAAGTGAAAAGTGAAAAGGTAAAAAGTGATTATTGGGCTATTGAGGAAATAATGGAGAAATGGTTGAAACTATTTTTAACCTTAGCATATTGTTAAAGATTAAAAATAGTATTTTGTTTTGCCTTAAAGCCCAAATTGGGTGTAGAAGTTAGAGGAGAGCTTCTTGAAAAGAGAAAAAGAGAGAATTCAGAAAAAAAAAAAAAAAAAAAAAAGAGAGAGAGATGAGAGGATGAGAGGGACATAGAGGATAAGAAGGATAGAGAGTAAAGGTCCTCTCATTCAAGGAAAGAGAATAGAATGAATAAAAGAGAGGAGAAACAGCGAGGGAGGACCTCACTCAAGAGATGTTAAAGTTAAAGAGAAGGAGCAGATTTGATGTGAAGTCAAAAATGTGTGAAGGTGTAGACAATGCTTTGGAAGCCATGGAACATTAAGATTGAATCTGGTGTTGAATTGTAAGTTTTCTATTTGATCTAAGAAAGAATGAATGTTTTGTTACATATGATTATGTTATGGCTTCTTTATTAGAATTCTGGTGACAGGCCTGTGTGTATGTGTGTGTATGATGGTTCACTATAGAAAATTGAGAAAGCTACATGTAGACTAGTTGTTTTATGTGTTGGGAACAAGTTAAAAACTAATATTCTGTGACCAAGAGACCTTAAGAGCTTTGAATGCTAGAAAAAGCCTAAACAAGGCCTAAACAGGGTATCCAGGCATCTCGACCTACAACCTACTGTCCAAGGTAGATCCACGTGAAATTATTTGTATAAAGCTTATAATGGCATGGATATAGGTCTATAAGGAAATCATAAACTTAAAAGAAGAAGAAACAGGCATTAGAAACCCCTTTGATATCTTAAAACTCCCACAGTTGGATCTCGGGCCTGTAGGTGACAGTATACAAACAATGAGAAGAAAGTTGTATGTTTTTTCATAGTAGATGGATTGATCAGGTCATCTTTGATAGAGAATATGAATGGAAATTCATTTAATGTATTTAAATGTTTATACATTATGTTTAAATCCTATTGAGCATTGTGTTTAAGAAGACAATCATAAACCTTGTTGACTGTCATATACAGTCAAAGACAACTGTGATATCTTGCATTGGAAGACATAAGAGGTAGATATGACTTGGATGATGATTGGAGAAGGTGTATGGTATTAATACAGACCCTAAAAAATTTATTGGAACCCTTAAAATAGGGTAAAACACTCCCAGCCACAATTAATATGCTCTCACCCTGTGACAGGCTTTAGAAAACTCTGAATTAGGGTCGGACCTTCAAAATGAGTTTAAATTCTTGAAAACTCTTGAAAGTTTACAATATTACCCTTGATGATGTTAAAAAAATTTTGGAAGTGATTTCAAGGTGCTACAGTATGGATAAATATGGAAAAGGTCAATTGTCAAGTGAATCCTAGATGCATGTGAGATGAATAGAATAGGCCAATATAGGAAAAGTGAATTTCTCCAAAGAAGTGCACTAAAAAATATTTTATTATCCTATAAGAAGGTAATGGGTATCTGTAATGATGATTTTTTTGATTATAAATTCCATACTTTACTCTGGACAAGAAGATTTGCATTCAAGGAGGGCTAATTAGAACAGGGCCTAAAGAAGAAAGTACAATTCCATACAAAGTAACCTAATGATATTTTCTAGTATGTTATAGAAGAGCTTAATGGGTATCCAGAAGTATCTTTACATTTAGTATTGAGATAACCTACAAGGAGTTATGGCCAATAAATAGAGGAAACAGGGCTAAAGAATGATATCACAGCCTATAGGTCAAAGGAAGAGTTTTAAGTTTTCCACTAAAGAAATGATTGATCTGAATAGATCTGTATAAGTATGTTAAAATTTATGGAACCTCTAGAAGAAGTTAGCTCACTTGTTGATGGTTACAGAGCAGTCTAAGGACAGTTCATCATTTGGTATCAGAGCTTGAAGCTCTTGGGAATTGGTAATTTGTTGATGGTTATGATTTATAATGAGTTGTTATAGGATTTGGCAAGAGGATCAGTAGGAAAAAGTGCTAGAAGACCCTATGGAAGAAAGGTATGAGTAACTTTGATATTTGATTTGAGTTATTGTGTTGAGGAGTAAACAGGTGAAGAGGAAGGCAGTCAAGCCATTGAGGCTTAAGAGGAGAAGAAGCCAAGGAAGGCTTAGTGAAGAGCTAAGAGAAGCTCCAAAGTAAGGGGGAAAGTGAATGCTCAAGAGGAAGATCCAAAGCAAGTTAAGCTTGGATTTGTGATTTATGTTTGATGAAGTGTTGTATAAAGAATTGCTACAGGATTGAGAAAAGGGATCAAAAGACTAGGATGCAAAAGGCCTAGGTGAGATCAAGGAGATTGTCAAAAAACCAGTCGAGGAGAAAGGCTTGGGTGAGACAAGGGATCAAGAGACCAAGGTGGAAAATACTTTGGTGAAGATCTCAGAGATGGAAGTATTATTGAAGGCACTACAGAGTAGCAAGGTACATGAGGGCACCAAGAAGAAAGCAAGCATCAAAGGTATGAACAGTTTTTTAATTAATAAAGAGATTGCTAATTTGAAGAGAGAGTTAGCTAAGATTAAAGATGAATATGAGTCTTGGATATAGATGGACAAACAAGCATGGGTATGGCCAATGAGGAGGAGGTTGAAGTGGCCAATAGATCTCCTAAGGAAGAGGAGAAGAAGGCAAAAGAAGATTGCCATGAAGAGAG
Source organism: Torreya grandis (assembly GCA_037957365.1). NCBI lineage: Eukaryota > Viridiplantae > Streptophyta > Pinopsida > Cupressales > Taxaceae > Torreya > Torreya grandis. The sequence continues at coordinate 287,322 of JARHVA010002973.1, forward strand.
AAGCCCATAAAGGCTTGAAGAAGATAAGAAGGTTGCCAAGTGAGCAGAAAGATGAATAATTTGTGAAGAAGGTTCTCATTGTGGAGGATAAGAGAAGAGAAGAAAGAAAAGATGAAGTGCCAAGAAGAGCACTTGAAAAGATGAGAGTGTGGATGAAGATAGCACTCATAGGGACCTTGTGGTCTCTTGTTTTTATATTTAATGTTGTCTTTGCATGGGTAATTACAGGTATGAGCAGCCTTATGAAGGTCAAGAGAAGGGCCTTGGAGAGTGAAGAGATTGGTGCAAGAGAAGACACCAAGTACACAAGTGAATGTGTAAGAGAAAAGAAAAAGTTTGCTGATGTTGATAAAGAAGTAGACATGCATTGGTTAATGCATAAGGGAGGTGTTGAGGAACCCCTACAAGAAAGAGAAGAGATGGAAGATGAAGATGAATTCTATGATGCCATTGGAATCCAAAAATAAGAAAGAGAGCAGCCAAGCACAAAGGGAAAGAAAGATTGCTCCATAGACCAAGCTATCAAAGAGGTAAATGAAGTGTTAAGACCTGATTTTGATTGTTATTATGAGCATGAAGCTGCTAATGTACAGGTGCAAGAGTTAAGGAAGATGATAGAGCCCTCAAAAATAGAATTTAAGCATGGGTATGTGATGTCTAAATGGTGGAAGAAGCAAACTCCCAAGCAAGAGGAGGTGATGGTACAAGAGCAAGGATGCAGGATGCCTACATGGCTTGAGAAGAGAAATGGTAAGAAGGAGAAACAAGTATGGGTGCCTAAGAAGGCAAAGAGAAAATATGTGAGTGTTGAGGCAACAACACCAAGAAGTCAATGGAAGAGGATTGAAGGTGATTCCAGCAGCCAAGAGAATGAAGATGAGAAAGAAAAATTCTCAAAGAATAATGAGGTAGAGCATGAGGATGCAAAGATGAAAGGTAAAAAAATTGTTTATGGTGATGTTTTTGAATCCTTCAATGGTATTTTCATGAGAAATGAAATATGGAAAGTGGTTTTGTGGACTAATATGCAATAAGGAGAGAATTCCAAATGGATGGATGATAAGGAAAGGAGAAAGTATGCAGCAAAGCAATCAAGATGGCTTCAAGCAGAGATTGAAGAAAGCAAGGAGACAAAAGGTAAGGACACTACAATTGTATTTGATGAGTATATTGAAGAAGTTGGTTTACATGAAGACAGCTCAAGAAAGGATGAGATGAAGAGTAAGGATAATGAAGGACAAGTAAGCCTTGTGAGTGATCAGCCCAAGTTTGATGAAGAGAATGGTGAGATAGATGAGAGATCACTAAAGGAAGAGTTGAAGATATTGGAGGAGTTGTTTGGTCATTCAAGAGAAATGAATGAAGGTATAAGCCATGGTGAAGACACCATTGGAAAGAGTAAAACAAGACAAGAGGAAAGCAAAGAGGTCAAAACAATTTTGATCAAGGAACAAGAACATGGAGGCAGCCAAAAGGCTTCATGGGCTAAATATTTTGATTCTAAGGTGCCTTTGAATGTTTTATATGTAGGTATGAAGGTAGCTAAAGTGAATGACATATATGAGTCATTGAAGAAGCTCATGAAACAAGAAGAACAACAAGAAGATCTTGAAGACACATATGAAGATGAAACACGAATATGGAAGATGGCAGCTGAGAAAGAGATGAGGAGAAGAACATACCAGAAATGGAAGAAAAGCAAGAAGCTGAAAGACAAAGACAAACAAAGACAAACAACAGCATTGGTATTGACAACAAGACTGTGGGATCTAGGTATAGAGTGAAGACTACAACATTAAGGAGCTATCTCATTTGAACTAAGGTTCAAATTGTTTCTAGAGGGAGAGTATGATGCAGGAGCATCTATAATAGTTTCATGGAGGACTAGTTGAGATCATCAAATATGCAAATTCAAATGATATTCTAGTGTGAAATTTCAAATTCTTGTTTTCCCTCCAAATTGTGTTAGATTTAAAAATTTTACCTTGAGAAGTAAATGTAATTGTCAAAAGTGAAAAGTGAAAAGGTAAAAAGTGATTGTTGGGCTGTTGAGGAAATAAGGGAGAAATGGTTGAAACTATTTTCAACCTTAGTATATTGTTAAAGATTAAAAAAGGTATTTTTTTTTGCCTTAAAGCCCAAATTGGGCATAGAAGTTAGACGAGAGCTTCTTGAAAAGAGAAAAAGAGAGAATTCAAAAAAAAAAAAAAAAGAGATGAGAGGATGAGAGGGACGTAGAGGAGAAGAAGGATAGAGAGGAAAGGTCCTCTCATTCAAGGAAAGAGAATAGAATGAAGAAAAGAGAGGAGAAACAATGAGGGAGGACCTCACTCAAGAGATGTTAAAGTTAAAGAGAAGGAGCAGATTTGATGTGAAGTCAAAAATGTGTGAAGGAGCAGACAATGCTTTGGAAGCTATGGAACATTAAGATTTAATTTGGTGTTGAATGGTAAGTTTTCTATTTTATCTAAGAAAGAATGAATGTTTTGTTTCATATGATTATGTTATGGCTTCTTTATTAGAATTCTGGTGACAGTCCTATGTGTATGTGTGTGTATGATGGTTCACTATAGAACATTGAGAAAGCTACATGTAGACTAGTTATTTTGTGTGTTGGAAACAAGTTAAAAACTAATATTTTGTGACCAAGAGACCTTAAGAGCTTTGAATGCTAGAAAAAGCCTAAACAAGGCCTAAACAGGGTATCCAGGCATCTCGACCTACAACCTACTGTCCAAGGTAGATCCACGTGAAATTATTTATATAAAGCTTATAATGGCATGGAGATAGGTATATAAGGCAAGAATAAACTTAATAGAATAAGAAACAGGCATTAGAAACCCCTTTGATATCTTAAAACTCCCACAGTTGGATCTCGGGCCTGTAGGTGACAGTATACAGACAATGAGAAGAAAGTTGTATGTTTTTGCATAGTAGATGGATTGATCAGGTCATCTTTGATAGAGCATATGAATGGGAAGTAATTTAATCTATTGAAATGTTTATACATTATGTTTAAATCCTATTTACCATTGTGTTTAAGAAGACAATCATAAACCATGTTGACTGTCATATACAGTCAAAGACAACTGTGATATCTTGCATTGGAAGACATAAGCGGTAGATATGACTTGGTTAATGATTTGAGAAGGTGTAGGGTATTAAGACAAACCCTAAAAAATTGATTGGAACCATTGAAATAGGGTAAACCACTCCCAGTCACAATTAATATGCTCTCGGCCTGTGACAGGCTTTAGAAAACCCTGAATTAGGGTCAGACCTTCAAAATGAGTTTAAATTCTTGAAAACTCTTGAAAGTTTGAAATCTGACCCTTGATGATGTTAAAAAAATATTGGAAGTGATTTCAAGGTGCTACATTATGGATAAATATGGAAAATTTCAATTGTCAAGTGAATCCTAGGTGCATGTGAGATGAAGAGAATAGGCCAATATAGGAAAAGTGAATTTCTCCAAAGAAGTGCACTAAAAAACATTTGATTCTCCTGTAAGAAGGTAATGGGTATTTGTAATGATGCTTGGTTTGATTATAAAGTCTGTAATTTACTCTGGACAAGAATATTTGCATTCAAGGAGGGCTAATTAGAACAGGGCCTAAAGAAGAAAGTATAATTCCATACAAAGTAACCTCATGAGATTTTCTAGTATGTTATAGAAGAGCTTAATGGGTATCCAGAAGTATATTTACATTCAGGATTGAGATAACCTACAAGGAGTTATGGTCAATAAATAGAGGAAACAGGGCTAAAGAATGATATCACAGCCTATAGGTCAAAGGAAGAGTTTTAAGTTTTCCACTAAAGGAATGATTGATCTGAATAGGTCTGTATAAGTATGTTAAAATGTATGGAACATCTAGAAAAATTTATCTCACTTTTTGATGGTTACAGAGTAGTCTAAGGACAGTTTCATCAATATATAATATTTATAAGATAACTAAAGATGATAATATAGGCAAACTCAGAGATCCAAGGTCACATAGGCTATGTATGCAAGAAACCCCATAGGCAATCCTAGAAGCACTAGGTAAAATAGAGCTTAGAAATAAAAAGAGGTCATAGGGAGTGGAATTATATTTTTTAATTTAATTTATCCATAATACTCTATAATATGTGTCTCAATCTTCCAAAACTTAGTTTTAGGCCAAAAAACCTTTTTTAAGCCTAAAAGGCCTATAACACCAAAAGGCATTTTTAGACCTATCAAGAAAAATGATACATATAGGATGATAAAATGAGATGGTATAGGTCTCATGATTATGTATACAATCATGGAAGTGTATAGGAAGAGTCACTTTTAGTCCAAATAGTAAATTGGAACTATGTAGGCTAAGACACCCTTTTGAGCCACCTGATCAAGTGCTCGTATCTTTCACCACATGAAGATTTTGGAAAAATGACCTTATCATGATTTTAGGAACCCTATGAAATTATAATTAATTAAAAATTTAGGTTATTTTAGGGTATTTACTTTATGATCAATTTCTAAGAGTGTAAGCATGTCCAGAATGCTTATAAACCCTACATGCAATTTTTTTTTATGTGGCTATCTTTTCATAAATTTTATATGGGAACCCAATATTCTCAAAGAATTTAAGGGGTTATTTATAATAAAAAATAATATAAATAATTTTGGTTTTTTCCATTTGTACTTCATGAACGATTGTTAAGAAGGTTCACCTCCAAAACCGTCATTAGGACTAGTTTTGAGAAAACTTGATTTTATTTCCATCAAAACCTCATGGATCAAACATAAACCTATCAAAACACCATGTAAACTTAGATAGGGTCATATAAATGGTAATTTATTATATTAAATTATATGTATCATGACATGAAATAGTTTTTGAGAGAAAAAGTCACAAAGTTGAGGTTAAAGGAAATCTACATGAAATCTAATCCATGGAGATAAAAATTTGGAAATTTTTATTCATCATAAAATAATCATTTGGTAAAAAATATTTCTATAATTACCCTTACTCGATCATCCAAAATATCCACTCTATAATAAATTGAGGTAATTTTGACCTAGTCAACTAATTTGATTGAGTTACATGTAGTTTTTCATCAAAATGAGTTGTTTCATGATATGGAGGATTTTTGTAGGCCTAAATATAATTTTTTTTTAGGTTAAATGGTTTTTATGTAGGTTTTAAAATCCACCAAGTACAAAATTTTAGGCTACTAAGTCTATTTGGCATAGTAGGCCTATTTGATCAAATAAGTCAACTAAGGAATGGTGTGGAAAGGCTATCAAGGAGCTCATGCAAAATTTCAATAGTTAATATATGATTTTCAAGTGGATATATCATGCAATTTAAAGTATTAAAGTTATAGTTCATGCAAGGAAGGGGCTTAAGTGGAGTTAACTTGTCTTAAGGCTAATCACTCTAAATTGACTAGTTGACTAGCACCATGCATTATCCTTGGTTTTCATGTAAAATGAGGACATTCACATACTTTTAACTCACTTAAATTGGATTTCTAAATCAATATTTGGCATAGAAGGAATGTAAAAAGAGTTTAATAAGTCAAGTGGGCCCACCTTTCCTTTCTAATGACAAAAAGATCATACAAGGATTTTGACAGAAAAGAGATATATTAAAGATTATTATTAGAAAATTATAATGGAAATGGACTTGAGTTAAAGTTTATATAACACTTATTTTATCACTTTATGCCAATCACTTGGATAGATCTTCTCTATTTTATATATATTCAATCTTTCAAGCCAATTTTCAAGATCTCTCTCTTGGGGCATGATTAAAGTCTACCAACATTGAGCTTTGGAGCCTTATAATACAAATAAAATGACTATTTTCATATTCAATTATTCTACTATAGTGTGTTTGTGTTATTTTATTTTCACATGTTTTAGTATTTTTTCCCTTGTCATGTCTTGATCTCACCTAATTATTAGTATGCTAACTTATGCAGGTCATGTTCAATGTTTGATGTCATTTGACTAAGCTAATAGTGGATATAATTGACTAGTTAGTGCCTTAAATTAGGCCTGTTCCATCATTTCCCTCCTACTTTGATCACTTGATAAAATATCTATATGAAATACTAATGCATAGAGTGGATGAACATGAAATATAGGTCTATCACCAATAGTAGCTTAGAAGTCCATTTTAGTAATCCTTCTAACAATTTTCATCCCAAAAATCATAGTAGGTTTTAGTAATAGTGAGCAAAGTGATACATCAAAGGAGCTACCCTCATCAAATCTAAAGGTCTAGTCTGAGAGTAAGTATCCCACATCTCAGATAATTCCAGTGTTTGTTTATACTTGAAGGAGTTTTAGATCAATCTATCAACCTTTAAGTAGGTTTATATCTAGGTTACCAATAGTTATGACATGCCCAGTGGGATACAAATTTAGCCATTAGAGTACATAGTTTTCAGCATATTAGTCTTTAAAAGTAAGTTTCAAGTATTTATATGGTCCTTATCTTAGAAGTAAAAAAGAAAATTTTTGTTCATAATTTAATTGATTTTCATATGTTTTTTAGGATATGGAAGCCTATAAAGAAGAATTCTATAATTCATATCCTTATTAATAGCTCCAAAATGATCCATATACATCTTGTTATGATCCTCGTGACCCATATCAGTCCTACCATGATCCATAGCAGCCTTATGATGAGCCTCATGAACCTTGTTATCTTTGTAATGAGCCTAGTCAAGTCCTAAAACAATCCATTTATAGCTTCAAGAAAACATTGTTTAGCTATGAGAAACAAATGATAAGCATAGATACTCAAAATATCTATGAACGAGAGATTACCAAGTATGAAATTTAGAACATGAGAGCTAATTTATAGTAGGCTAAAGAGGTATGTGCATCTTTCATAAGGCAATGCCATTCAAAGTTTAGTGTTGATATTATAGACATAGGTGGTCTAATATTAGGCATTGAAGAAAGGTTGGTGGCTTATGAGAAACACCAAGGTCATCAAAATAATCAATTATTCCCATAAATCTACCCTTTTCTCTTTATGATCAACAAGCAAATGTTTATCATAACCCTCAAGAGTTAATCCAAACCTTGTCTAGCTTTCCCACTAAGAAGTTATATCTAAGAGAGACCTGAAAAGGTTGAATAAGTATGTTTTGAAGAGGATAATTTTCAATTTCCATAGTATATCATATATAAAACTTCATCTTTAGTCTTCTAGGGAAACATCTATAATCAGTTGGTTCATTATTTTAAGGCTCATCTAGTCAAGCAAGTTGAGCTTGCAAATTGACATATTCAATATTCAATGGTAGATACAAAGGTAAAAATGAATAAATTTCATTATTTCACACCCAGGGATGCAAAAAGTACTAAGGAAGAAGATCCTAAACCCAAGTTCATGACTTTTAAATAGATGCAGTAGTTGAGGGAAAAATAAGGGCATTCAGGCATAAGTCAAGATGTTAAAATCAAGAGCAAGCAGGAGATAATTCAACCTCCACTCCTTCCTCCTGAAAGTCCCAAGTCCTTTCCTACATGGAAATATATTCAAAAATTAGTACAGTAGTGATAGGAGGAGAAGGTGATCCAAGAGGATCAGCTCTAAGAGTAAAATCAAGCATCTATGGTAACATATTTGGACTTTTCACATCTTCTTAAGTATTTTCATGGGTTTACCATGCCACTTCTTGATAAGGAGCCTCTTATATGTGAGATTAATGAAGAAGTTTTATTTGAAGTGATAGGTGATGATAAAGAGTTTTTAGTTCAAGATGAAGAGGACATCATCATTGATACAATTTCAAGTAAGGATAATGATGACATAGTCTTTCATAATGCCAAATAAGATGAATTAAAGGATAATATACAAGTAAAGATGAAATCCAAGAATAAGAGGTTTAATATGTATAATAAGAGGTGGTTTCTCAAGATCTCCTTGATCATATAGCAGTTGTTCTTCATTAAGATGCTCCCCAAGAACTTGTAGAAGTTACCATTGATAAGTACAATCCAGCCAAAGAGGATAAGAATCAAGGTAATGATTATGATTTTTGGAAATAATATATGGATATTTTTAATGAATATCAATCTCTTAAAGGTCTCATACTTCCTATTGAGGTTGTTAATGACCAATCAACTATTGAACCTATCAATATTTGCCCATAATAAGAGCAAGTTTATGATGATGAAAAGAATGAAGAAGTGTTTGTTGAGGTAGTACCTCAAATAATTAATCATGAAAATAAATCAAGTGAAGAAATATTTCCCTTTATTAGGCCTAAAGAGATACAATATGTCAATCATGAGGATATTGATAAGTCACTTATCCATATGGAGAAGAATCAAAGTACAATGGAAGACATCAAATCATTGGTAGCCAATGAATGAAGAATAATTGGCATTATTATTGAAAAGTAGAAGAATATGGGAGGAGGATTACAAGTTATTAGATCCACATCTTCAATTCATACACCTAAGAAGGGAATAAGAAGGTCTAGTTTCATCACCAAGAAGACAGGAACATACAAGTGCTCCAATATGTAAGAAGACACTACCAAGAGATGGAAAATATGATTCAAGTTTCCATGTTGGAAAAAATATATTTCCATTTGACCCTGGAGGAAAGCTTTTCATTTTATGTTAGTCATTTTAGGTTTGTCATGTTTCAATAAGTGAATAGCACAAGTAGTAGTATACTTCCCTTTCATTAGGTTTGTCTTGTTTTCATGTTTCTTTAGGTTATTTATCCTTACTTCTTAGCTTATTTTTTTATTTCCTTTTAGTCTTTTTTTTTTTCACATTCAAAATTGTTATTACAAATTTCAAGATTCTATTTTCCAGTCAAGAGAGTCAAGCTATCAAACAATATCTTAGATTACCATTGTCATGTGAAATCTAGTAGTTTAGTTTGACCATCAAGCTGGTTAACCCCTATGAGTCACTAAAAATGCTGGAAATTTGGCCTATCAAGGCAAAATTCCAACCCCTATAATAAAAACTTTTCTTGGTGCCATAATAAGCCTATTCAAGTGGTCTAAACCATGTATTTTTGGCCTAAAAGAGTCAAGTCTTGGTCATTTAATTATTAAATTAAATTCAAAAGGTCATTAAATTATCTAAGTTTCCCTAAAATATATTCAAAAACATATATTTACCTTAGTTCTAAAGTTTAATGACTTAAAAAGGTCACTTAGGGCAATTTTAAGTGTGAAAAAGGTCATTTTGATCTCCCACATGCCAAATTTAGCTTTAAAAAGCATTTAAAATGTTTATTTTTTTGTTAATTCATGATAATGAGTTATGGTATCCATTTCATGTATTAACTTTTGTGGTGGAAGACTAAAATATAAATAAAAGGCAAAGAAAAGCCATGTTTCATGCATTTTTCATTGAATTGTATGCAATTATATGACCTTCGATACATTTAATCTCATTAACATTGGAAAGAGGTAATAATAGATGTTCATGAATATTTTCATGGCAATTTGACTCAAAATATGTCCAAAACTAGTCACCTCTAGTCAATTGGCTTCTTTGTACATAGAGATAGACCTTTAGGTTTGTTGGTACCATTAGGAGAGAGAAGGTATAGGTCTAAAATTTTTGATAGATAAAATATACTTGGATATATTCCTTTTGGATCAAGTGGTTATCAAATTGGATATATTTACCTCATGAATCATCCATTGTAAGTCAAGGTATAATTATACAGTCTTTTGTCCATGAAAGCAACTAGTTTTTTGTAAGTTTTCCTCACCGAGGCATCATTTCAAGAAAGTTTGAGTTTTTTGGAATTATTTTGGACATGTAATTAATTTCCATGGAAGCCATAAATTCATTTTCACATGTGTGAGGACCAAAAAAATCTCAATAAGACAAGGAGTGAAATCTACAGTTTGGCATGCTTCTAAAGAAGATTTGTACAGTTTAGGAAAGAGAGATGGGTTTCAATATTTCTTGTTTTCATCAATGGAATGGATATCCTTCATGTTTTTTGTGTTATGAAATCAAAATTATCATAATTTCTCTAGGATTCATATCAAAATACCATTCATATGATCTCTAGCATCTCAGAATCATTGTTTAGCAAATATTAAGGTTGTTTAACATATTTTGAAGTACTTAGCAAAGTACTAGGTTTAAAATTTATCTCCTTAACCTCCTTCATAAGCCTCTAAACTAATATATGTGTTGGATGGTATGTTTATGATTGTATAGGAATATTCAAGCTAGTCTTGACATGTTCCTAGTTCTCTTAATCAACCCCATCTCACTCACTTCCATATACATTATCTTTTCACTATGTTTCAAGCTTTGTTCACCCTTCATTCATGATTTTTTCATCTCTCATCCATAACCAAAATTTCCACCCATTTTCATATCACCAATCCACCATGAAGGGGAGTAAATAACAACAAGCATTATCATGAGCATGAAGAAGGAGGTATGAAGACCAAGAAAGTAAGCTTCAGCCCAGGAAAAGATACCTACATCAAGGCAATAACATAGTCATAGCTTTTTCATGAAAGTGCATAAGCCAAGGTGGATAGATAAGGAATATTCTAAAATATATAGGCAAAATTAATCTAATAAATCTGAAAAAGTAAAAGGATAGGGATCATATACATGTATGATGACATTCTGTAAGCCCAAGTGCCCCCACTATCCATATAATGGACATACACAATCACCCCAAGGTTGAAGTCATAGTCAAAATGCTTAAGTGAAGTTTTATATGGGGTTTTAAATCCATATTACCCTTTATTCATGGTATAATCCTAATGAATAGCCTCTAAAAAAGAATAAAAATTCCTCAAAAAGACACCTACAGGCTTAAATGAAGACATCTACCTACATCCAACCTAGTAACATAGTTGTTGTCTCTAGATCTTTCACCCTAGAAGAGGGTGTTTAGGCCACCTCTATATTTTGGGAAAATTTGGGACATTTATAGGCATGTTGGTGTGCCTATAGGTAGAAATTAACCTCTAGGTTTGAAGGGTTATCTCCCTAAATTTGACATCCCTCAGCTTGTCACTTTGAATCCCAATAACTATTTTCTTGTTCTGAATTTGACATCCCCCAACATGTCATGAGACAGTTCCACAATTCCTTCATGATTTTATATTCCTTTGAGCTTTGTACAAAGGAATTCCATCAGACTTCTTGCTCTTCATGGATTTCAAAAAGTGAACCTTCAGATTTTTCCAAAGGGCACTTGGCTAAAGAAAGTGACCTTTGAAAAAATTCTGAAGGGCACTTGGAGAGATAAAGTGGCCCTTTGGAAAAATTTTGAAGGACACTTGGCTTGTATTAGTCCTTTTGAAATTTTTTTGAAGGGCACTTCGGGAGAAATTTTCCCTTCAAAAAATTTTTTAAGGGCACTTAGGAGATTAAGTATCCCTTCAAAACTTTTCCGAAGGGCACTTTGAAGAAAAGTGTCCCTTCAAAAAAGTCTAAAGGGCACTTGGAGGATGAAGTGTCCCTCAGAACTTTTCCAAATATAACTTTAAAGAAAAGTGTCCCTTTGAAATTTTTTGAAGGGCACTTAGAAGATAGAGAAGGCCCTTCTAAAAAGTCTAAAGGGCACTTTGGGAAAATTAACCCTTCAGAAAAGTCTGAAGGGCACTTTAGAAAGGGAAAGTGTCCCTTTGGAATTTTTTGAAGGGCACTTTGGAAAAGAGAGAATACCCTTTAGAAAATTCCAAAGGGAACTTTGGGAAAAGTGACCCTTCATAAAAGTCTAAAGGGCACTTTGGAAATGGAAAGTGTCCCTTCGATTTTTTCCAAAGGGCACTTTGGAAAGAGAGAGAAGCCTTCAAAATAATTTCGAAGGGTAAACATGAAGGAAAGTGACCCCTCAAAATTTTTTGAAGGGCACTTGGAAGAAGAGAAGTGTCCCTTCATAAAATTCTAAAGGGCACTTTGAAAGAAGTAAGGAAGAATAAATTTTTTGAAGAGATGATTTGAGAAATACTTTGAGGAATGATTCCTTGGGAAGGGAACAGATGGATAAAAATATTATACTTAGCCAATTCTTGAGGGTGAAAAAATTGGATAACATTCTTAGTGATTCCCAAGGGAGGCTTGACTTCTATGCCTAAGACCATTCATCTTAATCCTTCCATTAGGCATGGAGTCACGTATACAAGGTACAAAGGGAACTAAACAATCTTTGGCTCAAAAACACATAGCTGGGTGAACAAACACACAAGGCAAACACACTCACCAAAAAAGAGAAAGGAAAGACAAAAATTATGCAACAATGCACTTAGGGAAAATAATAGATTAAAAAATAAAGGAAGTACACAACTAATGAAATACACCTAAACTAGTATTTACAAGGATACAAACAAGGGCTAGTATTAGGATTAAAAGTGTATCTCATTTGTAAGGATGGGGAACTCTTCCCCATTCATCTTAGACAACTAGAAGGAGTTGATTTTTTTTCACTTGGTGATGATGTAAGTGCCACTCCACAAAGGTGTCAAACCTTGTATGTCTTCCTAGACTTTCCCTATCTTCATCCCATTTCAATACCAAGTCACCCTCTTTGAACACTCTTGCACTTATCCTTTTGTCAAAGGACCTCTTTATGAGCACTTGATCATGTTCCATAGCTTTATGTGAATCATCACTCTCCTCTTTTAGATGCATTAGTTTAGTCAACCTAACCTATATTAGAGTATTTTCAATTAATTCTAGTTTCTATGCAAGTTCTAGGGTAGGGATATCTTGGGATATAGACAACCTGGCTTCTCTCCCATAAATAAGTACAAAGGGAGAGTTACCAATTGACTTATTAAGAGTAATCCTATCTTCCCATAAATTTATTTTCAACTTGTTATACCATGCTCTTTGATTTTTATCCAACATTCTCTTAATGATTTTGATGAGGTTCTTATTGGTAGACTCAACCAATCCATTACCTTGAGGGTAATAATTGGATGAGGAAACTAAATGAAGTCCATTTCTACCTACCCAATCAAAAGTTTTAGCACTTATAAAATCAAGTGTATTGTCTGAGATGATGACATGAGGAACTCCAAACATCATAATGGTACCTTTGTAGAACTCCAAGATGGTGTTTTCATTTACTTCCTTCAATGCAATAGATTTTACCCACCTTGTGAAGTAGTCATTGGTATTCAATATCCATTTGTGCCCAGAACTTGATGAAAGATTAATCATAGCAATGAAGTTGAGGCCCCATTACATGAAAGGTTGGTCCACTTGGATAGGGTTTAATGAAAGGGTTGTAAGCTTTTACTTTCCTACAAAGAAAGCACATTGAGGATACACCTTGGCCCCATGATAAAATCCTTAAAAATACTAGGCCAATAGTAACCAACCCTCATTATCCTTACATCTATAGTTCTAGGAGAGAAATGGCCTCCATCTGTGCCATTGTGGAAAATTTCTATCAACATGTCAAATTGACCATTATCAACACATCTCAACAACACACCACTTTTGTATTTTATAAAGAGAACATCATCAACAAGGCAATATGGAATGGTCTACAATCTAACATATCTCCTTTATTATTTTCTCAAACCATTGAGACACTCATCAATTTGAATAAAAATGATGATATCTTGTGTCCAACTCTGAATTAGTATGTGATCAGTCGGTTGGGGTTGAACTTGATTGATCAGACCTCTTCTTTTGGCTCTTATAGGTATGAAGCTAAATTATTTCATAATACTTATCCTCTCACCAAGTTGGTCACCTTTAATTCCACATCATACTCCATCACCTTTGTGATCTACCTAGCCCTCTTCTCATTGAGATCCTTGCTTAAGAGAAACTCTTTAGTGATAGGGTGAGAAACCATGATATGTATCTTATTGTTTGAGATCATGTGCATAAAATTTTTCAATCCCCTTATCACTATCAAGTCTTATTTCCAAACAAATGTATATCTAATCTCATAATCTTCTAATCCTTGGTTGAAGAATGCAATTGGTTTCTCTATTTCCTCATCATTTTTCTACATCAGCAAGGCTAAGATTGTATCAAAGTTGGTGAAGGTATAAAGTATGAAATACTTGGAAAATTTTGGGTTTAAGAGAGTATGGGATTCTATAATTACTTGTTTGATAATCTCAAAACTTCTCTTTTCCTCCTTTGTCCAAGTAAAAACTTGGTTATTCTTTATCATGGCTATGATAGACTTTACCACAACTGCAAAACTTAGAATAAACCTTCTAAAAAAGTTTATCTTCCCTAAGAAAATTTGTAGTCCCTTATTGTGCTAAGGAAAGGAAAAGCCTAGGATAGCCTCAATTCTTTTGGCATCAATAGATAAGCCTCCCTTTGAAATAATGTGCCCCAATAATTTACCTTCATGAATAGCAAAGATGTAATTTTTTGGATTAAGGGACATGCCATATTCCCTACATCTCTCAAAAACCTACCTTAGATGTTTCATGTGATCAACAAAATCTTTTGAAAATATAGTCACATCATCCAAGTACACAAGTAGAAACTGATTGATGAAACCTTTGAAGGCCATATCCATTGCTCTTTGAAAAGTGGCTCTAGCATTGGACAAACCAAAATGCATCTTATTGTAGGAAAAATTTCCCTACTTGGTAGTGAAGAATATCTTAAATTGATACTCCTAATTCACCAATATTTGGTTATATCTTGAATAACTATCAAGGGAAGAGAAGCATTGGGAACTTGAAACAATTTGTAGGATTTGCTCCATGGAGGGCAATGGGTAATGATCTTTGAGAGAGACTTTATTAAGGTATTGAAAATCCACACATAGCCTAATTTATCTATTCTTTTTTCAAACAATCACAAGGTTGGCTACCCAAGTTAATTAATTAATAGGGAAGATGATTCTAGAGTCAATCATCTTGGTTAATTCCTTCTTCATGAGTTATTCTACCTTGGGGTTAATAGGCCTTTGCTTTTGCTTGATTGATTTAGCTCTAGGCTCTAACTCAATGGTATGGTGAGCTAAGCTAGGATCAAATCCTTTCAATTATTTATAATCCCAATAAAATTTGTCATGAAACTCCTTACACAACTCAAAAAAAGCCTACCTTTCAAGCTATGAACATACCTTGACAATCTTCAAAAGTTTGTCCTTAAAAATCAAGACTCTTTCATAGTTCTCCTCTTTTATTGACATGATCACTCTTTCTTTCTTCTTCTGGTCATCCTCATTGAAAAAAATATCTAATGTAATTAGACCCTTATGTATTTTTTCCATCTTCATTTGAATTATTTACTCCTCATACTAATCATGTAATCTTCTTTGGTTTCTTAAGGAGAAACCTGCCTCATTATGCAAGAAGTGTGTGATCTTCACTTTAAAACACTTACCATGACACCCTATTATCCAAGATAGAGGGTCTTAAAATGATCTTAATATGGGATTGATCCTTTTATTGTCCCACATTAGTAGTTGTATCTAACCTTGCACCAATAGAAGCCAATATATTATCATGCTTGTTGGAATCCCTTGGTATGGGTTGTATGTTGAAGGCATCAAAGTCTTCAATAAAGTCCCATACCCTATGATTTTATGATTTAATAAAAGGTATTTTTGGCTATAAATTGAATTTTTACTTGGTGGATGACCAACTCACTATCTCCAAACACTTTTAGATTCTTGATTCCCTTTCTCTTTTCCCATTGAAGACTATGGACTAGACCTTCATATTTTACTACATTACAAGTGTATCTGAAGTGGAATATATACAAGTAATATTTATTATTTGATGGAAAAAGTAACATAATTCCAGCCCATACACCTAATTTTATTCTTGATCCATCAAAAAACATTTCCCAAATTCCTTCAAGGTCATGATCTTCATTAGTGAGTGAAGAGATTGGAACATCCTCTTCACGTATGTAGTAAACACCCAAATTAGTCTCTTAAATGAAAGTATATGGATCAATTACATGTGTTTTAGTGTTTTATTTTTTTAATAAAAATATTATAAATACCTTAAATAGGGTAATATGTTTCACCATTTATGACACCTTATTCTTTATTGATTAGATAATTCAAATATGAATTTGTTTCCATGCATGGCTTAA
Source organism: Torreya grandis (assembly GCA_037957365.1). Taxonomy (NCBI): domain Eukaryota; kingdom Viridiplantae; phylum Streptophyta; class Pinopsida; order Cupressales; family Taxaceae; genus Torreya; species Torreya grandis. Next base: position 303,364 of record JARHVA010002973.1, read on the forward strand.
TATGAAACCTTGTTAAGGGATATGTTCTTATAGTCACATTTTCTCCATACATTATTTTAAAATCCAAGAAACACCAATACATAGAAAGGTATCCTCCTATCTTAGTTGTGAATTCCTTTGACAAGTAGATAGCAAAATAATCTGGAAGGTCCACCACCACCACATCTTGAAAATTTGGGAAACTTGGAAAATCATGTAAGAAAAACTTTAGACCTTTGACCAATCCCACTATGTTTTCTAGAGTCCCATAAAGCTAAAAAACACACTTGTTATGTGGATTATAATTTAATCCTAGCTTATTAGCTACCACCTTAGGCATAATGGTGGTAGTAGTTCCACTATCCACAATGCAATTATGGACCAGCTTGTCTCCCATGATGAGGGTGAGACAGAAGGGTGGAAGATTTTCAGACTTGTTATAGGGATCTAAGACATGGATTGGGTCATTTTTGAGGGCCACACTATTATGTCTTGAGTTCTAAGTGGCTACATGAATGTTTTCAAGTTGTTCTTGCAATAGCTCCTTCTGATCAGGCATATGCAAGACTTCCTAAAGTGATATGCTTATCTTGGCATTATTCAAAGAATCAAAAATGTTATAGGGGGAATAATTCACCTTATCTTTTATTTTTTAAGGTAATGATGAATTCTAAACTTACTACATTATAGGCTTGATATCCTTGTTTGCATTCTAATTTTGTTGAGGATCATGATTGGTAGTAGATGTTGCACTAGAATTTTTACTTTGTGACCTTAGAGAGGCATAATTTGTAGTCACATGTACTCTTAGAACATCTCCTATAGATATATTCTTGGCCTTTGTGTTGGATACAACTGACATTCTTTGATTTAACATGTTGTCATCTCTTGCCTAAAATTTCATCATTCCTACACTTTGGCTACTCCCTTCTCCATGGATATCCCTTTGACTACGATTCACTTCTTTTGATGTCATGGATGGAGTTAATTCTTCTTGTGGAACCAAATATTGGTTGTCTCCTCCATTATCATTCATAAAGTGACCCTGAGGTTTCCCCCATTGGTCCAAATGATCCTCTCCTTAGACTAGACTAGCATGTATTGGAAAAATAGCCTTTGTGGGAGGAGTAGAATTAGGATTATGGGCATTGGGTTTCCTATTGAAACCTTGATGAACTTGTCCTCTCCCTTGGAAAATATATTGGGGTGGAGCTCAATAGCCTTGTTAAGGATAGTATTGTGTATTATGAGGATCACTTGCTTGAAGCTAAGCTTGATTGAGTTGAGCACATAGTGACCAAATTTCCTCATCTTTGTCCTCAATGCTATCCATTTTTTTAGGGAAGGCTATTAGCTTGACATTGGTGTTAGGAATTTGAGCTATGTTTGGATATTAAACTAAATTATGAGACAAAATGGCATGGAAACTCTTAGAGGGGGTCTTCCATCTTGTATCAACTATTTTCAACTTTAATAGCTAACTCATATGCACCTGGTAGAGTGAATCCTCCCATTGACTGCAACATCAATACTATGTCAATACCAATACCTTTGAGGTAGGTGGGAAACAAAAATCTAGGAGGAGGTCTCATGATTGTTGGTAGCCTATGCTGTGTCCTTTGAAATATCTCATTGAAATCTCCTATGGATTCATTAAGACCTCTATTTATCATGTTGAACTAATGGATTAGTGAATCATGATCACTCTTATTTTTAAATCTTGTTAATAATATCTCTCCAATGCCATCCCAACTTGTAATACAACCCCCTTCCAATGTTCTATAATAGTCAAGTGCCTTGCCTTTTAGAGACATGGTAAGTAACCTAATGGCTCTGTTGTCTCTGGTGACATTTAGAAATTGAATAAATTAGAAATGTCCCTAATATGCTCAAATGGGGTACTAAGACCCTCTCCATTGAAACTAAGGAGATTTTTTGTAGAATTTGGAGGGATGGGGTCATATGTAGGAAGATCTATTGGGTTTTGGGTGTTGAAGGTAGGGAAAGGTTGATGCCTATCCATTTCTTCTTGATGGTCTACTTTTTCAATTTTCTTAACCTATTCTTCTTAAAAACCACCTTACCCATGTCCTCTACATGTTAGGAATGGTTCAGAATGTTGTTCTTCAAAAATAGCTTCATATAGAGGTTCTTAGTCAAATATCCTAGATGACATAGTGAGGACCATGAATTAAAATAAGGAAAACTTGATCTATAACCATGGATTCTCACCCCTTGGAGTCACCAAATGATGTGTCAAAAATATTAAATTAGTCCTATCATGACCCCCATTCACCTTGACATGCAAATATAACTAGGAACTAGGGTCCCACCGAGTGTGCCATAAATGTTATCTCCAAATATTTCTCCCTCAAAGAGGGTGTTTAGGCCTCCTATATATTTTGGAAACATTGGGACATTTCCAAGCATGTGGGTGTGCCTATAGGTTAAAATGAACCTCTAGGTTTAAAGGGTTAGCTCCCTGAATCTATCTCTAAAAAACAACCTCTGTTTAAACTAGTCCACTAAGAAGAAAAAGGTTAGAAAATTGTAGAAAAGTAAAATCTATTCCAAGTGTGGCGATACACCAAAATTATGTTCCACATGAATGTCACATCCTAGTGTACAATATAACAAAAGACATAAGCCATTTCTGAGCTCTAAAAATCAAACACCAGTATTTCAATGCAAAGCTGAGATGTGAAAAATAACATAAGGTAAATGAATCCAAAAGGGCAAGTATTTTCTCATTCCAAAATAATAATACTCATGCATGATTTCAACACATTTAGACACACACGGTGTGACTTGTTAGACCTAGGATTCTCACTCAGATGTGAGGGAAAAAGAACAAAAGGATGAAAATCATCACATACTATTATTGTGAATATCTTACACACTTAGAAAATTCTATAAAAACTTCAAAGGAAATGACTTATTCTAATGTTTAAAGGTAGAGCATGGTAGCATTCCATCAAGGCTTTACCATACTATTTATGGATGTCTTTTTTACTAGCCAAGGGGTTGTATATATAAAAATAAGAAAGAAATAAGGGGAGGCCTTTGGCACCAAGGAAAGGAATTGATTCTATTGGAGGTCTCAATTTTTAGATTTAATTTATTTTGCCAAATTTTCTAATTAGGGCACCCTAATTGATCTATGTCACCCTTTTGAATGCCTTTGGCTTGCCCCCTTGAAGATGCTTCTCTAATGGTTGCTCAACAGAATGAGATATTTGAGAAATGTCATCAAAATAGTTTCTATAAAAGGATCCACCTATATGAAATTTGTCTTGATGCCTAACAACTTCTTCTCATCTCATATAGAGGTGCCATGGTGTGGAGGAGAGTTTCCTTCATTATATTTGGTCTTGGAGATGAAAACCACCAAAACCTATGTGTATCTCCTTCAACATCTCACCCTTTTGATTGTCCAAAAAAATTGACATGGATCATTTACTTACACCATCAATTTACTCCATATGGATGCCTACTTCATCTATTCTTTGAGAAGCCAACCTGATCCAACTTATGCCACATGGTAGCTCCTCATTTATCTGATCATGACTCCTATGCATCGTTGATCAACCATTAGATAAATCTTATAAGATAAGTAGGTCTAAATTTTTTATTTTCACTTATAGACCCATTCAAATTTTTGAGCTACTTTACTTATAATGTTTATAAGCAAAGCCTTTGCTTAAACCCAATTTTAACTTGGTAGACCTATTCATGTTTATTGAGCTACTTTACTTGAGGCCTTTAGAAATCACTTGCTTGATGACTCTGGGTTCTCTGAGTCTAACAACTTCAAACTCTTAGCATTTCTCTACTTATAAAGTTCATAAGTAGAGCACTAGGAAAATCCTAATTTGTACTATTAATAGTTTTTAAGGTTCTTGAGCCTCCTTTACTTTGAACTTTTCTAATAAGAAGACTTCAAACTATTTGTCTAAAGGAATTCCTTTAGACTTCTTGATTTTCTTGGATTTTGAAAAGTGACCCTTCAAATTTTTTTGAAGGCCACTTGACTAAAGAAAGTGACCTTTGAAAAAATAATGAAGGGAACTTGGAGAGAGAAAGTGGCCGTTCAAAAAAATTTGGAAGGGCACTTGGCTTGGATTAGTCCCTTCAGAATTTTTATGAAGGGCACTTGGATTGGATTAGTCCCTTAAAAAAAAAATTAAGGGCACTTTGGGAGGAAGTGACCCTTCAAAAAAGTCTAAAGGGCACTTGGGAGATGAAGTGTCCATTCAAAACTTTTTCGAATGGCACTTTGAAGAAAAGTGTCCCTTTGGAAAATTCCAAAGGGAACTTGGAGGATGAAGTGTCCCACAAATTTTTTATAAAGGACACTTTGAAGAAAAGTGTCCCTTTGGAAAAGTTTTAAGGGAACTTGGAGGAGAGAGAAGGCCCTTTAGAAAAGTTTGAAGGACACTTTGGGAAAAGTGACCCTTCAAAAAATTCTGAAGGGCACTTTGGAAAGGGAAAGTGTCCCTTCAGATTTTTTTGAAGGGCACTTTGGAAAAGAGAGAAGGCCCCTCAAAAAAGTCTAAAGGGAAGTTTGGGAAAAGTGACCCATTAAAAAAGTATGAAGGGCACATTGGAAAGGGAAAGTGTCTCTTTGTATTTTTTTTAAGGGCACTTTGGAAAGAGAAAGAAGCCTTTGAAATAATTTCTAAGGGAAAACATGAAGGAAAGTGACCCTTTAGACTTTTCTAAAGGGAACTTGGAAGAAGAGAAGTGTCCCTTCAAAAAAAATTTAAGGGAACTTTGAAATAAGGAAGGAGGCAGAAAAGATTTGAAGAGTTTCTTCTAGAAAGTCTTTGAAGATGGATTCCTTGGGAAGGGGATAAATGGATAACAATAACTACAGTCAAGAAAGAGATTTTTTTTAAGGAGACTCTCATGAAGAAATTTCAAGGGAAGTCATTGAGTTTTTAAGATAACACCATAAAAATTTAAACTCATGGGATTTTTGTGTGTTGAAAAACTCTCTAAGCATCTTCAAGCAATCTCATATAATTTGTATAATAGTCACCTATAGCAAGGTTTGACTCTTTTAAAGATTGAGTGTTGAAGGGAATCTCAAGTTCTAAGTATAAAGGAAAGGAAAAATAGTGAAGTAATTAATTTTGAATAATTGATATTCAATGGAATTGGTACTAACTCACTCTATACCTATATGTGCTTATTGTCCTTTACAAGGTCAAAACACCATCTACAAGCCTATTTGACTCTGACAGAGTTAAACTTAGCCCATTAACTCAAGATGGTTGGTGATAGATATGAATCAAGATGTAACCTAGTGAATTTTTTAAGTAAATGAGGAGAGAGATAGAGTAAATTATCATAATGACTGACTTAGAGTCAATTGGTGTTGTTTCAAGGTTTAAAACCCTACTACAGTCTATACATGGACCAAGTAGCTCACACATAGTCAGTAAGATGAAGGTATCTTTGTTCAATAATTAATAATAATGACTATGTTATGGTCAAGAGTCCTCATAAGACATAGATCACATGTAACCTCAAAAAGTGTTTGAACCCATGTTTAGACCATGTTTCATACTAATCACCACTTACAATTGGGTAAGGATCTCTTGAAGTATGATGTATAAATCACCAAATTATAAATAATGGAAGTTATGTTGTTTTGGTAGTATTGAAGGTTTCATAAGAGTAATGAAAAATTATGAATGATCTTATTAACAAGTTAAATGGATACTCAAAGATAAGATATAGTCAGGTACTCCCTAAAAATTTATACCTACAACTTCAAGACACAAGCTTTTCTATAGAGAAACAAATATGATAGAGTTTCATAGTCCATGAAATAAATTCATGTTTAATGAAATGAATTTTAATATGTACTAAGAGATATTTCATTATAGGATGGACTCCAAACACTAATATACAATCATACCCCTCATTGATGACCACCTATAGGCTGATGACATAAGTAAAACTCCAAGAATGAAGGAAGATAGGAACATAGTGATACATGGTTAAGTATCTTAATCATGAGGTTTTATAAGATAAATGATGATGTTATGAGGTTAAGAGTTTAGGTTTGAGTGTCTGAATTGAGCTAAACACAATTTCATCATGAAATACACATTTATAACAAGCTTCAAGCACTTAACAAACACATTAACAATCAACAGTGGGTAAGGGGGTCTAGTCATGATCTTTATTTTCATAAGATTTATATAATATTAAGGTTTCATTCAATGTTTTAAGATATTTTTAGGATCTAAACCTTTAAATTACGTAATAAATTAGGCTTCTCTTTTAAATCTCACCTACAACCATGAGTGGCATTATATTGACACAATCACATATTAACAAAAGGCAAACTCAAAGACACTCAACTCAAGGATAAAATATAAAGATATATTATCCATATCAAATAAAAAATTGACATCTTAATTTACCTTATCAAGATCATGAATACTTTTTTTCAACTCATGAAGGTACAACTCAAACTTATATGGACTATGACTATGCAAGATCCCAAGAGCATTGCTTAAGGAGTAAAACATGCAAGGTAGAAGGTGAGATATGGTTTCAAGTGAGTTAAGAGGAATATAAGGTAATAATTAATTTTAAATTTATATTATGTACCTCCATTACTCATGAAAACACATCAAACATGTATCCAAATAGTCACATACACAGTTAAGGACAAAAGTTACTAGTTTTGGGGAAAATGATGACAATGGAGCACCTATAAATGGAATTGTACTCTAAAATTTGGATAAATTAATCATTATTAAATAATTAATATTATCATTCCATTGGAAATTTAGCTTAAAATGTGGATAAACTCACTATTTTAGCACAGTTAATTACTTGTCTCATTGCAGTCAAAAAAGGAACTAGGCAAGTTGGGAGACTTTATTTATTTGTGACTTGTTCAAGATACTTAAAACATATATAGATGTTTATAAGGAATTTTAAATATTATATAATATTTATAATCTCATTTAATATGATAATATAGGCAGACTCAGAGATCTAGGGTCATACATGTCATGTATGCAAGAAACCCCATAGGCAATCCTAGAAGCACGAAGACAAAATGGAGCTTAAACAAAAAAAGGAGGTCATAGGGAGTGTAATTATATGGGTTTAAATTTTTTTTTAATCATTAATACTATCTAATATGTGCCTCAATCATATAAAACTTAGTTTTAGTCCAAAAAACCAACTTTAAGCTTAGAAAGCCTATAACACCAAAATGCATTTTGAGACCTATCATTCAAGATAAAATATAAAGAGTGATAAAATGAGATTTTGAATGTCCTATGAATATGTATCAAAGAAATTAAGAGTAGGGGAAGAGTAATTTTTATTCTACAGAGGAAATTCAAACTATGTAAGCTAAGACACCTTTTTTAGCCACCTAATCAAGTGCTTGTATATTTCATCACGTGAAGAGTTTGGCCAAAATATATTAGAATGATTTTATGACCCATATGAAATTATAAATAATAAAAAAATGAGTTTTTTTTAGGGGTTTTACTTTATGAATAATTTCTAAGAGCATAAGCATATCTAGAATGCTTGCAATCCCTATAAGCAAATTTCTTCACGTGGCTATCTTTTCATACCTTTTGCATGGGAACACAATATTATTAGGGAAGTTAAAGGGGTATTTATAATAAAAATTCATTTTAATATGTTTAGTTTTGGAGGTATATACTTTATTAACCATTGTTAAGAAGGTTCACCTCCAAAACCCTCCCAAACCCTCATAAGGACCAGTTTTGAGTAAAGTTGATTTTCTTGCCATCAAAACCTCATGGATAAACCTAAAACCTATTAAAAAATAAATTAAACTCAATTAAAGTCCCATAAATAGTAATTTATTGTATGGAATTGTATGGATCATGGCATAAAATAGGTTTTTGAGAGAAAAAATCATAAAAGATGAGGTACAAGGTAGTTTACATGAAATCTAAGACATGGAGATAAAAATTTGGAACTTGTTATTCATAATAAAATAATAATATAATAAAAAATATGTATGTAATTACCCTTACCATATCATACAAAATAGTCACTCTATAATAAATTGAGGTAGTTTTGACCTAGTCAACTAGTTTGACTAAGTTAAAAGTCTTCCTTCATCAAAAGGATCTATTTAATTATATGGAGGATTGTTCCAGGACTAAATATAAATATTTTTCAGTTTTAATTGTTTTTATTCAAGTTTCAAAAGCCCCCAAGTGCAAAATATTAGGCTACTAGGTCTATTTGGCTTAGTAGGCCTATTTGATCCAAAAAGTCAACTAAAGAATGAAATTTAAAGGCTATCAAGAAGCTCATGTGCAATTTTCAAAAATAATATATGATGTTCAAGTGGATATATTATGCACTTTCAATTCTCCAAATTCCTGTTCATGCAAAGAAGGGGCTTAAGTGGAGTTAACTTGTCTTAAGGCCAATCACTCTAAGTTGACTAGTTGATTATCATCATGCATTATCCTTGGTTTTCATGCAAAATAAGGGCATTCACATAATTTAAAATTAATTCAATTGGATTTTTCAATCAATATGTGGTGTAGAAGGAATGAAAAAGGAGTTGAATAAGTCAAATCGGCCCACCTCTCCTTTCTAATACCGAAAAGAAGATCATGCAAGGCTTTTGACACAAAGGAGATACATTAAATATTATTATTAGAAAATTGTAATGGAAATGGACTTGATTTGAATTTTGTATAACAATTCTCTTCTCCATCTATGCCAATCTCTTAGATAGAGTTTTTTTATTTTTTATATATTTAGGCTTTTAAGCTAATTTTCAAGATCCCTCTCTTGGGTCATGATTAAACTCTACCAAGATTGAGCTTTGTAACCTTCTGAGATGAATAAAATGATTGTTTTTAGAATCCATTAGTATAATATAGTGTGTTTATGTTAGTTGATTTTCACATGTGGTAGTATTTTCTCCCTTGTCAAGTCTTGATCTCACCTAGTTACTAATATGATAACTTATGTAGAATTTTTTAGTGTTTGATGCCATTTGACTAAGATAACAATATATATAATTAACCATTTAGTTCCTTGAATTAGGCCTATTACAAAATTTAACTCATGCTTTGATCACTTTACAAAACCTCTCTATGAAATCCTAATGCATAGGGGTCATTTGAAATTATAGATTCAGTCATTGCATTATATTATGAGTGTTTCATGAGTTAAAATAGAGTATATGAACTATAAATATAGGTGTATCACCAATAGTATCTTATATTTACATTTTAGTAATCCTTATAACCATTTTCATCCTAAAAATCATCGTAGGTTTTAGTAACAGTGAGAAAAGTGATACATCAGAGGAGCTAACCTCATCAAATCTAGAGGTCTAGTCTGATAGAAAGTGTCCCACATCTCAAATCATTATAATGTTATTATAAGTGTAAAGGAATTTCAAAGCAATCTATCAACCTTCAATCAGTGTGCTAACTAGGTTGATAATAGATTTATTTTAGCCATAGAAAGGAAATAATATTTATGCCCTTATTTATTTTTGGTAACTATAATTCAAATTCAATTTTACGTTTGTAAAACTTTGGATTTTCTTGTTTGAAATCCCACTTCCATGCATCTCTTCTTGATTTTCCCTTGTTCTGGATTTCTAGATAATTATTTCCATATGATTAGGTTTCTATAAGGGTTTGACATGTTTTGAAAATTTTCAATTGTTATAAATTTTAGAAATGTGTATTAATTAGGTGAAGATATTGTGGATGTTGAGATGGACTTAGATATGCAAATAAGACTACTTTTATATTGGTTATGGATAATTTGAAAATATGATGACTCTTGATAAGGGCTATATCAGATATTGGGATGTGGTTTTAGAAGATTATATGTTATGTTTTCATATTTATGTAGAAGATTATATTAGATCTAGAAAACTAGTTTTACAAGTATTTGGCTACCAATATTTTCAATCTATAAAATATAATTGATAGTGTCTATATAAAATCCTAAGTTTTGGAAGTGGAACATTTTGTAAAATGGTTTTATAAGTTTCTAGGTAGTGGCTAAAAAATATTTTGGTTGTGTCTATAGAAGATAAAACCATTTGTGGAAGATCCAAATTTTTGAATTATAAGACTAATTATATAAGGAGATTTTATTTTATATATTTTTATTATGGGTCTTAATATAAAATCATACTATAATTTATATTTTTGGGATTTATGTGGATGGTTGTACACCATTATTCTTTGAAATTTTAGGAATTATTAAATTTTATATACAAGTCCTAGTTTTAGGATGTGGAAGTTAGTTTGTAACCTTTTAAAATAGATGTTTATCTTGCTAGTGTGGCAAACTAGAACTAATTGTAATATTTTTTTATTAATCTAATGGATGAGTGAGACCCCAACCCTCTTTTATTTATTTAAAAAACCATATAATAGTCTAACCATTAATAATTAGTTTATGTCTTAGATATCATATGATTGGATTATCAATGTGCATACAAATATGACATCTACTAATATAATGGAAAAAATATTTATAACATATGGTACCAAGGAATTAATTTTGAATCACCATATATTTGAGCTCTATTATAGAAAATGTTTGTTGATGTAGTGTGTGGAATAGTTTAATTATCCATCCATTTAGCTAAGGAAAACTCTTAGTGCTATGTTAGATACATAAGTGATAATATGGAATGGAATTTTCCAATCTAGTCCTTAGAGACTATATATTGACATGAGAGGTTCCTTAAAAACCTAAAATAATTCTTGACATGCATTATTCAAAACAAAAGAAACATTATTAGGTAATAAATCAATTATTGGTGTTACAATTTTACTAAGATATGTAATGAATATTTGATAATACATGCATGCTAAAGGAAAATCTTAATATACATTTATTTTTGGGGGTGTGATTTTTTTTAATCACACATACCTCATGAAAGTTTACTTGAAGTCTATTTGGTGATGTTAATTTATACTTTCATTGAGGCTCCAACTATTTATTAATGTTGAGATATCATCTAGGAAGGTTTGAAACATTCTTTATTAATATAAGAGTGAAGTGAATTTTTATTAAAAGAATCCCAATACAACATTGAAGTGAAAAAATTTGGTGAAAAATTAAAGTAATTCTTAATATGATCCAAATATCTCATGGTTAAGATGATATTTAAATGAGGACAAAAACTTAGTAGTTGGATAAAATTATTGATGGATTTATTTGGTGTGTGTCTATTATGTGCATAGTTTAAAACAAAGTTGTTGCCTATTCACAGGAGCATAATTCTAATTTCGAGATCCTGAACTGGGGGAAAATAGTAGAATCATGGGGTAGAATGGAAGAGAAGCAAGGTTTTTCTCAAAACCTTGAAAAAGTTGAGGCTGTGCCTACTCATGATAATGCTGATGACCTCCAAGAAAAGCTTTTCCAAGAAGATTTAGCTAGGAGAATAGCAGAGTTGGAATCCAGAGAGAAATTCCTCAGCCAATGTGTAATGGACGGTTTAGACCAAACAACATATTCTATGTCTGAACACACCCCACCTATACATTTCCAAGCTATTTATCAGGCCGTACCTAATATTAATGAAGTGATAATCAAATGGAAGGAGGAGAATCATTCGATTCTAGCTCAAGGACTACCTTCTCTTCCACATGTTTTCTCCACTTTGCCCCTTCTCAAGGAAGACCCTATTTTGTAAGAGGTGAGTGAGGAGCAAAAGATCCAATATGCAAGTCTTCAAGAGGCTATCATGAGTGACAACGAAGAAGAAATCATCATTGATGTTCCTTGTGAAGACCTTATCAGTGGTGGAGAAGATGCAGGTCTTGTGTATATGCAGATATTCCAGCAATACAAAGAGGGACAAATGCATGGTAAGCTCTCTTCCCCTCTATTTGATGAACTTCCTTTCTATTTTGATTAGGATGACTATATTGAATAGCCTAAGTTGGAGGAGGATTAGGAGGATATTTTTGAAAATCTAGAAATTTTGATCAGCAAAGAGAAGAAAGAGAGGTCTATCTTCTTGGAGGAATGCCTTGAAGAAGAGAGCTTTGAAGAAAGAGGCGATGTTCTGTGGGATGAAAAATCATTTTGTGAGTCCATTTCAGACATCACCATAGTCACCCTTCTTCAAGAAGGCCAAAAGGAAGTAAAGGACGAGTCTGACAAGATTTTCAATGAGGCAGAAGGAAACAAGTCAAACCATGATACATTGCAGAAGGAATGTGTAGATCAAAAGGCTTATGGTGATGAGCCAACAGCCATTGATTTGTTGGTGAGGAGCAACAATAGAAAGGACAAGAATTCAATAGGCTTCTAAGGACAAATAGAGTACATATATGTCAAAATCATGTTTGAATTTGATCCACTCAGATACGAGCCAACTCAGGTGGCAGGTAAGAAGAGCAAGTTACCAAATCTATTTTTCATTTAGCTATTTGCCTGGCACCATAAGTCTTCTTGCTAGGAAGGGAACTTGAGAAAATTTCCCTTTGATCCAGGAGCAAGGTGAACATTCTTGGTTAGCTGTATATAATAGTTTGTTTTTAGTTGTTGTTTTCCTATTTTCCCTAAGTGCAGTTTGCACAGGTAGTGTTTTTTAGCCTTGTGGGTTTCCCTTTATGTGTGGGGTAGAGCTTCGTGTTTGATTCTCAAATCTTTTAGGGCTATTTCTAACTTTTGTTATAGCTACATCTAACTCTGTGCCTAATGGAATGCAAGGCAATTGGATTCTAAGCATAGGAGGCATGCTTCCCCTGTGAGTCACCATCTATTGACCAATTTTTGCCCATAGGCAAAACTTCGGTCACCTTCTTCCCCTATTGTTTAATGCCATTCATCTTCAGGTTACACGAGTTCAATAATCTGATTCAATGGGTTTGGTTCCTAGCCTGGTTCAAGTGGTTTAGAATTTTGATTCAAGGGTTCATTTTCGAGTTTAAAATCTTAGTTCAACATAGTTGAACCAAACCGTTGAACCAAATTTTGGTCCAACGGGCTTGGTTCAAAGCAAAGGTTCATCGGCTTTTGGTTCACTCCCCATCAGCGTGCAATGGTTGAACTTTGAACCGTTGAACCAATTTTTGGTTCAATGGGTTCGGTTTAAGGGTTTGTCCTTAGCTGAAGGGGTTCTTCAAGACCAAAGTGCCCTTTCGGAGGGCAGACACTTCGACATTTCAAAAGAATTCGAGCGCACTTTAAAATAACAAAGGAATGGGCCAGATAGAATTTTTGTGAACAATTTATCTATGGTAATTATCCATGAACAATTTGTCCATGGAAATACACAGTCAAAGTGACCCAGGGAATTAACCTAGGGAAATTGTCCGTGGATAATTTTCCCACAGGATCTCGGGAGGGCAGTCACACAAAATAAAGGGACCCACCGAAGTTCCCTAAAGGGTAGGTGCCCTTGTGAGGGACTTCCAAACAAGTCAAGGACCTTTTCAAAAGGACTTGTGCCATGGAATACAAAGGCAGAGAAGTGCTTGGGGGGATGCCACGTGGACCCAATGACATTTTGGTAGGACCCGATGATGTCCCAGTGGATGTCAAGTTTAGCAGAATAGTTTAGCCATTGGTTTTCAAACCAATGATGGCCATATAAACGTCAAATTTCACAAAGAGAAATGGCCATTTGTCTTCAAAGTAAAGGAAGTGCTAGCCATGGAAAGGAGCTCAAAACGTAGTGACCCACCAAGATATTTGCCCCAAGGGCCGAATGAGCTAGATAAGACAAAATGGACAAAGCGACAAGCAAGGAATGAGTGAGCAGCTGGTCCAACTAGTGATAATTGAAGAAGTGACTCTAGTAGGTGAATTAGTGCCAGCAAATTGATCATTTGCGAAATAAGCAGCTAGTGAAGCAACTGGTTTCTCCATTTGGCATTAAATGAGAAGGCAAACCATGTAAGTCACCTAAAGGAGAAAGGGAAATTTCAAGGAGACAAAGTGCATAGTTCATTAATGCTTTTGAGTGACTTTTTTCCTTTCATGAATAGACATGATAAGCCACTTGTAAACAAGGAGTACCAAATGGGCCTCTTTACTTTTCCATATATATTGTGATCTTGGTCATTTTGTAATCATCTTTTCACAATTTTACAAGGCATAACCCTGGCAAAATTTTGCCTGAATTAAATAAACGCAATTTTTTACCTCCATTTAGATAGATATTTTTAGAGTATGCCTTGAGTGTTTGTCTGTGTTCAGTCATTGTTTATTGATGATCTCATAAGTTCAACACCAGTAGACCTATTGTCTACAAGGTGCCATTTCTATAGCTGCAAGGAGAAGAGATGACATTTGGAAGACTAGAATAGAGGAAGTTACTTATAGTGTGCATTTCACAGTGCCTCAGTGATTTTCTATTTTTTGTGTTTTCATGAAAGCCTCCTTGCTAGTTTCTTGTAGCCTGGTCCTTCTGCCAAGTGAATAGAGTATGTATGTATTTGTCTGATTCTGAGTGTGGATGTGTGAAGGTTGACTTATTTTGGTGCATCACCTCTTTAGAGTAGGTTTGTTTTCTTTCATCTCTCTCTCTTTTCATCCCCCCATTATATCTATCCATATATTTATATCTGTATTTAGCATTTGCTAAAACAAAATTGATGCATCAAAGGGAGCTAGCCCTTATCTAGAGACTTTCCCCTCCAGCTTCACCATCCCACAGGTGAGAGGGGAGTTTCAATGTTGTGAGGAGAAGATAGGAGTTTGACTTCCTGTCACTGGGTGCAATCTCCTGTGTTAATAGTTTTGGCACACCTAGTGGGACACACAGTTTGACAACGCAGTAAGGTTTCAAGATTGACACTGGTCCTGCTATAGTAAATAAATATCTTCAACATCTGGTGACTCTAAATTAATCTACTGGTTAAGCAACCTGGCGCCATCAAAAATCATGTCTTGTATGTATATTTCCTTTGCTCAAAATCATGGGTCTAGTTTTCCTTCATATGATTTCGATCAGACTAAAATTTTTTAGAGAATCCCCTCAAGTAGCTCTCCTAGTTGCCCTACAACTATAAAGGAGATGGCACTGGAATTAGAGATTAATAGGCTAGAAGAGCAGTACAGATATCAACATGAGCTGATGTATGAAGAGGAGTGCTTGTTTGGGTAAGCACAGGCCATACAACCCATTTCCATTTATTCAAGGCAACCAGCCTTGCATGCCCCCTCCCTTTATAAAAAAGGCCCCCTCTTTTGTGCCAAATCCTTTCTATCATATTGCACTTGCTCATTCCAACTCATCCAATGCTTTCACTCTCAATCCCATGCGCCTAGCCTTCTAACACCAGAAGACATCAGAGCAGCCTCCCATGGAGATTAACCTTCTAAACTCCTTAAATTTTGAATCTCCCATTAAGAATAGTACCACTAGCTAGCACATCCCTCTTCTAAAGAATCCTCCAATGCACCAACAATCTTTTCCTTGCATTCCCCAACCTTCCTAAGTCCTTCACCATAATGTGCAGATTTTGAGTTGGAAGAAGGAATGCCATGAACCAACCCTGAACTTTGGAGAGGATCATGTTAGTGACTTCCAAGAAAGACTCTTTTAGGACAACCTAGCCAAAAAAATTGAAGATTTAGAGGCTAGGATGAAGCTGCTCCTTGAAAGAAAGATAAAATTTCCAGACCTTATGGAGGAGCCTCAAGACCTTGTGGAAAACAAAGTTGTTGCCTATTCACAGGAGCAGAATTCTAATTTTGAGATCCTAAACTAGGGGAAAATAGTAGAATCATGGGGCAGAATGGAAGAGAAGAAAGGTTTTTCTCAAAACCTTGAAGAAGCTAAGGCTATACCTGCTCATGATAATGCTGATGACCTCTAAGAAAAGCTTTTCCAAGAAGATCTAGCCAAGAGAATAGCAGAGTTGGAATCCAGAGAGAAATTCCTCAACCAATGTGTAATGGATGGTTTAGACCAAATAGCATATTCTGTGTCTGAACACACCCCACCTTCACATTTCCAAGAGAGTTATTAGGTTGTACCTGATATTGATGAAGTGTTGATCAAATGGAAGGAGGAGAATCATTTGATTCTAGCTCAAGGACTGCCTCCTCTTCTACATGTTTTCTCCACTTCACCCCTTCTCAAGGAAGACCCTATTTTGCAAGAGGTGAGTGAGGAGCAAAAGATCTAATCTTCAAGTCTTCAAGAGGCTGTCATGCATGACAATGGAGAAGAAATCATCATTGATGCTCCTTGTGAAGACCTTATCAGCAGTGGAGAAGATGCAGGTCTTGTGTATATGCAAATGTTCTAGCAAACGAAGAGGGAAAAATGCATGGTAAGCTCTCTTCCCCTATGTTTGATGAACTTCCTTATTGTTTTGATGAGGATGACTACATTGATGAGCTTGAGTTGGAGGAGGATCAGGAGGATATTTTTGAAAATCTATAAATTTTGATTAGTGAAGAGAAAAAAGAGAGGTCTATCTTCTTGGAGGAATGCCTCGAAGAAGAGAGCTTTGAAGAAAGAGGTGATGTTCTGTTGGATGAACAATCCTTTTGTGAGTCCATTTCAGACATCACCATAGTCACCCTTCTTCAAGAAGGCCAAAAGGAAGCAGAGGACGAGTCTAAAAAGATTTTCAAAGAGGTAGAAGGAAACAAGTCAGACCATGATACATTACAGAAGGAATGTGCAGATCAAAGGGCTTATGGTGATGAGCCAGCAGCCATTGATTTCTTGGTGAGGAGCACCAATAGAAAGGACCAACATTCAACAAGCTTCCAAGGATAAACAAAGTACAAATACGTCAGAGGCATGTTTGAATCTGATCCACTCAGATATGAGCCAACTCAGGTGGCAGGCAAGAGGAGCAGGTCACCAAATCTCTTTTTCATTCAGCTATTTTCCTGGCACCATAAGTCTTCTTGCTAGGAAGGGAACTTGAGAAATTTTCCCTTCAATCTAGGAGGAAGGTGAGCATTCCTGGTTAGCTGTATATAATAGTTTGTTTTTAGTTGTTGTTTTCCTATTTTCCCTAAGTGCAGTTTGCATAGGTAGTGTTTTTTAGCCTTGTGTATTTCCCTTTGCATGTGGGGTAAAGCTTTGTGTTTGATTATCAGATCTTTTGGGGTTGTTGCTAACTTTCATTATAGCTACATCTAACTCCACACCCAATGGAATGTAAGGCAACTAGATTCTAAGCATAGCATGCATGCTTCCCTTGTGAGTCACCATCTGTTGACCAATTTTTGCCCATAGGTAAAATTTTGGTCACCTTCTTCCCTGCTATTTAATGCCTAGTCATCTTCAGGTTGCATGAGTTCAATAATACAATTTAACAGGTTTGGTTCCTAGCCTGGTTCAAGTGGTTTAGAATTTTGATTCAAGGGTTCATTTTCGAGTTCAAAATCTTAGTTCAACATAGTTGAACCAAACTGTTGAACCAAATTTTGGTTTAATGAGATTGGTTCAAAGCAAAGGTTCATCAGCTTTTGGTTCACTCCCCATCAGTGTGCAATGGTTGAACTTTGAACCATTGAACCAATTTTTGGTTCAACAGGTTCAGTTTAAGGGTCTGTCCTTAGCTGAAGGGGTTCTTCAAGACCAAAGTGCCCTTTCAGAGGGTGAACACTTCGACATTTCAAAAGAATTTAGGTGCGCTTCAAAATAACAAAGGAATGGGCCAGATAAAATTTCCATGAACAATTTGTCTATAGGAATTGTCTACAGATAATTTGTCTACAGAAATACACAATCAAAGTGACCTAGGAATTAACCCAGGGAAATTGTCCATAGACAATTTTCCCATAGGAGCCCGAGAGGGCAGTCACACAAAACAAAGGGACCTACCAAAGTTCCCCGAAGGGTAGGTGCCCTTGCAGGGGACTTTCAACCAAGTCAAGAACCTTTTCAAAAGGATTTGTGCCACAAAATACAAAGGCAGAGAAGTGCCCAGGGGGATGCCACGTGGACCCGATGACATTTTGGCAAGACCTAATGACATCCCAGTAGATGTCAAGTTTAGAAGAATGGTTTAGCCATTGGTTTTCAAACCAATGATGGCCATATGAATGTCAACTTTCACAAAGAGGAATGGCCATTTGTCTTTAAAGCAAAGGAAGTGCTAGCCATGGAAAGGAGCTCAAAATGTAGTGACCCACCAAGATATTCACCCTAGGGGCCAAATGAGCCAAATAAGACAAAATGGACAAAGCGACAAGCAAGGAATGAGTGAGCAGCTGGTCCAACTAGCACTAATTGAAGAAGTGACTCCAGTAGGTGAAATAGTGCCAGCAAATTGATCATTTAGGATGCAAGCAGCTAGTGAAGCAACTAGTTTCTCTATTTGGCATTAAATGAGAAGGAAAAGCATGTAAGTCACCTAAAGGAGAAAGGTAGATTTCAAGGAGACAAAGTGCACAGTTCATTAATGCTTTTGAGCAACTTGTTTCCTTTCATAAATAGACACGATAGGCCACTTGTAAATAAGGAGCACCAAATGGGCCTCTTTACTTTTCCATATATATTGCAAACTTGGTCATTTTGTAATCATCATTTCATAATTTTACAAGGTGTAACCCTGGCAAAATTTCACCTAAATCAAATAAACACAATTTTTTACCTCCATTTGGATAGATATTTTTAGAGTATGCCTTGAGTGTTTATCTATGTTCAGTCATTGTTTCTTGATGCTCTCACAGGTTCAACACCAGTAGACCTATTGTCTATAAGGCACCACTTCTATAGCTAAAAGGAGAAGAGCTGACATTTGGAAGACCAAAATAGAGGAAGTTACTTATAGTGTGCATTTCAAAGCGCCTCAGTGATTTTCTATTTCTTGTGTTTTCATGAAAGCCTCCCTGCTAGTTTCTTGTAGCCTGGTCCTTCTGCCAAGTGTGTAGAGTATGTATGTATTTTTCTAATTCTGAGTGTGGATGTGTGAAGGTTGACTTATTTTGGTGCATCACATCTTTAGATTAGGTTTGTTTTCCTACATCTCTCTCTCTTTTCATCCCCCCCATTATATTTATTTATATATTTATATCTATATTTAGCACTTACTAAAACAAACCTGATGCATCAAAGGGAGCTAGCCCTTATCTATAGACTCTCCCCTCCAGCTTCACCATCCCATAGGTGAGAGGGGAGTTTCCATGTTACGAGGAGAAGACAGGAGTTTGACTTCCTATCACTAGGTGCAATTTCCTGCGTCAATAGTAACATTGGACTCTGATCAATGGTGGGAATACATTGATTATGAGAATGTTCATTTCATGTGATTTATATCTACAATTATGGTTTTTACTCTACTAAGGGATGAATAAATGGGTATAACACTAAATTTAGAGTGTTGTTTTCATCTTGAAATGACCATGTTATCTAATCTAAAGCTCATATATGCATTATTTTTGGCAAAATATGTTCTTCCCAAGGTGAATGGTTTCCCCCCCCAATGGTGTTTGAGTTGTATTATTATTTAAGCTAGAAGTTATTCCAATAAATCCATTATTTTGATAGGGTCTTTTATAATCCCATTAAGTTTGACAGTTGGCTTGTTTACCATTTGGAGGATAAAAGGGGTGTGGTCAAGGCCTTAGAACTTTTTTATCCCATTATTTTTTTTGTTTATGGATTATTATAAATATATAGTAGTGTACTTGATAACTAGGCCAACTATATATGTATCTAAAATAGTTTTGAGTGGTTTAGAATGCTTGAGAAAAACCATGTTTCTAAGCATAAGATTAATAAGTTGTCCAATTACTTAGACTATTTAAAAATATTGTCCTATGTCAAGGATTCCTCAAAAAAATCTCTTGTATTTCTTCTATATATGTGTATATAACATTGATAACTTTAAAATAATGTAAAATGAACATAAAAATTTTTCAAATTATTTAAAAAAGTAATTTTTTTCTTAAGACTTTTACCTTGCATGATTCAAGCATTTGTGAAAATGAAAAATTAAAAAATTGTACATCCTTACTTCTGAATGGATTTGATTCAAGTATTGGCTTGTTTATTGGTAATGAAGTGTTTATTGTGGCTTCAAAAGCCTTCTTATATAGGTATTTATTACAAGTTATTTGGGTGGTGATATTAAAATCCATGACTATGGATAGAACTCTATTTAGTTTATTGGGTGGGAATGTCATAACTTGATTATTGTAAATTGTTTAATCTAGATGATCATGTGGGGTATAAAATCTTAAGTGATAAAGATAGGCTAGGATTGGTTTTTGGATGTTTATAACACCACAACTTATTTTAGTTATGGGTGTAATTAAACCCAACATGTTATGATTTGTAATGTTTGGGTGGTGACTACCATGATTGGCCTTAATAAAAAATTTATTAAACATGTGATTATTCATAATGATTTTCTAATGATGATATGGTGGTATTTAATTTAAATCATGATATGTATAGTAATAATGGGTTGCATAATTAGGAAATAAAAGAGTGGAATAAAAATGGACCCATAGGCATATTTGAATTTCAATGCATTGGTGGCCAGGAACCTATTTTAGTTATAAATAAAACGTGCTTACTTTCATATTAATTTCCTTGAGTCTCATTTACATCTAGTGACTTATTCTATATGCTTTCATCATTTTCAAAAGAAATTTCACTTCCATGCTTCATCTTTTTCCTATGGTAAAATAACACAAATATCCATGTAATATTTAGTGTGAACAAAATATGACAATTATAAGTTAATAAAAATATCACAAATATTCATGCAATATTTAGTATGGTGAATTTAGCACACATGTATCTTTTTAACATTGTTGTAAATAATTTACAACAAATAAATCATTGTAACAATTTAAACATCAAAATCATCATATGTATAATCAATGCAACATCTAATTAATTAAAAATAGTTTACAAAATATAGTGGTCATACTATTATTTTTTCATACCATAAATACAAGTATGACATATAATTCATTTATTTAACACTCAATGCAATATATTTATTTTTTATCCTTACATCTAGGACATTTTTTATGTGTATCAATATCAGCCATAATTTATGCAATAAATAATTTTATTCACAGAAATAATTATTAAATATCTTTGCAATGATATAATTACCCTTATATTTACTAATATTTTTATCTAAATATTCATCAATTATCATTGCTTTTAATTGATTTTATAGATCCTTGCTACATTTTGAAACTAACTCTGGTGGTCTAAAAACAATTACATGATTTCCAAAACCTTTAAAATCATATTGATGAATTGATTTTGTAGACACTCCATTTTTATCACTTCCATGTCAATACTACAAAATGGAACTTCCCATAATTTCACACAAACTAGTTTGAATTCATCTGTTCATTTAACATATGAGTTTGAATTCATCTTGGGGCATCTCTAGGTGGGATAATCCATTTTATTAAATATGCTTGATTGATATTCTATTCTCATTATTTCTATTATTCCAACCCTTTCCCTTACCCTCCATTATCCTGACCTTAATGATTGGGACCAGAAATACTATTATATTATACTTGATGATTTCTTAAATGAAGAAGTTATTTTAGAATTCATGGGACTAAGAGATAGTTTATCGATAGGTGACCACAAGTAGGGATTTACATATAATTTGGATATTGAAGCCTAATTTGGGGAGCAAGAGAACTTCATTGGTCAAAATAATAATGAAAATTTGATATCCGTAAGTGAAAACATTTCTAAGGCACTTTGTATCAGGGATAAAGTAAATAAAAATATAAGTCCATTGGTGAAAACATGTTTTAGGTGCCATTAGACAAGAAAGCTTGCTTTCTTTCATAGGAAGCCCAGGAGTCCACAAGTTTGTGATTGTCCTTTATAAATGAAATAAATCTAAAATATTATGAATAATTTGAGTGTATGGTCCTGGAGAATCCAAATTTAGTATTGACTATTACCACCTATGAATGATTCCGATTATTCAAACATGTGTAGGTCTAAGAGTCCACATTAAGAACTATATGATCAACTACTTTTTTTTGCCTATGATTTTGGATCATGATAACACCCTTTTAGAAGAATATATTATATAAATTACTATTAGAATGTATGATGATCCTAATATAATCAAGCTTGGTGTGTTTATCACTCTAGTGGAATGTGAATTGATCATTTCCCTTCTAATGGAGTTCATTTATATATTTGTTTGTGCTTATTTTGATATGCCTGGTCTATATACTTCTTTGGTAGTAAATTATTTGGTTATGAAACTAGATACTAAACATATTAAACAAAAATTGAGAAGGATCCATCCACATATTTCCCTCCTTGTCAAAATAGAGCTATAAAATTTGCTTGTAGAAAGTTTTTTCCAACATATTCCTTATGTAGATTGTATTTCTAACATTGTTCCCATTATTAAGAAGCTAGACAACATCTGAATCTATAAAATTTTCATAGATATCAATAATGCTTGTCCCAAATATTATTTTCCATTTCCCAATATAGATATGATTATGGACTCTACAATAAGTTAGAAGATGATATCTCTTATGGATGGATTCTTTGGATAATATAAATGACCAAGCTAAAAAATATTTCATAGTTCCTTGGGGAATGTTTTGTTATTAAGTCATGCTATTTGGATTGAAAACTGCTAAAGCTACATATTAGTGATCCATGAAAGTTATCTTTCATGATCTCATGCATGACATTGTTGAAGACTATGTTGATGACATTATGGGTAAATTAAAAATTAGATAGAACATCCTAAAGTCATATGAAGAATATTTGAAAGGCCTCATGAGTATAAAGTGTGTTTGAATCCTAAGAAGTGTATTTTTTAAGTTACATTTATTAGGCTTCATTGTCTCTCATAGGGGCATTGAAGTTGATCCAACCAAAGTTCAAGCTATTAATGATTCGTCCTACTAATTTGAAATAACTTCACAACCTACAAGGTAAGATGTAGGCTATTAGATGCTCCATCTCCTAAATTTTTTATTGTTGTCATCCATTTACACATATTTTGAAAAATAGAATTACATTTCATGGCATGTTGAATTCCAAGAATATTTTGAGTGTCAACATAGGATTGTAATAGGTGGAGATTAGTATTGTGTTAGTGAATAAAACAAATCAATCAAAAACACACTAAACTAACACCCTAAGCCTCTATCAAAGGAGGAGATTAGTTAAAAAAATAAAATATAAAACATAACTAAAACATGAAATAAAGACCTTAATTCACCTTATTTGGATGCCACAAAATACTTTTTATAGTGGCTTGTTCAGTTTATGTTCATGAAGTCTGCATTAATGAAATGTGGCTACCTCCATCTCTCCTTGGCACCTTGTTTGAATTTGACTTAGCTTGGCTTGGCTAAAAAATTTCGCATTATAACACTAATATGCAATGATTTTGAATACATTTTGGCATTATATGTTTGGCATAAAAGAGCTTGAAAGTCAATAGGCAAGGCCTCCTATTTAGAGATTTTTAGAGTGGTTTAGAATAAATCTAAATCATCTATCTCAAGATGAAGATGTGTGGCTATGGATTAATTAAATTATGTAATTATAATTCATAAATGGTCTCATAAATATTTTTTATAGATGGGAATTATCTAGTCATGGAGGGTCTTAATGAGGCATGGGAGGCATTAATTCAGATATTTGTGGCATTTATGGCTTGTGGATGCCACTCCATAGGATGATGTCATTTGATGATGTAGTTAACTAAAATCAATTTATAAAAATAAATATTTAAAATTTTCAATGGAAAATTAAATTAATATCTTGACTTGGTTTAATTTGCCTTAAACATGATTCGCCAACTTTGATGTAAAACCTTGGCAATTTGTGCACAAGTAAAATAAATTGGTCAAAATATTGTATTATTGGCTTAAAATTCGACTAGATTATAATTGGAAGTTGATGTTAGATGAATTGGAACCATTAACACATTTAGGATGTTTCCAATCCAAAATAACAAAGGCACATGTCTGGTACAAAAAAATTGATAGAAAAGAGCAATCCAGAGCACCCAAGTGTAAGATTGGCATTTTAACTTGAAATGATTTGATCAAAGTTAGATATACCATAGATTACTTGCCCTATTTAGGGATACTTTGGAAAAAATTAGAAGTTGAATATGTCAATTTCAAATTTTTTAATGTGTTTTAATATTTTTAGGCCAAATTGTGTATTTTGATGAAAATTGGTCAAAAGCCTGATTGATGGTCATTGGTGGCCAGATTTAGGTGTCTATAGTTTGTCCCTATTTGGGAAGATGTTACAAACCATATGAAAATAAATTTATTTTAAAATAATGAGATATGGCCTATATGCCAAAGATAAGAAGATGATTGAATAACAAAGCTCCAAATGGTTTTTGAAAAGCCTATGATGATACCCCTTTGAGGGAGTGGTTGTCATATATATGGATGGAAGATCCCTTGAAAAGAAGAAAGAAAAAAGGTGGAATTAACCTGTGGGTGAGACTATTCTATGGTTGAGATTAAGCCAAATGATAAAATTATTGCTTTCATTGATTTAAAAAGGATATTGATTTGCCTAAAGGCAGTTATAATTAAGAATAAAATTCAAAATAATGATTTGCCCATAGGTGGTTCTAATAATTAAGGGGACTTGGATTGTTTTATAAAAATGATTATGCCCCAATTATGTGTGATTATCAATCTTAACTCAAGGATATATCCTAAAATACATATTAAAGATGAGCAGGTATAAAATGATGAAAGAGATGAATAGAAAAATAAAATTGATCAATAGAAATGATTTAGTTATACTTTCCAATGAGGAGATGCTCATCCTTATTAACAATAATACAACTAGAATGGTCAATGGTATGATTTTATAAAGGGTGGGATGGAAGGATTTACCAAGGTTCTAAGGAGAAAATTTTGTAGCTCAATTATTTTTAGACCTTTTTAAAGCTGATTTTTGTTGTAGCATGTGATAGTGGGCATCATGATAGAAAAACATGAATACTATCCTAAAATATACATAAGGACCAACTCTCAATCTAATAAACACTCAAAAATAATGCACCAATGATAAAAACCATGATGACAATGTTGATGTATGAATATGGATAGACTCAAGAATAATGTGCTTGAGGAATCACCCAATGAATGCATATAGACAGAGTCAAGGCAATAGTGCTAAAAGAAAAAAAATAGGTAAGTGAACAAAAAAACAAACAACTAACCTAGAATAAATAAATAAAAATATTAAAAATAAAATAAAAATAAATCATCCTAATAATGACTTTACCTTGGTAGGTCAAATCGAGGATAACTGACTAGGCTTAGACAAGACAAATGTTTTTGGATTTTGAAAAATTTATTTGTTTTTGGTATTTTAAGGTAACTTAACTCATTACTAGTCACAAAATGGTGAGATAATTTATCTTAGGTTGCTCACAAAATGGTGAGAATGTGGTTTAGGTTTCTCATAAAATGGTGAGAGCATGGCTTAGGTTGATCATAAAATGGCAAGAGCATGGCTTAAGTTGCTAAAAAAATGGTGAGAGTGTGGCTTAGGTTTCTAAAAAAATAGTGAGATCGTGTCTTAGGGGGACTGAGGTGACTTCAACATGAATTGATCATGACCTACATAGTCTCAAAATGACCTCAATTCATAGTAATTCCATCCACACAAAAGGTGAGTAAAACCCAACTAGGTCCCAATAAGTTCTCAAATCTGGCAAATGACAAGTTAAATGAAAACAAAAATGGCAAGGTGATGTATAAATTCATGATAAACAAATGTTTCCCCTAGTTTTCTCATAGGCAGTTATAACTAGGATACAACATCATAGACTGATTATACTAGTTTGCCAATAGGTGGTTATAATTAGTATCAAGACTGGTGAACACTAATTTTCCCATAGGTGGTTATAATCAGGCTCACATAAACCAACTTAATATAGGATGAAAAATGAAATATATCTTTCTAGATCAACTATCACACTACTTTCATAGACTATCATTTAAACATAGACTTAATTGATTATTGAAACCTAATCAGAATCCCCTCATAAAAAGGTATGAGAAGAACCAAAGGAACCAAGATCAAAATAGGATTGGGTAGGATGGCTGAAAATAAGCTTTGGTCTAGATAGGAATGGAATGGTAAAATAGAATGGTCTCACTCTAGGATAATAATGGTTTTGATAGATTGGATAAAATGGTAAGAGGGTTGCCCCCAAGTGATGGGGTGACAGACAAGGATATTTGATAATAACAAAAGGAATATGTCAAATGAAATGGTATGGTACATGTTTCTGGCCTGGGTGATTGTTGGTTTTTGATGTGTTTGGCCTAGGTATGGTAAATGGCATATGAATCTATTGTTCTTAATGAAATGGAGATGCATGTTTTAATCAGTAAATGATAATTTCTAGCCCACAACTCATCTGAATAACTATTTTATCAAGAACTAGCTATAGATCTAGATACTAACAATGCTTTTGTGATCTTTGTTGGTTGTTGAATCTAATTCCTTTAAATATTGATACAATGTATCTTTATATCCTTTTTAATGGAAAGTGTAGCCATAGATGGTAAACAATGATAAATAATGGATGGTAGGTTTGATTTTGAAATAGAATGGCAAATGATAATGAAATGTGTGATGGAGGGGAAATAAATGAAGATCAGGACTTTCAGTCACATGTAATATTAATGATGTCAGATTTGACATAGATTTGGATATAGTAGGGCCAAAGACTTTCGAATATTTTCTTGATAGGATAACTATTTTTGTTGTTGTTTGGGCCTGAGAGTAGATACTATGTGACTAGGTTGTAGATAGGAAGCTATTTTGATTTGATCTTTGATTTTGTCTTCATCAAGTAGTGAATAACTTGTGCTCAGTTATTGGCACCTCGAATGAGGTTTTCACTAATGAATTTATCTTGATTATTCCATAACACCTTTGAGAAGGTTTCACTAAAGAACATTGGCTTTTGAC
Organism: Torreya grandis; assembly: GCA_037957365.1. Lineage (NCBI taxonomy): Eukaryota > Viridiplantae > Streptophyta > Pinopsida > Cupressales > Taxaceae > Torreya > Torreya grandis. Next base: position 330,284 of record JARHVA010002973.1, read on the forward strand.
TTTTATTTTATTCTAGGAATTTTGAAATAGTTTCACTAAAAGATGCCGATTTTGAACTTTGCATGTCCCCTAGCACCTCTGAAAATTTTTCACTAGGAGAGTGTTCTTTTGCTATATGAATGTGGTCTTATCCTTCTTAATCTTCTTTAATTTCTATGTTGCCATGGATGAATTTTAATAAAGTGTGATTCTATCAATCCCAATAGACACTTATGGGAGATGGAATGTCAATAATATGGTTATTCTTGTTAATGGTAATGGCATGTGGAATGGTAATGGAATTGGAAGAGGCTACACAATCCTCATATAAGATACTAGGATAACTTTTGGTGATGCTGAAGTAATCATCCTCAAAAACTATAGAAGGGTCATAAATTTATTCAAACTAATCTGCAAGGCATACGTAACCAATATTGTAATAGTCTTGAATTTATTCTATTTTTAATCTAATTATAACTCAAAAGACTTTGAATCCAATGTCAATACTAAAGTTGATTCTTATTTTGATGCTAAATATGATGTTGATTCAAGAATAGAACCTAACTCTAACTCTGATTCTTCATCTGATGGGTACCTTATTACAATAATGTCTTGTTGAATGTTTGGTATTAGACAAGTTATAGCCTATGATGGCATAATGGGCTCTACAAAGACTGGTTTGTCAAAGTGAGACTCTTCCATAATGGGAAAAAGGTCAAGAGAAAATTCCTCAAAGACTAGCTTGGCAATAGGAGGATCTTCAAAAATAGGCATATGGTTGAGGTAATGATTTTCCCAAAGGTGGTTATAATCATTAAGAAGTGACTCAACAAATATTAGATTGTTAGAGTGAGACTCTTTGATAACTGGTATAACATCAATAGGTGATTCATCACATGTTGACTTATCACAATTGATTGGTTTGATAAAAATATCTCAAATTGATTTGTTTTCTTGGCCTTGGTTTCCAATGAGTTAGAAAATACCAATTTTAAACATAGCTTGGTCTTTGAATAATTAGATGGGTTGATGTTTTTATTGGATTGGTATTAGATGAGGAATTTCCTATAGTTAGATAATGGTAGGGCATTAGGGAAAATGATTTATCACATGAGCCAAAGGATGAAGTCTTGAAATGGTAATGATAAAATGGTGCAGAGCTTAGTTGATCATATAAGCCAAAGGATGAGGTCTTGGAATGATGAAGGGGCATTATGGAGTTTGATTTCTCTCACAAGCCAAAGCATCTAAGTCCTCATCATAAACCATATCATCCCAATCTTGATTTAGATCATAAGATAATTCTTGAATATGGTCTATGTACTAATGATTGTAAAAGGGTATGGATATTTATCTCAAACAACATTATCTATAGTTGGGTCTTCAAAGTCCTCCTCATAAACCATATCATCCTAATTGGTAATTTGATTTGGATTTTGTGGATTTTGACTTATTCCCTATATGGAGTATTGTAGGGAGAATGATAAGTTGGATTGTATGTGACTCTACCATAAGAGTAGCTAGACATATATGCATAGATGATGAAAGCTCTAAAACAAAAAGGCTTAGAGTTCTGTAAACTCTAAAAAAAATGTCTAAAGGACAAATGGTTCAAACTTGGCCTAACTTGGTCAAAATTGGAGATGTATCTCCAAATAATGATTTGATCATGAAGTTGTATCTCCAAAATGGTTTGGGATAAATAGTTGGCATAATATAGTCTAACATCAAATGTCTAATGTCAAACAGTGTACACATAAAAGGCCAAATGTCTGAATGAAAACTAGCATGTCAAAAGTCTAGGTCAAAGTGTTTTAAATAAGGTCTAAAATAGGAAAGGGAAAAGAGATTCTAGGTATTTTATCTAAACATAGAGTCAAAAGCTAGGATCAAACAAGCTATGCTATGACTTTTATCCAAATGGTGTCAAAAGCTAGGCTTGAAATAAAGGATGATGTGATTTGATTTAATCTAACAAGTTTGGAAACAACTTTGACATAGACCTAACACACAAAATCAAACATAAACATGATCAAATGGTATAATAAACAAGGAATAACGCATTTGGAGAAAGGTTTTGTTCATCTAAACAAAATCACAAACAATTATGAGGATAGGCATCATGAACAAACAAACTAGATATTTTTTTTCAAATTTGGGTAATTAATTAACCAAAGTTATTCAACCCAAAGGAGAAAGATCTGTGTATCAACCTCATAAATTTAGGCCTAAATATAAATCAATCAGTGTTTGAATCCAAAACAAGTTTAATTTAAAACTCAATGTTGAAAACTAGGATTCAACAAAACAAGCTAGACAAGATTGGATGGCATTATGGTGCATAAATAAGGTCCAAATGGCTGATGTGATATGGTTTAAAATAAATAGTTTTTAGTGCAATGGTAAACAAGTTTTGAAACAAATTGAGTAGTCTAATAGCATAAGCATGATCAAATGATGTGATCGATGTTTATGATTCAAAGACTTAAAGGCTCAAATTTGATAATGATATGGGTAGCATAATGGTACCCACCTCAACTCAAGACACACACATGCAAACAATTTTTACAAAAATTTCAAGGCACAAGTGTGGTGTAAAATGGACAATATAATGCCTCTTTAAAAAAAAGAGTGACATATAAACAAATTGGTTTTGACATGGTTAGAAACAAATAAACAAGTTTTAGTCTCAAAACACCAAGTAAAAAAATGACCAAAATAAACTAAGTATAATCATCCAAATCCTAGAAAGGGTATGGAAATGTGGAGTTGACTAAAACTAATTAGTTTTCAATCATTTCCAGATGGATCCCATGTCTACCAACTTTCACATTAGCAAACAAGATAAATAACACTTTAATTAGGTGTTGGTAAAACTCGGTATGTTACAAAAAGGTATTGTCCTTTTTTTAACCATTACATCCATCACTTTCTTAGTGTAGTGCAATGTCCAAAGTGTAGATACGTCTCATGTGCAACTCTAACACTAGAAAGTTGTTTAACTGCTTAAAGTTTTGACCCTAGTGGGAGTGGTTGAAGTCAGTGTCAGGAGATGAAATCCCAAGTCAAAGCTTCCCTAAAGAACTTGTGATAGGTAATGAAGTTGCCCTTGTAAGCCATGTTTGTATAAAAATAACTTAATAGAAAGAATTTAGGATCATTTCAAGATCACCTAGACTATTTCAAGTTTTTGTGGAGTGATTTAGATGACATTCTTTCTATGCCTTAGACTAGGCTCAAATTGTGATGAGATGGTGTTTTTGATCCCAAAAGTTCCCTAAAAGGGATAGATGAGAGAACATACATTCACATCTCTTTTCACTAAAATAATCAATAAGCAAGTTTGAAAATAATTGAAATGATATTAATTTTTTACACCAAAATTGAAATGTACATGATTTTAACCAAGTTATTTTTCAAACTCCAAATTAAAGTGTATGATTAGTTAAAATAACCACATTAACTTCAAAACCATCCTTTCAACCTAAAAAATAATATTATGACTACTTGCTTTGAATCACTTTAGAGGATGAGACAAAGACTTTTGAAAAATGAGCTCTCGAGTTGATAGTTGAGTTGGGTTGACAAGCGAGTTAGATTGATAGGTGAGTTGGGGTCAAGTTTGGGGTAAGTTAGGGCTGAGTTGGGCCATGTTAGGGTTGAATTAGGGTGATTTGGGCTGAGTTGGGATTGACTTGGGGTTGAGTTGGGGTGGGTCAGGGCTGAGTTGGGGGTGAGTCAGGATGTGTTGGGCACATAGTTGAGCTAGGTTACACATCCTTGAAAATAAAATCATGGCTTATAAAAAATGGATATTTATTTAAATATTTACTTTGTTTTCCTCCACACTCTAAGATCCTACATGAAAATGATTAGTAGATTACTTTTAGGTGCAATTTGACCAAATTTGTGAGGCTAAGTCCTATTGAGCATGCCATTTGTAAACATAGGATTGTAATAAGAAGAGATTAGTATTGTGTTAGTGAATAAAACAAATCAATCAAAAACACACTAAACTAACACCCTAAGCCTATCTCAAAGGAGGAGCTTAGTTAAAAAAAATGGAAAATATAACTAAAACATGAAATAAATAACTTCCTTCACTTTTCTTGGATGCTCCAAATTAGCTTGTTGAATTGGCTTGCTCAGTTTGTGCTCATGAAGTCTACATCAATGAAGTGTGGCTACCTCCATCTATTCTTGGCACCTTATTTGAATTTTACTTGGCTAAGCTTGGCTCAACAATTAGGAATTATAACACTAAGATGAAATTATTTTGAATGCATTTGGGCATTATAAGTTTGTCATAAAAGAGATTAAAAATCAATAGGCAAGGCTTCCTATTTATAGATTTTTGGAATGGTTTAGAATCAACCTGAACCATCTAGCTCAAGATGAATATGTGTGGCTAAGGATTAATTCAATTATGTAATTAAAATTCATAAATAGGCCTATCAATATTTTGGATAGAGGGTCATTAACTAGGCATGGAGGGTCTTAATGAGGCATGTGAGGCATTAATTTAGATATTTGTGGCATTTATGGCTTGTGGATGCCACCCCATAAGATGATGTCATTTGATGATGTAGTTAATGATAATCAATTTATAAAAATAAATATTCAAAAATTTATATGGAAATCAACTTAATCTCTTGATTTCGTTTAATTATCCTTAAACATGATTAGTCAACTTTGATGCAAAACCTTGGCAATTTATGCACAAATTAATCAAATTGGTCAAAATGTCATATTATTGGCTCAAAATTTGACTGGATTAAAAATATAATTTGGTTTTAGATGCATTGTAACCATTATCCCATTTATGATGTTTCTAATTTAAAATAATAAATGCACATGTCTTGTACAAGAAATTTGATAGAAAAGAGCAATCCAGAGCACCTAGGTACAAAATCAGCGTTTTGACTCAAAATGATTTGATCAAAGTTAGCTGGCCTTTAAATTAAATTGCCCCATTTGGGGATACTTTGGCCAAAATCTACACTTGAATATTTAAATTTCACATATTTTAATGTGTTTTTGTGTTTTTAGGCCAAATTACGCATTTTGGTGGAAATTGATCAAAAACTTGATTGATGGTCATTGGTGGCCCGATTTAGGTGTCTACATTGAGTAGCTTAATCAATAACTATCAAATTATATTATGTTCATTAAATTAATACCAAGGAGGCCCTTTTTATTATACATATCTACAACTATCAATGCCTTGGGAACACTCCTAACTTAACATGGAGATTAAGGAATAGAAAGAGTTATTTATTATATGATTCATGTTAATATTAGTCTCTTATGATCAAAACTATACACAAATATAAAAATCTTTTCTTTCATTGGTTTTTAATTCCTATAATTTTAAACATTATATGTTAAAAAATAAGACCATATTGATTGCACAAATAGATCCTTTGAAATATCTATTGGAAAAATCAGATTTAACTAGTTTAATGGCTAAATGGGTAATGTTTCTTAGTGAGTTTGGTATTGAATATACACATCAAAATGCTATAAAATTTAAATTATTATATATTCAACTAGTTAAATCACCTCTTCATTATTCTATTCCTATTACAATGCACTTTCTTGATGAGTCTATTATGACTCTAGATGAGGGCAAAGAATAGAAGCTCTATTTTGATGGAAATTTCACATCTCATGGTTTAGGAGTAGGAATAATATTCATCATGCCACAAGGTTATCTTATTCCTAAGGATATTTTCATTGGATTTACATATATGAATAGCATAGTTGAATATGAGGCTTGGCTTATTGGGCTTCATATTGCAGTTTAGTGGAATATTCAATAATTGAAAGTATATAGTGGTTCATAGCTAATTATCAATTAATCCACTGATCAATATCAAACTAATTATGAAAATTTTATTCCTTAAAAATGCATTGTATATGGCCTCAATCTAAAATTTGAAGTCATTTAGTTTGAATAGGTTCTTAGAGCCAATAAAAAATCTATTGATTCTATGGCTACCATTATTTCCATGATTTTAATTTCTCTAGTTGTCAAAGAGTATTAGTTTATAATTGATAATATTTTTGTTCTATCCTATGACTATTCAAATTTTGAGATGATATGTGCTATTTTGTTCCTAATTCCCATTTATACATAGACATTTATTCCTATCTCCACAATCAAATCCTTCCCACTGATATTTCCCATAATCATATAAAATCCTTTATTTAAAATGCTTCCCATTATACCATATTTGTAAACATGCTCTATCATAAGGAGATATGATGTAAATTTACTTCATTATTTGAATTCAAGGGAATATGACTTATTTCTAAAGGAATTTCATGAAGGGATTTATTGGGCCCACACTAGTAGTATGGTCCTAGCTAAAAAGTTCCTTCGTACTAGTTATTATTGGCTTACTATGAAATTGGATGCATGTGATTATGTTAAGAAATGTTTGTCATGTCAAAAGTATGGTGATCTTTTTCATGATCTGACATAAGTGATTCAACTAGTTACAACTCCTTAGACATTTTCTACATGAGGGATTGATCTTGTAGGAAAGATTAACCCTACTTCTTCAAATGGCCACAAGAATATAATTATTACTAATAGATATTTCCCTAAATGGGTAGAGGTAATCCCTCTCAGTTATATAATTACTAAGAAAATTTTCAAATTCATCCCAAACCATGTCATTTTTCATTATGGTATTCCTTCTACTATCATCTCATATAATGGTACATCCTTTAAAAATAAATATGTCACTCCCCTCTACTCTAATTTCCATATAAAGCACAAGTTTTACACTCTTTATTATCCCTAAGGTAATTACCAAGTGGAAGAATCCATTAAAACACTTATCAAAATCCTCAAAAATATTGTCAATGAATTTGTCCATGATTGGCATTTGAAAATATTCCCAGCCTTGTGGGCATACCATACTAATGTTCACACTTTTATTAGTGTAACTACATATTCTATTATATATGGTTTTAAATCAATTATTATTATTGATATCAAGCTTACCTCCTTACACATTTCACTATAGAACATTATTGATGAATAAAAATATCAAGTTGCTAGATTAACAAAACTAGATCTCCTAGATGATAAATGGCTAGCTACCCTTAATCACCTCAAATCATATCAAAATTGGATACCCTAGGATTATAAAAAGTTCATTATATATTGAGATTTTGAGTTTGTTGATATGGTATTAAAATAAAATCAAAATAATATTAATTCTAAATAATAAAATAAAGGTGAGTTCAAACCAAATTAGTTGGGCTCATTCATTTTTACAACTAATTATGGGTCTGGTGCATATAGGTTGGTTACTCTAAAAGGTTATAAACTAGATGAGACAATGAATATTATGAATCTCAAGTGCTTTTATTATTTAATTAATACACTCATATCTATAATTTTTCTTTCTTGGGGGAATCTCTTTCCATTTTGTCTTCCCTATCTTTTCTTCCCTTGCTTGGGGGCATTCTTTCACTATTCTTTGTCCCCATTTCCTATTACCACCTTTTTATTATTATTAATATCTAGGTACAACAAGGTAATCATAGTAAAACTCATAAAGATAATATTAGAATTATATAATGGCTTTGTGTTAGAATCTCTTTGTAGTAGAAATGTCAAAATATGGAACATCATGATTTTCTAGCTTGTCTAACTTTTACCATTCCTTTGAGTTCCTAGACATTTATATTTTCATTTCATCATTCACCCAATCATGTCCTAGTTCATTATTTTAAGAGAATAATATTTTTTTGAGTGGTAGTGTTGTCAATCAGACTCATACCCTTGTGAAGGTAAATTTAGGCCTTCATAGTATGCTAAAACATGAAAACAATCCTAGGGTGTGGGTAACCTAATCAATGGATTGAATCTCTAAATTGTAAGGGCTAGATCCCTTTGGTGTATCAATTAGGATCTATACTCTATGTTAAAAACTTATGGGGAAAATATAATAAATAAAATTGAAGGGAAATCCTACCTAATGATGGTGATACACCTTAATTTTGATTGATCCACTCAATTTGAGCTTCTAAAAACACTAATTAGACAAGAAAAAGGGTGAACTTTCAAACCCAATTGACCAATATGCACAAGTATTTCATGAAAAGGTTTTTTATTGGTGATTAAATCTTGAGGTAAGTGATGAAATAGGCCTAAATTAAGGTTGTAACAACCCACTTAAATCTAATATAACTTCAACCAAAAGACATCCAACATAGAACACGACCTGCATAGTCTAATCAACTAGTAACTAGGTAAGAATTAGGACTTGTCAAGGAAGAAAAATTCTATCACATGTGAAAATCACTGACATAAATACACTATACTTGTAGCTATAAATTTAAAATAGTCCTATTAATTTTAAAAATATTACAACTCAATCTTTGGTAGAATTTTTGGTCTTCCCAAAAGAGGGATACAATTCAAGGTTGAAAAGCCAATTTATATAGAAAAGTATACAACAACCAAGAGATTGGTTTTATCACAACCTTCAAATAAAATATATTTTTGTCTTATGCCTTGCATGAAAGCTCTTTGGCATTGAAAATGGATGGTAGGCCCAAGCTTGAGTCAAAACTTCCAACATGCATGATGCTACACCAATCTCCAACTATAGAACTCCTCTTGAGTTATTGAAAAATTTGAAAGGCTCAAGATAAAAAAGAGTGCATGCATGAAATTCTATGTTAATCTCTCCAAAATTAAACTCCTTGAGTCATTCATGCATTTGAGTCTCCATTTTAAAACTGAAAGAGTCATGTTTGAAATGGCTACATATATTAGATGTGTATAATCCTACTTAGGGCCACATTGCATGCTCTACATATAGACTATAGAATATGCTAATCTATTTATTAGCTATTGAAATCCTTTGCCTTTTATTTCTAGTTCTTCATTTCTATGCATATATTCCTTCTATTTGTCTATGTTATTTCCTTCGACCTCTGATTGTCTCTATCTCTTTCCTATGGAAAATGTGTTTGAGACTTTTATTTTGGGATTATTTCCCATAAATGTATGCCTTTTTTATTTCATTTATACAAACATTATGAAGGAAATCTTGTCTTTAGGATATTTGTATTTTGTCACTTTCCTGTGGATAAATTGTTCACAAGAATTCAAGTCTTGAGACTTTTGAAAATGAACCCTCTCATGATTTGTGTTCATTCATTTCATTTAGATAAAAAGTTTAAAGGAAATATTCTCTTTGTTTAAACTTTTTTGTTTGACACATTACTTTATATTTATATAAATGTCACTTCTTTGAAATAATGGATCCTTCATCTTTTTGAAACATCCTTCGAAATTGTGAAGTGAACTTTTTCTGAAGGAATTCTACCCTTTGAAAAAGTTGTTGAGGTTCCCTTAGTGTTTTTAAAATTCATTTATATGAAGGTCATATACCCTTTATCCTTTTGAGTAAGTGACCCTTTCAAAAACCTTGAAGATCCTCTCAAAATTCTTGAAGTGAACTTTCTTGAAGGGCAAATACCCTTCAGGATTCTTGCCAAGTGTCCTTAAGAATTTTCCAAGTGAACCTTTTGGCACATAATTCCTTTTGACTTTTATATAAATAAGTTTCCTAAAGGAGACATAATCTTCAAGATACTTGTAAAGAACCCTACAGTAGAAATGAAAGTTCCCATCAGATTCCTTGAAGACTGCTCCTTTTTCAAAGGGAAGGAACCCTTCAAACTTTTGTTTGGTCCATATAATGTGAAAAGAACCCCCTAAAAAGGAAATAACCCTTCAAAAAAATGAAATGATCCCTTCAAAAAAATTAAATGATCCCTTCATCACTTTGAAATTATCTTTTTTGAAAGAATAAGATCCCTTCAAAAAATTGAAACAAGCCCAACTCTTTTGGTCAATTGAAAAGCGCATTTTGTCGATACGTGCCCTTTAATAAAACTATTGAAATGGACAATTTTTTGAAAGGAAGGATCCCTTAATAATAAATTCAAATACCAATTTCTACCACTATTTCAAAAAGAGATGTTTATGCAAAGTTTCAAATGATAGAGGTGACAATTTGATCTATATGGTCAAAATTGTCAATAGGTAGTTCCCTAAATTTCTCATGTATGGACAACCCTTTCACGTTCCATGTTTTTTGTTGAGTTATCATACCCATGATTGTCCTTATTTTATTTTTTTGGTGTTTCTATAGATAAATTTTCTCATTTCTTGTATATTCTTTTGTAAAAATAATCCTTTTTATATCCTTATTTCAAAAAATCCCTAAAAAGTAAAAATATTCAAAAAATCCCAAAATAGTTCAAATATCCCAAAAAATACCTGAATATATAAATATTCCCTTATGTATAAAAACCTAAAAATTTGTATGACTTAGTATGCAAAAAAAATTTCCCATTTGTGCCCATCTCTGATATGATGTTATTGACTAATTTTCATCATATTCCTCAACTTATATTTTTCAGTCACTTATAGTTAGGTGGCACATACTAAAGTACCTCATAGGTGATTTTTATCTTCTGATGAGTATGACATCTCAAAAAGTGGGACCAACTTCCCATGCTCTCATAGTTTTATGATTTAATTCCTCTCACCATTTTGCAAGTTAAATTTCAAGCTCTAATATTTTTTTGAGATAAATTTCCCACTCTCACTATTTGTTAAATTTCATGATCTAATAGTTTTTTGAGATAAATTTCCCACTCTCACTATTTTTTGAGTTTAACCATTCTATTTCAAACATTCATTTCTTGTCTTGATCATAATTATTAGTTTCTATGCTTAATTTCTAGTTGAACTATAGTAGCTTGAAGTCCAATTACACTATGTAGGTAAGATTTAGTTCTTTGAGGTCAATTCGGCCATCCCTTGTCCCATGATCTCAACATTTTATGAGCATATCTCTTGCTATTTTTCCATTCTTATTCCTTATATTCTCTCACCATTTATAAGTCCCCTTTCTTATTTTTATTCTATAATTTTTCTTCTTAGCTTATCATCAATTTTATCATTTCCCAAATCCTTAAGAGAACTACATTTGGCATGAATTCCATGTGACTATATAGGAAACATCCACTTTTTATGAAAAATTTAGAGTTAGATCAACCACCCCTTCCATATAATTATATTCCCCCTTCCTTGGTCACGATTATTTTTTCAAACCCTTAGTCTCTAATATTAACACCTTATTGTCACACATGCTCCTTTTTGAATTGAATGTTTATTTGCTTTCGCTTATGTGTTTGTGTGTTGATTATTTGTTTACTTATTGGTATGGTTTTTTTTACTCAGTTACCTTAATTTATTAAATTCATTTCCTTACCTAAGTATTTATTATTCATATAAGATTTGATTTTTGAACAATGTGTATCTAAATTAGAATTGATTTAAGTGCATTATGTTTTACATTTGAATCTTGATTTTATAGATCTTGTTTTAAGTTATATAAATTTACCTTTTAAATTCACATTTATGCATATTTACAAGAAAAATTTATCAAGATTAATTTCAATATTATTATTCATACTATCATGTGCAATATTAAAAATCTGGTCTCAAGTACTCTATCAACAATGTTCAAATTAGAAATATCTTTATCGAATCATAAGAGTAACAAACATTATGATCATTCACATCAAGTTCATAACATAAATTGACCATAACATAAATACTAAATCAAAGTCATATCAATCATGTCTAATATAAGTACAAGAACATAAGAAATGAAATAAACATCACATGAAATAATAATCAAATTCACATATCACTCTATAATCATTTCTTCCTTTCACAAGTCCATTCATCCAAAAACATTCTCGAATCTCAAATTGAGGGGACATATAGGGATTATAAAGTGCCACTTTAGGAGATATTTAAATTTTTTTGATACTACTTTTAACAAAAAATATTAGATTTGGTGTCTGATAATTTTATTATATGATCATTTTAAAAAATATTTTTATTGTCTGAAAAGTCATTGCTTCATATTCATATCTTAATGCCTTCTCAAATAGGGTTAAATGTAGACACTTCATTTTTATCACTTTTGTGTTGAAATTGTTAAATGGAATGACTTCCCAAAATTGCACACAAATAGGTTTGAATTCATTTGTCTATCTAACATATGAGCTTGAATTCACTATAAGGAATCTACAGGTGGGATAATTCACCATATTATATTTTTTCAATTATCAATCTAGTCATTTTATTTGGTCAATTATTATACTCTAATAAATTCACTAATTCCCCTTCACTTATCAACTAATACAATCAATTTCCCTTTCTCTTAATCATTTGTCTAATTCTAATTTTATCTAAATGGAATTAAAATTTATGTTCAATTATTAATTACTCCTTTTTCCTTTCAAAAGGCATCTTCATTTAAGAAATAATCTTGAGATCTTATGGAGTATTATTTTATGAGACAAGAAATTTACTAAATGAATTAATATTCAATATTATTCTCTACACCTCATCTTGAAGACAAGATGAAGGGACCACAATGAATCTTTTAAGATATTTTAGGATCATTTTCATCCCTTCATTTAGGAAATAAGATGAAGGGTCCACATTGGTTATCCATGTTATTTTCTTGGGAATGATTTTTCACCCTTCATCTTGGAAATAAGATGAAGAACCCATATTAACTCTCACAAAGATATTATGAGGACAATCCTCCACCCTTCATCTTAAGAACAAGATTAAGGGCTCATATTAATCCTTTTTATATATTTTCAACATCCATCATCCACCCTTCATATTTAGTAAGATGAAGGGCTCACATTAGTGATCCATGTACATTATTGAGGACTCATTTACAATATTTCATATTGGAAGTGAGATGAAAGTTCCTCATTGATCTTATTTATCTATAAATAAACCTATTCTCTTTTTTATTCAACATGATCAAGATTCATAGTGAATCCTAATTATTTTATCAAGCTAATTTATTCATCAAAGGTTATGATTTTTAATTCAAATTCTAAAATATTCAAGGAGAGATAGTCCATTTTTTGACATTAACATTGATAAATATTTATTTAAGATACATCTAAGCCAAATCATATGTTAATATGAGGTTTTCAATGAAAGTTTATATTATATTGATTTAATATTAGAAATATTATCTAATATTTGTATGCTCATGAGGTCTTAGGTGTAGATCATTAGTTATTAATACTTCATTTGATCATTTACATTTATTACAGAAGTAGAACTAAATAGATCTAGATTCTAAAGACATAAATTCACATTCTTATTTGGTATATATAAATTTAGTTATTTAATTTAAATGTTGTTTCTTGAAGCAATGAGATTATTAAGTCATTTATGTTTTTGATATTAACTAATGTCCACATACCAATTTTGAAAATATATAGACATTTGTGTAATAATTCCCTTAATTTTGGTCAAATAAGGTAGTATTCTGCTTTGAGATCAATATCCCATATTATGTTGATCTTATTTGTAGTGACCTCTTTTTTATGAATTATATGAATTAAAACACCATTCAATTTGAACATAATAAAATTTTATAGGTGCACTTTGTAATCAACATATAATAAATTATTTTAAATTTAAATCCATTGAGATCAACTCTAGAAAAATATCAAAGAATGATTTCATTAAATTAATTATTTGAATATCTAAGAGCATTGTCATTCAAATATAAGTTTTAACTAAAGTAACGTATTTATATAAATTACTATAGAAAATATTAAAAAATGTGTTACTCTCACAAAATAAAAATAATAGGTTGCTACAATATTTTTTTATAAAGTACTTTTACAAAAAAATAAAGAAATAATTGGTTTTAATACAATGATCTCAAAAAATTTATTTAAATATAAATATTATAAAAAAATCACTTGTTTATATAATTTTATGTAAGAAATAAAAAAACAAAATTATAATTTAATATATTAAATATAATCTAAAAAAAAATTAACACAACTTAGATTCATTTTGTTTTTATAGTTTTATTTAATATAAAGAAATTAATCAAAATCAATAATAGTTTGCTTATATGTTTCCAAAGAGAAACACATATTTTTGTGTGTCCCCACATGTTATAATTATGTACATAAGTGTGTGAATACTTTTCTATTAGAATAGGGTTCTATTGAATTTCCAACTTGAAGCCAATATAAAGTAAAGGGCATCTTGTTCATTAGATTCGAATCATGTTTTCTCATCTACAAACATATATATTTTCTATTCCATATACACATTTGTATTATTACATAACCAATTATAGGTTTTTATGTATATCATCATAATGTTTATTTTCTTTGATCTAAAAAATCTATCACATGTCTCGCATTGTGATATACCCAAGTAAAAAAAATTGACATTTTGTAGCCAATCAAACTAACAAATTAAAAAATGAATCACTCTTGAGTGGAGATATGTAAACCATAACCCACTATCAAAATATGTTTTTTTAATCCTAAAAAAATTGATACTAAACATTTTTTAGAAGTATTTATAACATGAATCCAAAAAATTAGGTTTCCTACTTGGTTATCTAAATCTGATAATGCCTAGAACTACAAATAACATTCCTTCCACTCCCAACACCAATAATGTTCGTCTAAATAGAATGAGATCTAAAAATATGTGAGAAATATTTTTTTAAATATCAATGTAGTGATCCTTAATAATAAAATTGTGTAAATAATAATAATAATAATAATAATAATAATAATAATAATAATAATAATAATAATTTTCAATAGCCAAAAACTATAATAAAATTTTATACAAAATATTTTTTAAATAAGTAAGCAAAAGTATTGAAAATAACATCAGTGCACCATGGTATAATCAAACATAATGTTATTATGAGTTCCTAATGATTCATTAGAACATGATAATTATAGGGATAGGTGTGTGAATCAAATTAGGGATTACAATAAAACATAGATAGTTAATGAAATAGAACACATATAGAAGGTAATGTAGATTATAATATAAGTTATATTAATCACACATATCAAGCTTAAATATGCATGAAGTAGACATTATTTAATATAACTATAGAAATAAACCAATAACATCTATCTAACTATGTGAATTGATAAATGACCATAGAGAGAAAATCATAATAAACTTATTTGAATATCCATTACAGAAATTATTAAAATATAGAACAATAGTTAACGAGCAATCCAATGAATCCAACATACTATTATAACTAGTTATTGATTATAATAATTACAAAAATCCCACTATTACATTCAATAAAAACATATATAGGTGTCCATCCAGTGTTTTTTCTAACTTCCTTGAGCTATTATTAGAGGAAAGATGCTTGAGATACAATTAGAATAACTATGTAACAATAAATCCAACATGATATATATTTATCACATACATCTAAACATGCCATTTTGCACTCATATTTACCCACTAACACTTTCCTAGAATTAATAGGTTGTCTCATCTTGAGACATCATATATGTAGGCAATCTAAGGACTATAATAATTGGACCAAAACAAAGGATAAAATAGTAGAAATCACAATAACCACCTGAGGTATTGTTTACTAGTTTTTACCTCATTCACACTACTTAACTACCATTTTAGGTTTCAACTAAGTAGTGTACTAGCTTAATACCCATGTGATTTTTAAATATACTAGCCCAACTTAACTAACCAAAACATCCACTAAGCAAAATTAAGGAATAAAACTTCAAAACTTTGAGATACATAATACCTAACTGGTAGGTGGTGACATGGGTAAAGTGGCCAAATATGAAGCATCATGGGATTTAGGATGAGAGGCTTCCAACACTTTGGGATGCACTATTTTATTATTGAATAAGGGATTGTATTTCAATTAGAGGAATGAATTTGGGGAAATTCACCAAACGTGAAATTACACTCTCTAAAGTAACTAAATTGACCTTGTAAGGTTGTTAGTCAAGTAAAAACTCATCAATAAGTCATAGTAGAACTCATATCCGTCCTTTTTAAATAATTAATGACTAGATTTCATCATCCATAGTGAGAGAAAATATAGATTTTGTAGTGGGGAGTTGATAAGAAATATCCTACTAAAGATTAGTTAATTTATCAGTATGCCACTATGCTTGAACTTCAGTGAATGTGCTTCATAGCACCTAGTTCTTCCATGTCTAAAGACTCAACATGAATATATCTCATGCACTACTAGAATCTTGATAAGTAACATACATATCCTTAGACATTGTGGCTAGATTGAGCATAATAGCCTTGGCTTTACTTCCCTTTGTAAAGTCATTATTTGCATCTCCCCAGATGGTGTCAATTTATTACTTCCAATCAAGAAACCATTAGCCTAATTGAGTCACTTATATTGAGGCTGCATTCAAAACCTATTTATATGATTCAAAAATATCAAAGAGAACCTTAATCTCTAATTTGATGGATTTACCATATGCCATGATTTGGTAGACCTTATGAATCTCCCACCAATCCTACACCAGTTGCATAAGGAGAAGAGGCAACTATTGATGATCTAAAATAACTTTACTAAGAATGACATATGAATACAATCTAGGACATAAATTCTCAATAATCACATTGGAATTATGAATGTTTTGCATCGATGTTTTGTTCTCCTTCTGCAATCTTCCCACCTATGATTCTAATGAAGTGGCTTTATATATGACTAATTCATGGAACACATTGGCTCCTTTAATCTACTTAACCAATGGTAACTATGATACATCTAAATAAGCCTCAATGGTAGGTGGTGCAAATTCCAATGATGTATTAAATGTAGTTAAAGGTGCCTATTGCAATGGTATGATTGGTAATAAAAATGTAGTGAATCTAGAGAGGGAGTAGGGACATCCCAAAGCCAAATGTTTTGGAGTGGTTTTTGTATGGGAATGTCTAAAATATTTTTAATGATAGTATATTATTGTTCCCTTTCTTTCGTGGAATTTGCTAAAGTGTCATTCACTATCCCATCATCATTTACCTTTTATGTTGCCTCAGCCTCATTAAACTTTGGTTTCTCATCAGTGTGATCCATATGCACTTTTTATGGTTGTTATTCCTTATCATGTGTTGTGATATTAGTATCCCCCATAATTTTATTCATATTTTCCTCATCATCTATGGAATTAAAATTCTTTGTTTCATCAATGAAGGTCTTCTATGTTACTACATCTTTTATGCCTTTTTTACTCTATGCCTTAGCTTATTTATCCTACTTCTATAAATCAACCTCCTTCATGATTGGTTGTGCTTTTAGTATCTCAATGGTCAAGGTTATATACTTAACCTCTATGTTTTCCTACACATCACCATCTTATGGTTTTTGAAGTTTTGATACATCGATGACCTATTTTGGAGCCTCAACTTCATCATTAGGGTTTTGGGCTATAATTTGTTAATGTTTTAATTTAAATTTCACCATATTATGATCCTCCTTATTCATTTTCCATTTATATTTGAATCACATTCTATGTATTGTGGCATATGTACCTCTCATGGGTATGATATTTCTCCTTCATAGTTTGTTACTCTACCTCTGTCTCCTTGGTATTCATGATGGGTTCATATTTAGATGAAAGAATAACTATACCTTAAAATATTTATTTGGAGATATATCTTTTCATATTAATACTAGTAAATAAATTAATTTGGTTATCTACATAGTCACATTGTTTGGTTTTTATGCCTCTTGTGTTGTAGCTAGGGTGACTCAACTTGCATTGGTTATTCCTCTATGGTTATAAATATTCTATCCTATGCACTAATGGTTAGGGATACCCAAGACTCCATTCATGTTATGTGTTGATGTAAAATATCCTAAGTGGGGATTTTAGGGAGAGGTGAAAATGGATACAATGGTGTTAAATTATCCAATTATTATGCTTCAAATAATTATACTTTGACTTGGTATGCTTATCTCCCTGGTCAATATTGTCGACTATAATAGAAAGAAGATATTTAGGTATGTCCACCCAAAGTTATTTTGGTACCTATTTTTACACTTGTACTATGTCCACTAATTTAAAAAATAAAAACTCCTTTTCCTTTTGATTATCATATAGATCACCTACCATGTCAACAAGCTTTACTTGATAGACCTCATGTTTATTGGTCCCCATTATTGGCAAGTCAAAAAGAGTTATAATTGTTGGCACTTGTGGATCATCCAACCACATATAAGTGCTACATGTTTTTCTCTTTGGTGTAGGAGGGATTGACTCTTAGTTAGTGATTTTATCTTTTCCTTATATGTTTGTGATGTGTTAGACTTGGTTTGCTACACTATTAGTATTGAAACACCTATAGGTACTATTTAGACTAGCATTACATGACATGCAACTAATTTTTTCTATCTACTTACCTCTTTTTAAGCCATCTACATATCAATTAAAAATGGAATAAGGGGACATATCATAGTGGGTAACTCATGTATACATACCATTATGTATTTTTAGAACCTGTTCACCATGGCATGTTGACCTAGATATTGTATTACATTAAGAAGAACTTAGGGATTGGATGCAATGAGATAAATAAATTATTCCCACCATGTAAAAAACTTCACTTGAAGTGTGAAGTATGTGCTCTATGGTGTCCAAATTAGATTCTTAAATATAATTTCAAGACAATAACTAAAATTTAGATGCACTTATTTTTCAAGTGATTTACACTATGTAAAAACTAAAAAGAGAACCAATAATTGGTATTGGAAATTTTAGTTCACTAAATTCAAGACTTTTTTGATGTTGGTGGTTAGCTCAAGGACCAAAAATTTAGGCCAATTGAATTCTTCCCTAATTTGAATTATGCGGTGAGAAATGTTAATTACCTCCTTAGTATACTACTTAACATTCTTAGTTGTTTGCCAATAGTGCCATGGGGTGTATGTTATGAAAACTTAAACTTATTCATCTATAATATCATTAAGGGGGTTCATTAAGATCCTTAAGTATAAGGTTCATGATTTTATGGTAGAAATGGGGTTGATTTGTATTTTTAAGCTTTGATCAATTTACCTTAAGCTAGAAAAATCATGGCCCATACCATCGTATCCTCATTGATGTAAATGGTAACATAATAGGATAGATAAATCTTTCCCTCATTATATCTCCTGAGTAATAGCTGCATGTTTTTGTTGAGGTCACTAAAATATTAGAAACTATATTAAACATTGACATATGTGTCATGGAAGTAATGTGGTTATGCCATGGTGAGGGGATGCATGTCTTGGTATGACTTTCGGATGAACAAAATTTTATCCATAACTTTGGTGAACTCTAAGTCATCCAAGTCTAAGAACTTCATTTTTCATATAACTAGCCCAATGCCCAAATACTCCTTCTATGATTCAATGAGATTTTTTATCATCTAGCAAAGATTAAAAAAATAACCATAATATCTTCTCAAAGTCTCATGTAATACACAATGCCAAAAATTATTGATTTTTTTGAAGGAGATGGAAAATTTGTAAAGATGACAAAAGCTCGATATGCACTAAGTGTAACAATCCAAAATTATGTATCCCACCTAAATTTTATAGCTTCCCACACACTCTTCTTCCCACCTTATCTTTAAATGTTCCTAACTACCATTTGAAATTGTATGTACATGCATTAAATAAAAAGAATCGTGTATAGTTGATGAGGCAAATTTATTGAGTTTATTTATCTTTTGATAGTGGAGAAAATATAAGAAATATCACATCACCCTATTTTACACATCTTAAACCTGATCATTACATCTATTATGTTGATCTTCAATCTAGTTTGGGATATTTATGAATCTCATCACCTACTTTATCATTAAGGGCCACATTTGATAATTAGTATTTATATCTGCCTAATATCCTACCATTATATGATCCTTAAACTTAATTGAATTCCTAAACTATCATTCAGAACTAATTATATCCTTTAGCCAATATATTCTTCTTTAATGGTGCTTTTCAATAACATTGTTCCTTATTATACACCCCTATAATTCTAAGAGATTGCAGTCTAACTTATGCACTAAAAAAAATAATAATTTCACTCCACTCAACATAATGTAAAATTTCATAGTGTCTTCTTTGTTGGTTTTGTTCCTATTCAGGTCCTTATTGCTGGTTATTGTAACTAGTTCTTGTTTTTGGTCCTATTTTTTGGTTCTTGGTCTAAAACTTTATTTGAGGTTCCAAGTCCTTGTAAAACCTGGGTACTTTTATTGGACTATGTTTGTGGTTTTAGGTCCCTGTAAAACCTGATTTTGATGCTGCTCTTTAGTAGGTTTTAGAACTGCTTTTCCTGGTGGTTGTTAATGCTTTATCTTTCTTGATTCTGTTAAAGGGTTTCGGGGTCCCTTCAAAACCTGCTTTTACCGTAATCTAAAACATAATGTAAAATAAATATTAAATTACATGGTGTGATTTAGCACCATATCATACTTGTAGAAGTGAATTATTAGTGGTAGGGTTTGATCCTACAGCCATTCACTTGTCTAGGTAAAATGGTGCCCTATAAATATCTTAAAACTACTATTCATGGTTGTGATAAGATAATGTATGTACCTTTCCATTTTATGTTGATCTTGCTTGAGAAATATCTAAACTATCATAAATTAATACCATTTGGTCTATCATAAACTCTTTAGTTCATAATTTCTTGTCATACGAGGCTTTTTGTCTATATTTATATACCTCCTATGTCTAAAATGCTTTATGTCAGTCTTCATCCATGTGATTTAGCTCTAGTAATTTATTTTTTAGTGATCCTTGATCACCCATGCACATAATGATTGTAATTTTTAGGCTCAAAATCACATACTTCATGGGCATGACCACTTATAACCCATAGACCATATAAAATGGAGTGAACACTATTACATACCTATAATGTGTGTGGTAGACCCATAGAAATACAAAAAGTCAATATTCCCAATCATCCCTTTAAACATCATAGATTTTAGTAAGCATCTTACCCAGTACCTTATTCACAACTTCAACTTTATTTTTATCTTTGGGATGATATTTGTACTTTTAATTCATTGGTGATATTATTTATAGTATTTTTCAAGAAATGTGTTCCTCTATCACTTACTAGTTTGATAGTATAACCAAACATAATAATGATATTTTCATATAGAAATTTGTATACATCCTTAGCACTACAATTGGGTGTTTTAATAGCTTCCACCCACTTCATAAAATAGTCTATCATAGTAATAATATATCTATCATGGCTAAATTTACTAGGTGGACTAATATGATCAATGAAATCAATTTTCCATTGCTCAAAAGGTTATTGTGATAGCATTGGTTGTAGAGGCTTTTTGTCTCTTTGGTTGAATTTACACATACTTTAACACATATCAAATTGTTGCACAAATTTATGCACATCTTGAAAGAGATAAGACCACCAAAGGCAACTCTATAAATCTTCCTCATAGTTACATCTCCTATGAAGCGATCCCCTAGTGTGTCTCCTTAAAAAATTATGAGCTTTCATGCTCCAATGCAACTCTACATGGCACTTCATCCTTGCCCAGATGACAAAAATATCCATTTATAATACTATATGTCAATACTCTAGTATTGAGTTACTTATCTATTTCTACATAATGTTCTAGAAAGATCCCTTATTCAAGAAATTTTGTGATATCTTGTAATTGTTCCAGGATCATAAACACACAAAATAGTTATGTGTCTAGAGACTCATTTGGTATCTCCTCTAGTTCCTTGCCATACTAAAACCTACTCAAATGATCCTAAACTACATTCTCTCATCCTATCTTAATATTTATCTAGAATTAAAATTCTTGGAATAGCATCAGGAAACATGAAATGCATCCTCCCAACATTTTCTTATTAACCAAGTATAAAAACATTTGATGATAAATGAATAACTCAAAAGGTGTATCCAAAATATTAGTGATGAAACTTATGAAGTGAAAACACCATAGATAAAGCTTCTTGTTCAGTTGTTGTATATATTTTATCTATAAAAAATAACTTCTTTCTTATAAAATGGATAGGGTGATTCGATCCAACCTCTCCTAGTTGTGCTAATACCACTCCAACTATGATTATAAATTAATATACATGTACATGAAATGGATTAACCTAGTTTGGGAAAACTAGGATCAATGTAGTCACTAGTCTTTTATTCAATTCAATGAATACTACTTTGCACTCTTAATCCATACAAACTGCACTCCTTTGTGTAATAATTTATTTAAAGTAGAAGATATGGTTGTATACCCCTTAATGAAATTATGGTAATATCTTGTATGTCTCAAAAAATATTACATCTCTATTTTACTTGTAGTTGGGGTCATTCTCATAATCACTACAATATTATCTTGATATACCATGATTCATTTAATGTAAACTACATGTCCTAAAATAAATCCAAATAGTACAAAAAATAAACATTTATTCAAATTGATAACAATTCATATCACCCTACGTCTCTCCAACATAAACCTAAGTTTAGATAGATGATTTTGAAACAAATAATGCACTACCCATTCATCTAATTGAACTTCAAAAAATTCATGGATAAAGTCCTTAGATGATAGCTCTAGAGAAAACTGTGTGTGCATTCTTCAAACCAAATTTCATTACCTTATATGTAAAGGAGCCCCATTCAATTTTGAAAGTGGTTTTGGCCCTATATTCTTCTATGACCAAGATATGATGGTATCCAATGAATATATATATGAAGTATTACACTTTATTCCCTATGACCACTTATAAAACCTCATATATAAATGGAATATAAAATGGACCATTGGAATAGACTTCATTCAAGATGTGATAGTCTCTAAAATTTTAAATATCTCCAGTCTTCTTTAGTTACACCACCATGGAACTAACCCAATCAACTTTCTCTACAAGAAAGATAATACTAGCTTATTTCATATGATCTAACTTAGCTTTCACTTTAAGATTCATATTTGGATTCAATTGATAGGTTATTTTCTTGATTGGGTGTGTGTACCCCTTCAGATCAATATGAATTTCCCCTAAGGATGGGTCCACACCCTTAATCTCTAAAAATTTTATAAGGAAGACATCTTACTAATCACTTAAGAGATACATAACTTATGATATGTCTTCATGAGACCAATAATCTCCAATATGTGCTAACCTAGGAATTTCTTATATTTTAATATTCCCCACCTATTCCTTTAGTGGTTTTTGATAAATGTTGTGTTCACCTTTATGAATTGGGTCACATAGTATCTATTAGGATTGTCACTCTAAAAAATTGATATGTCACAACTTTTATTCCTATGTATGCTTTGTGACTAGATCTAGAAGTGGATTAACTTCTCATTTGAGCTCAAAGAGATAAAATAAATTTATGTAATCCTCATCATATGAATTATACATCCAATCATATTGATCTTGTATCATATGGAAAGGTTGAATGATGATTTTTTCCTTCCCCTTTTCTACTTTATGGGTCTATAATGCATCATTTAAGTTGTAGGCTATGATTTGTTATGAAGATGACTCTTGGTCATATTGTCTAAGTCCTTGGCTCTCCCATGACATAGAAAATTATTTAACTTATATAATTATTGGTGTGTTCAGGTGTTGTCATATTAAAAAATAAACATTTGAATGAATTCACTTTGGACCTATGCCCAATGTTTCATCTCTCACTTGCACTCTTAATGTATGTACTAACCATTTGGGAAAAGATCTAGTGTGTATTTAAAAACATGTACCCAATACTTTAGATCCATAAATTATAAAATATATACTTTGATACATTATTAAATATGAAGCTATAGATGGTCTTCCTCTTTCAACATTGTCCAATATTTTCTAACATTATCTGGTAACTGGAACCATGCTAAAATTATTTTTCATCATCCCGTATTAGTTACTTATCATAGTGAATTGACCACTAGTTCATAGTAATCCATTTCATTGCATAATTGAGATCCTCACCCTTTGGTCAATATTTAGTACATGTTCTTATAATCAAAGGATAAAATGGTTGACAACCTCAATGGAAAAATATTTAGGTATTTGGTGTTATGTCATAAAGACCATCTAAATATGGTGTATCTCATGATATACCTTAACCCAATTGAGTATGTGTGTATAAACATCCAAAATCAATGAATAAGTTATATCCCATGATAAAATTCTTTCTAAAGTCAGTTATATGTAATCTTTATTTGGGTGACCTATCTGGTATAATAAGTCTATATTAGACCAAGTTGGCAATCATAGAGACATAGATTGCACATCTTCTAATTCCAATTGTGGAATGTATATGTGATTTAGCATAGTCTTGTAAATCATATGTTCCTTTCAAAGAGTTTGTGTTTAGGTATTAGTGTTATCATAGAGAAATCTATATTCAGTATCTCATAGAGCTTTTTGTTTATCTTTTGCATTCACTTTCATCCAACTACTTTTCCCATAAACATATGGTAAATCAAGCTCTTTGGGTATGAAATATGGTTTTTTCTCACATTTATTTAATGGAATTACTATGATCTTATCTCCCTGATGATCTTCTAATTGATTCATCATCATATTTATGGTCATCTAACCATTATACACCCTTTATTTTCTAGCTAATACAAGGCAGTGAATCTCTTCTGTCTTCATGTCAATAACTTCAAAGTCACCACACAGACTCAACACTATAGCTTTTATTTCTACATACTTTAGACATATAATATGTTCAACTCATACATAGTCTAAAATGATCTGAGTGACAGGACTATAGCTTGGTGCAGGTCCCTCGATAGCTACTTATGTTGATCTCAGGATCATGTTAATGGTGTTGCCAAAATTAAAGATTGCATTAGGTATTTCATAACCTACCAACTCGATATCGATCCTAGAATCAACATCCCAAGGTTTTATATTATTAACATACCATATCATTTTATATGTTTGTTTTTGGAATTTATGTGCACATTCAAATAAATTATGGAGTAGATTAGTGATATTCTATGAAATGTCTTTGTTATGAAACATATTGAGTAACTTCATTGAATCTATCAGGGTGATGATAACACCATCTTGTTTCATAATGTGCACTATCTATCAATACATCTATGTATCTATAGCCACAACATCATCTTTGATAGTCTCATTTTGTTAGATTATTTTCAATATATATGTAACTTCTCACATTAGTCTTTTCTTGGTGGCTAGTTCAAGATATTTTCCTTTCTGAGACTTTTTCATCCCGTGATTGTATGGCATCTCTAGATTATAAATCCTTGTTCTACATGTTGTTTATTGGTGAATAATTATGTAAAATCATATTCTTTGGGTTGTGCATTAGTCATGTTCAGATTCCTTATTTCCTTATCAATTCATTATTTTTCCAAAACTAAATAGTCCTCT
Source organism: Torreya grandis (assembly GCA_037957365.1). NCBI lineage: Eukaryota > Viridiplantae > Streptophyta > Pinopsida > Cupressales > Taxaceae > Torreya > Torreya grandis. The sequence goes on from JARHVA010002973.1 coordinate 355,603, forward strand.
ATGTTATATTGATCTAAAACTCTACAGTAGGAATAGTAAGATTTTCATTGAGGATGTGATGGATAATTCCTCTATACATGATTAAATTATCCACACAAGTACCACTAAATTAGAGGTCATTGTGAATTATTTCCTCTACCTTCTTATGTATTTCCTTGATATGCTCCCCTATATTTACCTCTAAATCTTCCTTCATTTACTTGGAATCCCTAGCCATTTGATTTTTATATCCCAAATCTCCTAGAAGCCTATTATGCATTCCAAATTTACTATTGTATGCCATCATACCCACCATATTGGTATTGAGGAATTGATGGTGCTCAATTTTTTTTAATGCCTAAGAAATCATAGGATTCCACTAAGAGGAAGATTGGTATTACATTGTTGGAGGTGTCCAAATTTGAGATGGAGTTATCTAATATTGAGATGGTAGTGTCCAAAAATCCATACCTACATATTTATATTGTGGTCCCTTTGGAATCCATGGTTCACCCATCTGTGTTATACTTATCATGATAACTTCTAGACTAGGAATTATTTTAGTTTTAATAGTTGTTTGTTATGTAGCAACTACAAACACATTCTTTTTAATATCCTCCTTTAGTTCCTAGAGAGATATATAACTTTTATCATCATGATTAGGTGACTTTCAAAAGTTACAATACAAAGTATATGGATTGTTGACATGTTATTATAGGAGATGGAAGTGAGATCTCACATGCCCTACCACTCTGCATATTTCACATAATTCTATTTTGATTCTTGGGCACTCATTATTGTGATTACCTTCGTTGCCACACTCTATACACCATAGACCACACTTATACTTGTCTCCTCCCTCTTGATATTAATCCATCCTTATCAAGAGTGTTTGTAGATTTTTCTCTATTTTTGAGGTTAAATTCAAAGTATCACCATAATCTTTGATCTATTTGACCCTAATCATAGTTGCTCATTCATATGTCTTGGTGTTAAATTATGTCTAAGCAATGGTGATTTGTATTCTAGTTCATTGTCCTTCCACAAACCAATCCTCACTTTCTCTTTATCTTCTAGAGAAAAATCTACTTTATTCGTCACATTAGATAATATGAAATCATATTCAAATATGGTCTCTTTTACTCCCTATAAAATTTATTTCAAATCTTGTATAGTTTGACCAAAACACTTATTGATCTTAAATTATATGATAATAAAGTCCTTTGCCTATTTTAGATCCACTTGATTAACCTATCTATGATATATGAATTCAATGTGTGACCACATTAATCTTTAGTTATTTTTAACTTCTTTGTTAAATCATTGGTAATTCCTTTGGCTTACCACTTCATGTTGTAGGTGATAAAGTACTATTACAGGTCTATAGACCCATAATAGGGTACCAAATTGATAAGGGACCCTAAATGAGCCACCATAATATTATTTCTCATAGGTTTTATAATCAATTGTTGAATAACTAGAATCTATGACTTTTATGAAATTGAGGGGAATAACTGAGCTTTCAGTGATTACCATATCCCTACTCGTTATACTGATGATGTAATCTCTTATGTATCCCTATCCTCTTCTTCTTTCAAGATCTTGATTTTTGTGAGAAACTCCCTTAATTATGTAATAATTATGGGATATGTCTCTATCAAAGCTAATGATTTTATATTCTTCTTCTACTATTCAAAAAAACTACGTGTGACTTCATGATGTGCTACCTTTTGTGCCTAGATACCTTTTGGGGGAATATTCTTTTCCAATATTTGTCTTCCAAAGTGGTATTGAAATTACTAAAATTCTAAAAAAAGGCTTGGGGGATGTGTGATCCCATGGTGAATGGTTTTTACCTCCAACAACATATCTCTTAAAGCTTGAACTTGTGTTATGTCTATGATTATATCACAAACATGTTTCTCCTCCATGGAATACTCTTCTATATGTCTATGAAATCTTAACTACCTAGTCTACTTCTAAAATTTTTTCTTCCTATTCCACTCTTTCTTGATCCTCCTCATCTTCATGTTCCCTATCCAAACTAATCCCAAGCTCCTTACTCCTCCTCTCATCACCTAGTTATTCTTCCCTTCTCTCTTTCTCGCTCTTGTCTTCTATGCTACTATAACTCCTATTTTTAACTTCTTAGGTCTCATTCTATTTATTCCACTATTTTTATTATTGTAGATCTCTTTCTAACTCTAGAGTCTTATTTTGGTTTTTATCCTCTTAATTATCCATTTTGGATTCAGGATCAAACTCTACATTTTTTATTGTCTTACCATTCACCCTTATATCACACACATTCCCATGGTATTAGAAATGATTACTCCATTCTAATTAGAATTGGAACCATGGAATTTTCTAGAGCCAACATCTTAACTAAGAAAGGGTGTTGTTACAAAAATTTGTCTCTAATCAACCTACTAAATATATCCTTTACCATTTCAAATTTTATTTACCCTTATAATATGAACTTAGTTATCTATCCATTGATGGTTTCAATTATCCAATGATTGATAACATGAGTCTATTTATTTTCTAGGTTTTTTAGACACTCTATCTTCTCTTCAGTATATATAGTAACATCTATAGATCTAAATTATAAATAGTGACATTCCAATCAAGCTAGCCAAGTAGCTAATAGCTTAGGAAGTTCACACTAAAATATTTAATAAGTCTCTCCATAGATATGTTCTTATACTATTTATATCATGGTATACCCTATCCTTTGTGATTCCTCCTCTATGACTTTATGAATATTATGTTACAACCAAATTTACACTTCTCTTTGACTAGATAACCATTGCAACATCTCCTTAGAAAATGATGTTCCATACTCACTGCACCATTTTTAGTAGAGGTTCATCATGATTCATCAGAACTTGCTAATTATAGGGATATTTGTGTGAACTAAATTAGGAAGTATGAGAAAACATAGATAATTGAAGAAATAGAAAACATGCATAAGATAATGTATATTATAATCTAAGAAGTTGTATTAATCACATAGATCAAGCTTAACTATGCATAAAGTAGACATTTAATATAAATATAGAAAAAAACCAATTAGATCTATCTAAATATGTGAATTGATAAATGACCATAGAGATAAAACCATAGGAAACTTAGTTGAATATTCATTATAGAAATGATCAAAACATAGAGAAATAATTATCGATCAATCCTTGTATTACAATGAATCCACCATAATAGTAGAACTAGCTAATGATTATAATAAGTCTAATAACCCCACTGTTACATTCAATAAAAAGATATATATGTGTCTATCTATTGTTTTTTTCTAACTTTCTTGAGTTATTCTTAGAGGAAATATTTTTGAGACATAATTAGAATAACTATATAATAATAAAGACAACATGATATCCATTTGTCACATATGCCCAAACATGTAATTTTTAACTCATATTTACCCACTAACACACAATAATTTATCTAAATATAAATATTAATTTAAGAAGTAGATATTTAATTTGATCCACTTGCAATGCCATGATTTTATTTTATTTAAAATAATTTTCAGTTAGGCAAGTAATAGTATTCAAAAGAACCTTAGTGTAACATATATCCAATCAAGAAAGTAATAGTATTCAAAATAACACCATTGCAACAAGATTTAATTGAACATTCAATGTCATGATTATATTTTATTCAATATGTTTTTTTATTATGTAAGTCATAGTGTTCAAAATATCCACAGTGTAGCATATATTCAATAAAGCAAGTAATAGTATACAAAAGAGCACCATTGCAACAAGATCCAATCAAACATGCAATGTCATGATTATATTGTATTCAAAATATTTTTTAATTAGGAAAGCAATAGTATATAAAATAACCTCAGTGTAGCATATGTCAAATAAATCAAATAAAATTATTTAGAATAACACATTGCAGTAAGATCCAATCAAACACAAGTGTCTCTAAACATAAATTTTGAAATAGATGTTCAATATTGAATGTTTCCACTATAAATATCATGATTGCATGTGTGTAGATTTGAAAATCCAAACAAATCCATCAAAAATTGTAAATTATCTAGTTTCTAATTAACATGTCAAGCCTAAAAATACACTAATAATATCATAATTTTTATATCTATACTGAATATTCAAACTTATACAAAAGGATCTTCTAGCTATCAATAAAAAAAATTAATCAAAAAATTAATATTTAATTTATCTTCTATCATTTGTCATTTCAAATTCAATATATCCTCTAGTATTGTAATTTTAAACTAATATGAATGAAAACATCTAGTTGTTAATTAAATATTCAATATTCACACACATATAAATGAAAATATTAAATTGGTAGTTAACATTACAAAAAACAATAGTAAATCAATTTGAAAAAATATCCAATTTTCAATTAACATTATATTCATAGATGTGTTAACATAAGTATTAAAGAAAAATTTAAAAAAATATCTAATATTTAACTAACATTCTAGTCATAGATGTATAAATTAACTTTTATTCATAGAGGTATAGAATAGAAATATCCAATTGGTAGTTAATATTTTAGGAAATCAATTTTAAAAAATATACTTGTTAATTAAATATGAAAATTTTAAATTGTCTATCATATGCCATAAAACCTAAATCATTACTTGTAGGAGCATAATAATATATAGATAGTATAGGATGCTTTAGAAGTTTTATCACATCTTCATTTCAAATTAATATTATTTTTGTAAATAATTTCATCATAATCCATTTTTCTCAACTAAATTTTTGATCTTGAGTGACCTCTGTGGATACAACAAAATTATCTTCAAAAACATCTTTCTTGCTAGGATTGTTTATAATAGTGTTTGTAGTGTTATATGTAAATTGAGAATCTACTCAAATCGTATCCAAATTATTAAAATCTATTTATTTTTTATCAAAATTATCTACATCTAAGAAAATAGAGGACATTCCTCCACTTTAGCTTGTATTAATTTTGCTGTGATTTTTCTATGTTTTTATAAATATTAGATGATGTCCAAAATGCAAGTTAAAATTGTGCAAATATAATAGTTATAAATTGGGTCTTCATTCCTCTTGGTTGAAAGTGATTGTTGTTTATTTCTAATTTTTCTTTATTTTTAAAACTATATTTTATATTATTAATCCATCTAAATCAATAAAAAAACAAGTGTTTTTTAGACACTACAAAAAATAATAATATTGAGATTCAAATGGTAATTCATTTTATTTTATGAAATTTAATAGAGAATTGAAAATAATTGAAAACAACAAATAAAAAATAATATTGAGATTCAAATGGAAGTAAAATTATATTAGAATTTAACAATTAACAAAATTATTGAGACTCAAATGAAATTATAATTTTTTTTATTTTAAAAATAAAATAAAAAAGAATTGAAAATATAATAATCAAATAATTTTATTTTTAAGCCTATAATTATATTTTATATGAATATATTGAAAACCACATGTATAAAAATCAAACTAAGATAAAAAAAAAATTATCGAAGTTTTGTCAAGTGGTAATTAGTTTTGAATACCTTATTGGGAACCAAAAGTGGTAGTTGATGGTGTTTTCTTTGGTGTAGATATTGTGTTCATTACCACCAATTGCATTGCATCTTGATAATCAGTTGGGTATTTCATTATGTCATCATGATGTTCAATAGAGGCACTTTTTTCTATTTGGTTTGAAGTTGTGTTTATGTCTAGTTCTTTTACGAACATCCTTGATTGCAATGTCTCAACCAATTTTAATAATCATACCAAAAAATGATTTTATTAATTATATGAAGATGTGGGACTATTTTATAAGAGTAATTTTTCTTTATTTTTGATGACTTCCCTATATTTTTTGTTAGATATTTTTAGTATTTTTTTAACACCATCACCTGATTTATATTCCTAGCTATGCATATTATTGAAGCTCTTTTTCATTTTATTATTATTTTTATTACATTTGTCCCATAATAAAGAATCAAAATTGGGATGAGTTTGTATTTCATTTATTAATCATGTGATCCCAAAAATTTATTGATCTCTCAAACATAAATGGATGCTCTATTATAAAAATCACAATACATATTGGGTGCACAATATCTAAAGGATTTGTATATGACTAGTCAACTTATATGGCCACTCCTTACTATACCATGTTACTTGCATTATGAATACAATATATGCCATAAATCACTAAGAATTCTTGAAACCCACCTTCACCATTTATAATTTTGTAACATCCTTCATAAATGTTTTCATTAATTTTTTTAATTCTTTCCATGTAGATGTGAAAAAAATTATAAATAAGTGTGCATCAACCATTAGAATAAGAAAGATACAAACACAAACCATTACACTAAATCCAATGTAGGAGATCATATCTATAATATCACTTTTTATAATTATGGTTACAATATTATATAAATAAAAAAAATAACTTCTAGACTAAGGGGAGGGAGATGTTATTTTAATCATGTTAAAATTTTGCTCGATTAAAAAAGAAAATAACTTTGGCATGTGAACTCATATGTATTTTTATCCTTCACCTAGGTGCTAGTACTAAAAGATGATATATACATTTCCAGAATGTTTAACATCTTTTTAAAAAATGTTTCTTTATCTATTTTTTTCAAACTCCCCTTCCTTAATGCCATATTTTTCCTTTTGAATTTTCCTTTCCAATCTCCAAACTATTGAAAAATCTTAAAAAAATGGATTTCATCAATATCAAACTTTTCCACAACATTATATGCAGTGTAATCTATGAAAGCAACTTATTTTGCATTCATAATTTGAAATAGTGTATGATTTTTTCCCTTGCAATTATTTCATACTTTATTCTTTTTTAATATTCATTTAAATTTTTTTTATTTAACCCCAAGGTTAATGGATTTTCTTAGCCAAAATTTTCCATATATAAATTTATCTACAAGTATGTGTAGTTATTCTGCAGACATACCCCTTGTTCCTCTGGAAAAAATTATTGTTATACTATTAAGTAAATTCAGATAAAACTATGGAACATAATATTTTTTTATATGAAATTAAAATCCACCATTTGTATATATATTAAAACAAAACACCTATTTTTACCATATATCATCTGAAAAGAGGAGCTACAACAACTTATCATTTAAGTTGTCTAGTTTTACTTTTTCAATAATATTCAAGATTTATTTTTCATAGGCTTGAATCATGACATAAAAATAGTGAGTTAAAAATGTATTTAAAATAAATTTCTTAATTTTATTTCAGTTTAATCATAAATTTTAAATACCTTCCAATTTTATGTATTTTCATGACTTATACTAGGTGGTTGTGATCTTCTCTCTATGATCTAAGTTGATCTTACTTTCTATAGTTTATTAATAAAGTTTGTACAATCCCATATCTTATTTTCCATGTTTTATTTTTTATAAATTTTTATTATGTTCTCTATTGTGTCCTTGTTTGATACAATATGATCAAACCTCTATTTGATCCTATCATGTATAAACATAAAACTATGGTTTGCCAACATAGTTTTATGTGCTTCAATGGTATGTTGTCCATTGATAATGTAGAAATGATCATATGATCCTAAAAGTATTGATTGAACTCTACATTTATGATTTCACTATTTTTATGAAAGGTAACGATCTTTCATCCCTTTTAAGAGGTGTTGGTTACATAACATTGAGCTAACTATTTGATCAACACTAAATTTATCAAGATATAGGCACTAGTATTTATAAGGTGCTTGGTGACAATGCTCAATTCCAATTTTGAAATATTTTTCATTGAAAAAAATGTTTAATCTCTTGATTTTTTGAATACTTACTCTTTTTAAATCCTTTTTTAATTTATTTTAAAGTGTTCATTTCTCATGTTAAGTGTTTTAAATCATATAAATGTGATATTGAAGTATATTTTTCTAGGTTAGCCATGTTTTACCTCTTCATAAAAGTTAAAAAAAAATTATATGGAATGTTATTTTACCAAATCAATATTCCATATTTAAGTGTTGAACAATAAATGAAGTAAATCCATACTGATAAATCCTTTTTAATACAGTCACAATCCCATTGCAAATGTTTTGGTTATTTTCTACACCACATTTTTTAGAATCTAGATAAGGTTCTATTTTCCAACCATAAAATAACAATAATACCTTTGGAGTTTGGAAAAATAAACCATCCCACTTTTTATATACAATTCTACCTCTAACTCCATTTGAATACTTTGGCATGAATGTTTAGAGTTATTTATATATTCCACTTGAACATAAATCAGATTATCAAAAATACATTTCATCCTTAACACATTTTCAATGGCTTCATTTTTCCTTGATATTAAATGAAATAACCACAAGTCATTGTGGTATTTATCTAGATAACATATCTCTATAAACCACTCTTCATCTCATCTCTCCTAGTTAATATAAACATCTATGAACAAAATATTTCTATATGAGATATGGCAAATTAGAGCCATTATTTCCTACAATAATATAATTAAATGTTGAAGTTAAATAAAACACATAATTATTATTATTATTATTATTATTATTATTATTATTATTATTATTTGTGAAAAATATTTTAATAAATTAGCTTATCATAATAAATAAGTTTCAATAGTGAACTATAGAAAATCAAACTAATTACTAGACATATTTAATACACTTTTTTCCCAAGTAAAATAAAAAATAATTCAAAGAGAGAATAAATTAATTATGTCTACCAAAAAATAAAGTCAATAATACATGTGGTTATAAAATGATTGAAAGATTATGGATGTAAAAAAAAAGGTCTACCAAATAATCATAGTGGATGAAGGATCTACTTATTCAATATACTAATGACACTTATTTTCACTATGACCATAATGTTTCACATTTATATTGTGAGGTCGACCACTCTAAGATATCTTAATATTAAATATTTTTAATATAAAACTTAGGTATTATATATGTCTAATTATAACTTAATTCAAAAATGCATGTAAGGCATTTTAAGCATAGTGAAAATAGGATGAGTGACACTTATTTGTACTATACCTATAATGGTTCACATTTAGAGTGGGTGTGCATTATAATATATTTCTTAAGATTGATTCATTTTGAATATGATTCAGGTATAGTGAAAATTGGTCAATTGAAACTTTTTTTCAATATGAACATGATGGTTTGCATTTAGAGTGGGTAGCCATCCATTCTAATAGTTTATTATGAGGGATTCATTTTGAATATAAAACTTAGGTGTTATATATAAAAATGATTAAATTTAACAATACATGTGATCTATTGTAGACATTGTACAAATAAGACAAGTAATTTTTTTTATTATGCCTATAATGGTTCTCATTTAGAATGGATGACCACCCATTATAAGAGACTTTTAATTATGGATTCATTTAAAATATAAATCTAAGGTATTAGGTCTAACACCCAAAAAATTTAAAATCACATGCAAGTGACACTCATTTTCACTATACCTTCAATGGTTCACATTTACAGTGGGTGGCCTCCTAATTTATAAACATTCTCATGTTGCAATCATTATTAATACAGAACCTAGATCCAACAACAAAATAATTCAAAAATACATGTATTCCATTTTAGTCATTATAGTGTAAATACATTTATAAAATAAATATTTCTCAATATGGATTCATTTTGAATATAAATTTTAGGTGTTATGTCTAACAATAACAAAATACATTAATTCACATAAGTCATTTCATGTATAGTCCCAAAAGGACAAGTAATATTGCTTTAATCATTCCTGTAGTAACTCTCATTTTATATTGGGAAAGTGACCCTATAATATAATTTTTGGGATGATTTTATTTATAAAATAAAGCTTAGGTCTTAGTTATAACATTAAATAAATTCAACAATACATGTAAGTGACACTTTTATACACTATACCTACAATGGTCCACATTTACAGTGGGTAACTTCCCACTGTATAAAAATTTTCATGTTAGATTCATTTTAAATATGAAACTTAGATTTAATAACAAAATAATTCAACATAACATGTAAGACATTTCAAGCATCATGCAAATAGGGTGAGTATGATTCTTTTTAGTATCCCTGCAATAGTTCTTATTTAGAGTGGATGACTTAACATTTTAAGACCTTTATCATTATGGATTCATTTTTAATGTAAATCTTGGGTTTAGGTTTAACAACAACAAAATTCAACATAACTTGTAAGCCATTTTCAGCATCATGAAAATATGATGAGTATGATTTTTTTCACTATCATTAAAATGGCTATTATTTAGATTTAATAGCTTCCCACTCTAAGAGATTTCTCAAAATGGATTCATTTAGAATATAAAGCTTATTTATTAGTAAAAATAGGACAAATGACCCTTTTTTCCATACACATCCAATGTTTTACATTTAGAGTAGGTGGCTACTCACTCTAAAAACATTTATAAGATCTAAAAATAAAGTAATTCAAAAATTTAATTATTACAGGGATAATATAAATAGGTTGATTGACACTTGTTTGCACTATGCCTACAATGGTTGTCATTTACTATTTCCATAAGATCTTAAAATATAAAATTTTAACAATAGTGTACATGTAATTTTTAAATTTAATTTTAAACTTTATAATATTAAATTGTAATAATTTTCACATAAGCTTATACTAAAATAGTTATAATAAACTTTATTTATATAAATAATAAATTATTATACCAACATTAAATTTTAACTATTATTTTTTACATATAGGTAAGAAATGGGTTTTAAATGATCACTTAAATTTTACATACCAAACTAGAAAAAGTAAAGAAATACCTATAAAGGAATAACCAAAACTAGCATCCCACTAGATAACCTACAAAAAACCACTAGAACCCACATATAACCTAGCAAAAAGTAGTAGAATACTCCAAATAGAAAATAAAATAAAAACTAACCAAATAATAGAACATGAACTCATGACTTTAGTCTTCTTGGTCCTTGAGGTTCCCACTTAGTCCTCCTTTTGTCCGCCCTCCTTCCTCATGTATCCCCTAGTTTTATTGTAATGACCCTTTGTTTTGGCCACCTACAAAGTGTTATGAGGGTCTACCTTTGACTCATCCATCGTCGTCTTTTTCTTATTCCCCAACCATTACACTTACCTTGAGCTTCCTATTTTTATTTGATCAACTAGTGCTCCTCTTTAAACACCCTTTTAATATTGAAGTTAAGCATACTGAACAACTTTTTCCAAACTTCTCCTCCCCTACTGCCCACATTGGCTTTGGTTGGGATGACTTCCCTGATGGATTTGATGTCCTTTCTAATTTATTTAAAATACTTAATCTATATTTGTATTATCCCCTCAAGGTCCTTTAGTTTTTATTTGAGGTTCCAATTAAACCCTTCCTCTCTTTAAATATTTGACCCCTACATATCCCCTTTCATTTCTTCAATATTCTAAGGAGCGTTAAAATTCTTAGCCTCACCATTCTCCTAGGTTGAGTCAATGGCCTCACTACCAAATTTAAAAAGGGCTTAATATTGTAAATTAGTTGGGGAAGGATCCTTTTTATCATTCAACATGATAAGCTTCTTTTTGACCCTCTTCAAGTCCTTGTTCTTCATTTTCCTCATAATTTGAGCAATGATTTCCTTGGAATCTTTAGACTCTTTTTTGGAAATATTCGTAAAGTCATTTGACTCCTCCTTATATAGTCCCTTGGGATCGCCCTCCTCCTCAATATCCACCTTATTATTAATCATAGGCTTAGCCCCCTTGAATAGCAACATAATGAGTGTCTGGTGAATAATGACATTAGAGGTGTTACCTTTGTAAGACTCCATAGTGTGTTATAGAGATCTTAGAAAAAAATAAGCTAAGAAAAGAGTTTTTTTTAAATGGTTAAGTAGAAGAAAATGGTGAGAATGCACCACCATTTTTCCCTTCTAAATTCAGATACCTCATGATTTTTAGATAGGCATTCAGCCATGGATATGATATATTTTCTCTCCAAAATCATTTCTTCACTTTCTTAGCTAATGCATCATCCTTGAATAAGGTTTTGATGAGTTTTACCCTATGACATTTATCGTTATGGGCTTTAATGAATTATTAGGAAATGACAGTGATAGATGTGATACTATCCTTTGAAATTTATATTCCAAACCCTCTTATGTGGACCACCTTATTATTCAAAGCTTTAGGAGGATTGAAAAAAACTTGGGGTCATAGCTAGTGACATGTTCCATGTACACGATGAGCCCTCCTCTTCATAGAATTTAGCATATTAGATTATTTTTGATGTCCATCAAGAATATGGGTTCATTTTTATTTGGTTTACAACCCATATTCTTAGCCCTATAAAATATTTTAGAGTTTTCAACCAAATCAACCTTGTTGCAATGACTTATCTCAATAATGGGTTTGTAATAGCTCTATTGATATTAAATGTTAACTATTATTATAATACACCTTTATTATAATAATAAATGTTATTATTAGAAGTTTAAATCTAAAAATTAATATTATTTTAAACATAATAAAATAATCATTTCAATTTTATATATAAATTATTTGATTTTTTTTGTAATTTACTATAATGTTAGATGTTATTAATTAAATGTATATTATTTAAGTTATATATTTGTAAATCACCACTAAATTGAATATTAATAATTTTTAATAATATTCAATATAAATATTATTGTAACCTATTATTATTATTAATTTTTTTTACTTTATTAAGCATATAGACTAATAATACAACATATTTTTAATTTTTTTACAATATTAAATGTAAATTAATATTGACTTAAATAATTTAAAATTTTATAGTATTAAATAGTATAACATTTTGTGAACTCTTATTATAATTTTATATTTTAATATTTTATATTAAAATTAAGAATTACATGTGCATCAATATTAAATGTTAATAAACATTTTTATAGAAGTAAACATAATATATTATTTTACCATGTTTTTTTATTCAAGTTAAAGGGGGGATTTTTTTGAACTAGGGTCTTTATACCCTAGGAGAAGAACAAACACAAAAACATCAATAGTCTAATCAAGACCAGTCAAGAAAATAAGACCAACTAGGTCTTAAAATAGCTAACAAAAACATAGATATAACCATATAATAACTAAGGAACTAGTCTAAATCTAAGCTACTAGAAACATCCTCCAAGCAATCTTTCATCTTTTTTAGGTTCATATCAATTTATAGCAATAAATTTTCATGGTATATGTCATATTGGGATCCATTATTCTACCCCTTCTTACCCTTCCATTTAGCTATAACACTGGGCTAAAAAAGCTCCTTGAGGTGAGCTCACAAATTTTCAACATTTTGTATTCCTGCATACATTGCCACTTTGCTACAATTAACTAAAAAACTAATGTTATTCTAAAGATTCTCATTGACTTGTTCTAATAGCTCCACCCTAGAGGCTAGATTATAAATTTAATTGTCTTCCTCCCTACTTGATAAGATTTAAGTCATCCTTGCATTTTCCTATTAAAGAATGTTAACCTTGCCCTTTAGCTCTATGATTTCACTCATAAACCACTGCATGATATATTTTTGGAGGTTGAGTTCTTCCATAATTTTGTCTAAGCTCTCTTTGCCTTTGAGCGAGGTGACCAAATTATTAAATGCCACATTCTGATCTTTTTGATTTAAAGAAGTATCCCCTTTTTCTAGGTGAATATACATAGGCTCCCTAATCCCCTTCTCCTTCTCTTCTACAATCAAATTTTGATCGGGTTTGCTTCCCTACTCCACTTCCTTCCAATTCTCCCCTAGATCCTCACTATCCTTTTCAACATCAATAATGTACTCCACTCCCTTATTATTTTAAAAATCTTAAAGACCCTAGTACGCCTATTTCCCCTAGCTCCCTTGGCTAGGCTCTATAGGATTTGAAGCACTTAGAAGTCTTTTCTTTATATTATCCCATTATTTTTTGTTTTTTACATCCTCCTTGACACTAACATTATCCACAAGTCTCTCATTATTCCAAGAGACCTTGTTTAGACTCCCAAGATACTTTATCCACACTTTTGTAATTTTTCTAATATCAACAGGCCCCTCCTCAAGCTTTTATTTATAAGTCTAAGGTATTTTAGGTATGATTTGATTTATGGATTTGAAATAATTGAAAATTAGGTAGATCACTCCCTCATGTCTAGGAGTGGATTAATTTCTATGTTTAAATTTAAAAATTAACACCTACATATATTTTAGGATAAAAAAGGAAGACTAAAGGGCACACCGTGCTTGAAATAATTTAACATTCTAAACAGGGAGCATCTAACTACATTGTATCTACCTTCAAAGGTGATGTACTATATTAAATGGAAGGCTAAATCTATAAATGACATGGGTAAGGATTCCCTATCAAAACCATTGTTTAGGTACTCTAGTTACTCACCTTGCTCTAAAAAGGCCTCTTTATCTAATTTGAAGTCTCTCAGCATATAATAGCTCTTCATTTCCTCAATCACCAGTCTAATCACATGGGAAATGATTTCCTAAATAATTTATATATTTACTCAATTTATTTCCACTATTATATCCTCTCATTCCTTTCAAACAATACTAAGAAATGCCTATCAAAACCTTCAATCTTCTACATAAAACCCACAAAGCCACCCACTTGCAGAACCACCTAGACTCTTTCATTTTTCCTAACTTTCAATTCTAATTTTGGTTTAATTATATTTTTCAATATAATTTTATTACCCTCATAACCACTCCCACTATTTTTTATATCAAAATTCACCCAAATGAACCAGGAGGGACTATCGTTGGTTGATGTATTTTGGTCATCTAAAATTTATTTTAGCATGTCTAGAAGCTTCTCCTTTGAATCCCTAAAATTAACATCCAAGTAAATGATTCCCCAACTCACCTTAGGACCACCAAAGAATCATCTAATAATTAGAATATTTTCCCATATGCATAAGATTAACAACATTATTATTTCCTTTATTTTTAACCTTAAGTAACAACTCCCTAGGGAGATCTTCATTGCATATCTAAGTTACAAACAAACCCACATTATTAACTCCCTTATTGGAAAACTAGTCCATTTCATTCCCTATAGGTATGATGAATGATCACCTACTAAAAAGAGTTCAAAATGACTATAGCTTCATCTATAAAATGTTTGATAGACTACCTAATGGCATTTTTCCCAAACAAACAATTCACAATGTTTAGAGAATCTCCCTCCACTAATAAATTTTGAACATTTATTTTCTTAGACAATTTTATATCCCATAATGCTATCATAGCTTCCTCTTAATGATTTGACCTCTCCCACATATCTCTTTCATAGGCAATAATCAAATTACCCTTATGATCTTTGATAATTCTACCTCCCCCTGTTGACCTTGAGTTTCCTTTTGAAGCTCCACCAAAATAGAGATTCATACATCCCTCAGGGGGAGGTTTCCACTTCATCCTTTTCCTAATTTAATCCTAAGAATATGATTTCCCTAACTTAGAGGAATCTATATGCCAACTAAGATCTATGATTTATTCAAAATGCAGAAGGTTTTTACCTTTTCAAATGTGAATAAGCTTGTAATTTTATTTAATGATATTAAAAAATATTTCTAAGATAACTTTTCTATTATATCTCTTTCCCCTAAAAATTCTATTATTCCATTTTCCCCAAATCCCCAAAATTATAGGAAGCAGAGTCAATTTCTAGAGCATTTTGAGATGGACATTTTGGAATGTACATCTCCATGATTTCCAAAATTCCATTAGGGAGCCTGATTACACCCATGAGATATTAAATTTTTCAATGAAATAACTCCAAATTTTTTGAGTGAAAGAGTAACTGACCAATAAATGAAAAATTGATTCATTCTCCTTTTCACACAACACACATTTATTGATTATAATGCATCCTCTTTTCTAAATATTATCAACCATTAAGATTTTATTCTAAATCACCACCCATAAGAAAAAACTTATTTTGGAGTAAGCCATTTATCCAAAACACTTTCCTAGCTTACATTAATGTTTGGTTCTTGAGCAAGAAAATCATATCCCAATTTTACTGTGTACTTTCCATCGAATGAATCCATCTAGACTAGTTGGTCTTCTCTAATCACCCTTAGGATTTGAACATTTTTCAAAAAATTGTTCATTTTTTATATCTTCAAAGTGTCCTCTTGATTTAAGTTATCCAAGCTTCGATTTTTCCAAATTTTAACTCACTCTACCTCTTGCCAATGTTTTCCACCTTGTTTCCATATTTCTTCCTCATGTTCTCCTATAGATGAAAACCTATATTGCTCTAATAATTTGGCATATTAGAACTACATTTATCTTTCTAAAAGTTGACCATGCTTCCATTCCATATTTTCCATTTAGAACCTACATTTATCAACTCCTTGTTGTTAGTTAAGAAGTTTCAGATGTGCGATCCCCTCATAAATTATTCCCTAGCTAGGATGGAGATCAAATCTCTCCCTTCAAGGTATTTAAAATATAATATTTTACCCTAAATTGAATTCATTGTGATTAATATATAGACAAATTTTAAAATGAGGATTTTAATTACTAGCTATAAATTTCTTTTACCAAGCTTACCATACCTTTTCTAGAACAAACTTTACTCCATGCCACAAGATGAAATTTAGTTTTTTATTCCATCCCAACCAAAATGAATCTTATTTGTATCTTAATTATTTTTTCCTCTTTTCCTTTAGGCAAATTTAATAATGAAAGAATGTACACCAGTAGACTTTATAAAACACTCTTAATCAAAACTACCTTGCTAGCTTGATAAAGAAGCTTACCTTTCCATCCTACAAGCTTCTTTTAGAATATCTCTATTAAAGGATTACAAGCTTCCACCTGAAGCTAGTTGATTAAGAGAGGAATTCCTAGGTAAGAAGAAGGGATTTTCTTGATTTGGCATCCTAGAATAGTGTCTATCCTAGCTTGTCTAGCAGTTGGAGTATTAAAAAGGTAGAAATAAATTTTATCAAAATTAATTTTATGGTTGTAATTCTTTCATACATTACCAAAATATTTTTAATATTTCTTGATTCCTACATAGATTCTTTGAGTAATAAAATAGTGTCATTTATGAACTGTTGATGTGTCACTAGATCTATAAACCTAGTCAGTTTAAAACCTTTTAATTGAGCAGTAGCCAAAGCCTTAGATATATGTATGCTCAATGATTCTAACATAATGATTAATAGGAATGGTGATAGGGGGTCTCCCTATCTCAATCTTTTATCACTCTTGAAGAACCCTTAGGCCACCCCATTGACTAACATAGAAAACATGCAAGTGGTTATACAAGCTCTAATAATTTTCATATATTTATCACTAAAACTAAATTGTGCCATAAATATATCCAAAAAATTCTAATCCAACCTATCATAATCCTTAGCCATATCTATTTTAAGGAACATGGCTGCCCTTTAACTCTTTTCCATTGAGTGGATGGATTCATGAACCACAGTCACTCCATCTTGAATTTGTCTGTCGAGTACAAAACCTCCCTATTAAGATTGAATAATTTTTTCCATGTTTATTTTCATCCTTAAAGAAATAATATTGGTAATAATCTTATAAAAATAATTGCATAGGATAATAGGGAAAAAATTTAAAAAATTAAAAGCCCCTTCGTTCTTAGGGATAGGAAATAATAAAGGGTGATTGAATTATTTAAGAAGTTGCCTAGTTTCTAGGAATTCATTCACTACTATGACCATGTCATTCCCAATTATATTTCAATTTTTTTTAAAAATCTATTGAAATTTTATCTAGTCTTAGAGCCTTGTACAGATTCATCCTAGAGATCAAAAAATTTAGATCCTTATTTATTGTACTATGTTATTATTAAAAAAATATTATAAAATTAAACACATATGTTAATTTGTTTAAAATATTAAATGTAAACTAATATTATTTATAATAAATGAAATTTATTATAGTATTTTACAATAACATTTCTTTATAATATTAAATCTACCAGGGGGACCCTCTCTCCCCTTACTTGTTCATCATAATGGCAGAGGCATTGGTGAGATACATACAAGCTAATATAGTCTATAAACATTTAGTGGGCATCAAACCTACTTCTTCCCTTTCCCCTATGGTGGTGCAGTAGTTTGTGGATGATACCATTCTTTTTGGCATCTCCTCAATGATTAAAGCTAGGAGATGGAAGAATATTTTAAATAACTATGCCATAGAGTCTAGGCAAAGAATAAATCTTTGAAAAAGTAATGTGTACTTCTTTAATACTCCTAATGATCTTAGATAAAAAAATCACTGACATCCTAGACTATGTTGAAGTTGTTCTACCTGCTACCTATTTGGGCCTTCCCCTCATGATCAAAGATGTATCTCTAGGTTTTTGGAATGGATTATTGGAAAGAACCTAGAAGAAACTTCTTGGTTGGAAAGGGAAACTTCTCAACAGTGTAGGAAAATTGTAACTTCTTTGGGCCTCTCTATAAGGGATTCCTACCTACTTCTTGTCTCTCTTTAAAATACCTAAATATTTTTCTAAAAAATTGGAATAGATTCAAAGAAAATTCTTATGGATGGGAATGGAAGATAAATAGAGAATGTCTTTGGTCAATTGGGAAAAAGTGTGTCTTCCAAAATCACATGGTGGCCTCAATATTAGATCCATTAGGAACATGAACAAAGCCCTTCTCTCCAAAATCAATTGGAATCTAATTCATAAAAATAATTATTGGGGGGAAATAATGTATGCCAAATATATGCATATTACTGATGGTTCCAACTTTCTTCAATAGGTAGGGTTACCCCAGGGATCTATGATATGAAATAAAATGCTAAAAAGTAGAAGCCTTATTAAGCAAGTAATTAGATGGAAATTGGGAAATGGCTGGCATATTAAATTCTAGAATGACATTTGGGTAAAGGATAAGGCTCTTATCATACAGGGAAACTATAGATAAATTGTTGACATTACTACTCAATTTTTTGGAGATAAAGTCAGTGATTACATGGCTAATAACAATGGTATAAGGAGCTAGAAAAATCTATTGGATTGTTGTTCTCATCAGCCTGAGCTCTTCCCTAGAGTTTTAGATATTCAATAGTTGATTTAGGGGATCAGAATCCCTCTCTTCCCATGAGAAGATGAATAGTACTAGTGGCTAGATAAGAATGGATGGTTCTCTGTCAAGTCTGCTTATCATTTGTTGATTCTTGAGGCTCAAAATAAGGAGATATGAAAAAAAGTTTGGAACTATAAACTTATACCAAAAATCAACATGTTTTGGTGGGCTACTACTCATAACAAAATTTTAACCCAAGACAACCTTTAGAAGAGAGGGTTTACCCTAGTCAATAGATGTTATTTGTGTTGTTCAAAAGAGGAAACAATTTCTCACCTTTTCATACACTATGATTTTGCTTGAGAACTTTGGGGCATAATCCTAAATAATTTTGGTATTGAGTGGGTCTGTAACTCTGACCTCAAGGAAGTCATTATCAGCTAGAATTCTACATTTTCTCATCCCTAACTCATGGAATTATGGAATCAAACTCTACCCTATTTGAGTTGGATTTTATGGAAAGAGTGAAACCATAAAACTTTTAGGGATACTGTTAGAAATGCCTCTCAGGTGTTTCATTCTTTTGTTAAGACTCTTTTGGAAAGTGTCACCATTTCTCATATTCATACTGTAGAGAAACCCCTAGCTCAAGAAGAAGAAGAAATTGTGGCTAAATGGAAGGTAATAAATCATATTCCTACTTATAATAATTCCAAAATTCTATAGAGACTTAATACTAGATGGAATCTCCTGAAGCCTAACTAGATGAAACTTAACTTTGATGGGGCCTCCAAGTCTTATGGTAAAGCCAGTGGGGGAGGGATTGTAATAAATGACAAAGGGTGGATGATTTTTGTCTATTTTGGTGGAAAAGGCTACTAGAGTAATAACTATGTTGAAGTAACTGATCTTCTATGGGGGATAAAATTGGCTATATCCCTTAGTATAAGGAATTTGAGTATCCAGGGGGACTCTTAAATGGTTATCAGTGTAGTTAACAAAGCATCGAGTGTGGGCATTAAGTTAAAATATATCATTAGGGATATTCAATTTATTCTATAAAAGCTTACCAAAGTTGATATTTCATATATTTATAGAGAGGGAAATAGTGTAGCTAATGCCTATGCCAATCTCAGCCAAAAATTTTCAAATTACCAATGTTGGTGCCAAATAGATCATATCCCTTTAAATATTAAGGATCTCATCCAAAAGGAAATGATGTGTTAAGGATGAGTCAGACATATTGGAAGGATAGCTCTATTAGTCAATCCCTTTAGAGGGTGTTGACATGGATCTCAGAGTTTAGGGCCTATTATACTCTTTTGATAATCATTTCTAATTTATTGTACCAATTTGTTAAGGTGAGTGGAGTGCTTCGTCATTATGGATATCACTAGGAAATTATGTTTAAGCATGGGAGGAGTAAGTGTCATCTCTACATGATACGTGTTATCCCATTATCACTATGCATATTTAGGAGCAAGGGCTTAAAGCTACTTCAATTATGAAGGTAAAAATTTGGAATTCTCCTGGTCTGCTCTGTGAGTCCAAAATGGGAGTGATAGAATTCAAATAGAACCAATTTCTTGTTGTGAGTTCAAAGACAACCTAGTGGTTTGGCACTACTACAAAGAGGGTGGGATTAGTCCCTCCTAGAGAAGCTCAACAAGTTTGATGAAAACCTATCTAAATAATTTGTGAGGTCTTGGCTAAAATGATGAGTCACTATTAGAGGAATTAGCTTTGAGATTTCAAAAAAGGTGATAGCTATGGCTACAAGCATGTCTACACAGGGGATGAAGATATAATGGAAAACAAAAATCACAAACCTTTCTAGCTAGAAGCTGATTCTTGGAGAAGGTGAAGAACTTGATCCTTACCAAGGAGGATTTGATCGATTCAAATTGCTTGAGCCTTGGGACGGCATGTGCTTCATCCTCATGAAGTATTTCATGCTAGAGGGACATTTCACCAGGTTCTATAATTATCATCTCCCCCTTTTGAATCAGTTTAGGTGTAATGCTCTCATCATCTTTCCCTTTTATCTACTCTCTTCCCTAGAGCATTCTATCCTTAGGGTGTGAGCAAAATTGGCAAAAAAAACTTGATATGAATCCTATCCCCCTTCATTAGGGCCTCATTTTTTGTCTGTATAATTTCCATCGTGCCCTTGAGCCATCCAAGACTATTAGAATTGAAAGTGAGGAAATTTCTTCTAACCCTTTTGCTGGTGATGCTATCAAAGAGCCCTATCCTTCCACTATCTCTACTAAAACTAATGAAGTTTCCTTTTTCTACTCCTAAGGAGACTCCCTTAGACACCCCTGGCTCCTTTGTGAGTATGAAGGGCAAGAAGAGGAAGTTTTATGCTAGTGAAGAGGGTATTAGGGGGACCACTATGGGGACCCCTAAAAATCCTTATAGGACCCCTAGGGGTCAAGGTAGTAAATCCCATTTATCCACTAAGGTTAGTAAGGAGGGCCTTTCCTTAGGACTTTGATAGTTAGGGTAGATTACTAGAAAACCTGCTCCCAAGGCTAGGATTATTTACTACTCTGAGAGCACCTCAAAAGAAGCCACTTAGGATGAGGAGAATAAGGAATTAGAAGTTAAAGAAATCTCTGAGGATATTGAAGGTAAGTAGGAGACAAGAGAATTTGAGGCTACTACTGAGGATGTTGTTGACTTTGCAAAAAATGCTGACAAAGAGGGAAAGATGTATGTGGAGGAAACTGACGAAGAAACCAAAACTGAGACTAGTTTGAAAGTTGAAATTGCTACCCTAAAGGGTCATATCCAAAAATTAGAGTAGAACTTTACCACTGGGCTCTAGAATTCTATCTCCTAAACATGTCTATGTTGTAGGACTTGGGTACTGCTGCTTCTACTGTCAATGCAGAGAACACTGAGAAATTGAATGACCTCATCAAATCGATGTTTATGTAAGGAGAGATATGGCCACTTTAGCTCTAATTTTTTCTAGATTCTCTGTCTCTCATTTTTTCTTATTCTAGTTTTATTTTAGTTTTGTTGTGTCTGTTGGTTCATTGAATGTGTCATTCCTATTGTAAGGCATCATTTATGCTGATTGCCTTCATGGTTTCTATGTTTCTATAAGGGTTCAGCCCCTAGTTTTCCACCTTATATAATCAAAAACATTTCTTTAACTATTATTATAATGATATATTATAAGATTTTATATTGAGTGTTAGAATTATATGTAAATTACAATCTTCCAATATTCAAAAATATGATTATTTTAAATAATTAAAATTTACTATAATATTTAAGTAGAAGATTATGTGAACTATCAACTACAATGTGTTATATTATAATATTTAACATTTAATATAATAATTACATGAACACTATTACAATTTATAAATAGAAGTTTATGTGAACTATTATTATAATGTGTTATATTATAAGATTAAATATTTGATGTAATAATTAGGTGACCAATATTATTAAGAGTTTACTTTATTTTAATCTACATCTAGTATTGGCATAATTATATTTTATGTATAAAATATGTTTGTGAATTCTATATTAACTCTGCATTTCATATTCAAATTTAAAAAATATAGCATTTTGAACATGAGGTAAATTCAAAAGTGACATATTTAAAATTTGAATATGTTGTCTTAATACTTTGCACATATAGATTTCAATGTAACCCATAAATCTTATCTTCACATTTTTTTAATTTTATAAATGCCATGTTTTAATTGAAGTGGCAAAATTAAATATGGCACATTTAAATTTTAAAAATGTTACAATTTGGATCGAGTGGGGTTGACTTATTTGGAATTTTAATATAATTTTTTTGTAAAAAAATTTATAGGGTTTATTTTATCATTTTTTACAAAAATGAAAAAGTGGGGAAAAAGAGAAGGAAGTGAAATACATTCAAATGAATTTCAAATTTTTACAAGGAATAAATATTAGTTGTATGAAAATTAATGCACTTTAATTTCTAAAATTCAATAAATAACAAGAGTAGGAGCATGGGATTTACAATAGAAATGATAGGGAAATATTTCAAAAATGTTTAATTCAAAATTTCTACAATATTTGCAACCATTTCTAGCATGGGGATTTCATTCGAGAAGAGATTGTTTTTAAGTCTCTTATTTTCATATAATTTACACAATTAGTATTATATCCTTTTCTAAGTTTCATTTCCTATATATCTTTTTGTATTTATAACCTTTTTTTACAAATTTCACTCAAATATTTCATTGTATAGATGCTTACCTATAGAAGACTTAGTCCTCATGTGTTTTCTACTATTATAACTATTTTGTTACAAATTTTCATAAATATTTTATATTATACATGAATATTAATAACAAATTCACACAATTTTTTTTTTAACCTTTTAACATATGTATTTATTCTTAGTATTTAAATATTTCATTATATATATTAGTATATGTACTTTTTACATTGATAATTTGTTGAAGATTTGTTCACTTTTTCCTTCATTTTCATCAAATACATGTTTTACTTAAAAATTTTGAATTTCATATGTTGCAAACAAATCTACAAGATACAATAGTTAATATCTATTTTTTCTTTATGTTTATGCTTTTTCCTCTTAATGAACCCAATAAAAAAAGTCAAAAAATATATTTTAAACAATATAAACATTTTCCTACATTTTCAACCTTTCTATGATTTGAAATTATTTAACTATTTTGAATTTTTGAATATGATAATATTTATATGATTTGAAAACATATTTTTTGTTGAAAATAATACATAATTAAAATATTTATATGATTTGAAATATTTAAATCTTTTATTTGAGAAAAGTGATACATAGTTTTAAAAATTTACCTTTTTTTGTCATATGAAATATTTTATTAGATAATTGAGTTAAAACTAATGAAATATTATATAATTTGTATATATAATTATAAATATTACATAATGAATATATATGTATATATATAATATAAAAATTATATAATATTTCATTATTTTTAACTCAATTATCTAATAAAATATTTCATATGACAAAAAATGTGGACGCACATTCTATTAAATTTGGCTCGACCAATGTTTTTATAATGGGTGGCCACCTATTCAAAAAAGGTTGATTTAATCAACATTTTTAGAATGGGTGGCAACCCAATTTCTAATTTTTTTTAATATATGATTGAAAAAAAATTGTGATAAAAAAGGGCACCCTCCATTCTATAAAATTTGGTTGAACCCACATTTTTCAAATATGAGGCCACCCATTTTCAAATTTCATTAACCTAAAATATGTATAAATTTCATATTCAAAATGGATCAAACATGCAAAAGTTCTTAAATTTGATGGATTACCACTTTAAATTTAAAATATTGTAGTCATAGTACAAAAAAGTATCAATCCTTAGATTAGGTTGTTGCCCACTTTAAAATGTGAAACAATGCATCTATAGTGTAATCAAGTGGCATTTGCATTATGCATGCAATGGTTTTGTATTTAGAGTGGGTAGTCACCCAATTTGATATTTCTTAGGATGGATTCATTGTGAATATAAATATTAATTTTTTAGGTCCAACACTAATAAAATTCAACACATGTAATTTATTTTAGTCATAATGCAAATTTAACAAGTCTGATAGTTTTCACTATGTCTGTAATGGTTCTTTTTTAGAGTTGGTGATCTCCCACTCTAAGAGATTTCTAAAGATGGATTAGTTTAGAATAATTTTTTTCTCTTAGGTATAAAAACAATGATATTCAATAATAAATTTAATCCATTTCATGTGTAGATCAAATAGGACAAGTGACACTTTTTTACACTATACCTAAATGGGTTCACATTTAGAGTGAAGGCATGGTGAAAATAGGTTGATTGACACTTGTTTTTAGTGTGTATGTAATGGTTCAAATTTAAATTGGGTGCTACCCACTCTAATATCTTTCTCAAAATTAATTCATTTATAATATAAATCTTGGGTGTTAGCTATAATAACAACAAAATTAAACATAACTTGTAAGCCATTTCAGGCATCATGCAAATAAGATGAGTAGGACTAGTTCCACTATCCCTAAAATGTTTCTCATTTATAATGGGTGGTCATCCACTCTAAGATACTTCTTAATATTTATTCATTTAAAATATAAATATTAGGAGTTAGCATAAATAATAAAAATGACACTTATTTGTAATGGTTCACATTTAGAGTGGGTAGCCAATCACTCTAATAATATTCACAAGTTGGATTCATTTTGAATATGTAATTAAAATATGATAAAAAAAATTAATTCAATAATTTAATAGTGAAAATAGATTAATTGACATTTTTTTCATTACACCTGTAATGGTTCACAATTTAAGTGGCCTCCCTCTCATTCTAAGAACATATTCAGATTGGGTTAATTTTTTAAATAAAGTTTACATGTTAGGTCTAACACCAAATAAATTGAGCATAACATGTAAACCACTTAATATATTTCTCAAGGTGAATTTATTTATAATATAAATCTTGTGTGCTAGGTATAATAACAATAAAATTTAGCATTATTTCTAAGCCATTTCAAACATCATGCAAATAAGATGAGTATGATTATTTTCACTATCCCTAGAATTGTTCTCATTTAGAGTGGGTAGCCGCACACTCTAATAGATTTTATAGGATGGATTCATTTTAAATTTAAAGAGTGGGTCTTAGTGAAAATAGGATAAGTGACACCTATTTTCAAGGATTCACATTTAGAGTGGGAAACTACCACTCTAAAATCATTTTCAAGTATGATTATTTTTTAATACTCAATCAAGATCTAATATCAAATTGATTCAATAATTTACCTATTTCATGTTGGAGTAGTGTGTAAACTTTATCTAGTTTATCTTGATTGTTTGAGACACCTAGCTATTAAGCTCATGTAGGGATTTTATAAGCTAGATGATATTTAGTTGTAATTATTTTATGCATAACTATTTAGTGCACATAGATTATTTTTATGCATAAATATAGGGAAACAATAATATTTCTTATCTCCATATTTATTTGTTTCAAAACTATAGTTTGTTTGAGAAATAAACTATCTCACATATATATTTATAGCTCCTATAGACTTGCTATGGGAGATTTAGAGAAATGGAGAGCATTGTGGAGAGAGAATAGGGAGTACAATTTACATGTGTGAGAATAAATAATCATTTTTCATTTGCATGTTCTCTATTACTTAGTGTAATATGTTTTTGTAATAGATATATGTTTGTGGTTTTATGTTCCTGATTGATCTTGAATATCATTTGTGTCTCCTATCTACTCTGATATGGTATCATATCTAAGGAGTTTCTCTAGTTGAAGATTCCCTTTTTTGTATGTTATCAGCATGAAAAAATTTATAGGTATATTTTTTGGGGTTTTAAAACCCACACCATTATGATTATATGGGCCCAAAACATGTGTTTTGAAATATGACAACCCTATCTTATGGAAAAGTGAAATTTGATTCTTTCATTTTTTTATAATTTTTTGGCCAAATTATACACTCCATATAGAATACTATAATAATTATCTCAAAATTTATCTTTTCAAGGTTCTTTACCTTGTTTAACATCATATTTACATTTATAAATGAGTTTAATAGGTTTGTATCTTTATTTATTTATTTACAAAAGTTTTTTTGATAACTTTTTTGCATTGGCCTTGGCATTAAAACCTCACTATTCATCCATAATTATACTATGTAATTTCTCATTATCAACCCTAATTATCTCCTCTCCTACATAAATTATCTTCTCAATTTACTTGAGATCATCCCATCTCCAACCCTTTTAATTAGAAATGGGTCTACAATTTACATAAAATATCTCCCAAAATTAGATATGGGCACTCAACCTTCAATTGATATAAATCTCACCTTATGACAAGCCCCTCATCAAGATCTCCCTAAGTTTATCAAGTGTGATGAGTTGAATGTTTATAAATCCCCTCAACTTGGCCCTATCACTTATTCCCTATCTCATTTGATGATGTTCCATCCACCATCATGGTTGTACAAAGGCATTCACATTGTTCATCTTCTAGAAAATCCTATATAGGACTTATTTTTAGCCTCCTATTACTCTTTATAAGACACATATGATCAAACACCATAACCACTTGGCCTACCATAACTTTTTAATTATATCACCTTACTTTACTTATCCAGCTAGCATCCATTATCAAAAAAAAAATTTAATGCCTTTTTCAAACCTTAAATAAATTATTATTCATTTTAATAATTAAATTTATTAATGGTTGATTGGCAATAACATTTATGATAAAAGTCTCACTCGAATAGATCTTTGGTTTAATACCCCAACACATAGTTATAAAGAAGTCTTTTTTTTTTACTAAAACATGAGTGTGGGTTTAAAGGGGGTGGTCTTTGTTACTTTTTAAGTGATGGTCAAATGTTATAGGATACATATTTACTATAAAAAGTTGTGCAAAATATTTATTAAAAAGGATTTTTTCCTCTAAACTTGTCAATGAGTAAATTATTTTTAGTAAAAAGAGGCATATTATAAATAGGATGTTATTTTTTGTCAATGGGGGGGGTATTTTTTTATCGAAATTCAAAATTGTAAAAGGAGAGAAATTTTGTGTCGAATATTTGTACAAGTGGAGAATTTCTTCGGGATGTTCATGTCAAGTATATTTCTCTCCACATATTATTATTCCTTCAAAAATGGATTCTGCATTTGTTCAAAACCCTCAACACCTCGAATTACCATGTTTGGAAACCCAAAATGTATCAACTCATCCAGTATAAAGGCTTGCATAGAATATTTGATGACACACTAGTGATGTTCACATTAGAAAAGGACATGTATATGCATGAAAATAAGAGAAGGTCTATAGACTAATCAGTATCAACCTTTTAGATAACCTCCAATCCCACATTTTAGATGCAAAAATACCAAAAGAGGTATAAAAATTTTCAAACAACTTTTGGCAAAGTAAATAAATTTAAAATGTTTTAACTTGATGCAAATTTTTTTTCACTTTCATCCTCTAACTTTCCCTCCATAAAATAATTTGTGGATAAATTAAAATTTATTATGTCATAATTAAAAGGTGGTGATAGGGATAAGGATGAAAAAGAGTGTATTTTATTAATTCTAAAGTTAAATGGCCCATATAATGCCTTTGCTTCTAATTTTTATACCATAATGGATGCATTAGGTGATGAATATAAATGGACCACTTTTGAGGCTTTTTATGAAAGACTTACTAGAGATGAAATTAAGTTGTTATCCTTAGATTCTCTTCCTAGTCCTCATAATGCACTATTTTTTGGTTCCTCTAAGGCAAACCTCAACCTAAGCCTGAGCCAAAGACAATGCCTTCAAAACCTATATAATTCACCTTGCAATCTCTTAAGCCTTCTAAGTCTATGAATCCTAAATAACCTTTTAGAGTAAAAAGTATGTCCCTTGTGTATTTTTGTGGGGATAAAAACTCTAAAAATGGTTATTCTAATAAAATGGAGGCTTTAAAAACAACCTTAAGACAAAATAATATGTATACTCCTTATATAGCCTCTTTGATAGGGAAAGTGAAATCAATTTCTTCTAGGGATACATCTGCATCACATGATGATTAGATCAAATATTTAGGTGATTCATACCATCTCACTCACTCTCTGGATATTCTTTTTGGTTTCCTTCAAAGGTTATTAAAGATAACTTTTCACAAGTTGAATTTTTAGGCCAAGACATAATTGAGATGTAGAATGGATGCATTAATAATGTATTACTTGTACCCAAAGTCTCTTCTAGTATTATTTCTATGTAGCAAATTTTTTATTTTGATACTAGAAAAAAATGTGTATTTTACTCCACATAATTTTTTAATAAGACAATGAAATATCCTAAAGAGATAGTAGCTATTAAAAAGATAGTAGCTATAGGTGTAGTGGATCATAGTGAGAGGCTTTATACTTGTTATAGTTTTAAGTCTCCTAATTCTTTTAGTTCGTCACTTTTTATGCATGGTTATTTAATGATAAAGTTGTACCATAAGAGGATAGGGAACCTTATATATATATATATATATATATACACACACCAAAAATGAGTGCTAAAAATATTTAAGTGGCCATCCAAAGGTCTCGTGTACTGATCAATTGTGTGTTGAATGTATTCTTTGAATACGATATCAAGATCCATTTCCATAAGGAAAGGAGACATGTGAAAAAACACAACTAGAGTTGGTACATAGTTATTTGATGACATTTCCAACTCACTCTTTATTAGGAGCTAAGTATGCACTCAATTTCATTGATGACTACACTAGAAAAACATGGGTATATTTTCTAAAGTTAAAAAGTGATGTTTTTTATACCTTCAAGTCTTTAAAACCCTTTGTCAAAAAATAATAATTTCTTCCACTCAAAAATATATTCATTGATAATGGGGGGAATATAACAACAATGCCTACCATGAATTTTTTTATTAAGCATGTCATATAACCTCATTTCACTATATCACACACTCTACAAAAAAAGGTGTAGCTGAGCAGAATAATATAACTTTGAAAGAAATGGAAAATTGTATGATCCATTCTAAAAATTTGGGACCACAATATTGAGCAGAGGTAGTTAATTATGGTAATTACATTGAGAACTACATGCCACACAATTTTTATGAAATAAGACACCTAAAGAATCTTGGTAAGGAATAAATATTGATATTTCTAACTTTTATCTTCAAAAGTAAAGCATGGACATTTTTTATTGATGAAAAGTATAAATATTTGGATAATAAGATCCTACCACTCATTTTTTTGGCTATTTTGAATATTTAAAATCTTATCAAATTATTTATCCTATCATAAAATATATTTATTTATTGTATATTAGAGTTGATGAGCAACCCACTCTATAGAAGTCTACATCTAGTCTTCCTCATTCTACTATAGTCTATTTTAAGAACTTTATTCTTGATGATGATGATGATGATGATGATGATGATGATGATGATGATGATGATGATCTTGATACTACTTATATTTATCCACCATAGACACATACTTCATATTAAATGCCTAAGTGGGCCCACAAAACTCTACAAGCATTTGGCTCCTTGGTTAGTGATCCTTCTTATACTTGCCACACTCACTCAAAGACTTATGTAGTTAATCTTATGGGTCATACCATTATAGATGATCCAGTGTTATTTTTGGAGGCAATATGAAAAAATTATTGGGATTATACAATTCAAGAATAATATTATTCATTAATAAATAAAAATGCATGGTATAGTGTACCTCTTCTTAAAGGAATTAAACTTGTAAAATGTAAATGGGTATAGAAGAAAAAATATGTTACATATGGATCAGTTTATAAGTATAAATATGACTAGTAACAAAGAGATTTTCATAGGTTTTAATGAGTTTACTATTATAATACCTTTACCCCTATAGCTAAGATGGATTTAGTTAGGATTTTACTTTCTCTTGTTATTTCACATTATTGGTTGGTATATCAGATGAATGTTAAGATTGCATTCTTGTATGGTGATATTCATGAGGAGATATATATGGAATAATCTTAGGGTTTTTTGAAACATTTTTCATTATTTATAGACTTCATCATTCTCTTTATGGCCTCAAACAAGCTCCTCAATTTTGGTATGAGAAGATGGATAGCTTTCTATTGGTTTGTAGTTTCTATTTTTTTGATTCAAATCACAATGTATAAATCATGAATCATGGTGAGTATATTTTTATATTGGTTTTTTATGTTGATGACTTCATCCTCATAGGTAGTTATGAATCCTTGGTTTAGGACATCAAGGACAAGTTGGAAGACAAGTTAAACATGACAAATCTATGACTTTTGCTTTATTTTCCTAGCTTACATGTTTATTAGTCATATGAGGGTATCTCTATTAGGAAGTAAAATTATTCCATAGATCTTATTAATTAATTTAGCATGGATATTTTTAATCCTAACCCCATTCCATTTTATTTATGTGTTGTTTTATTTTTTTCTTGTATGACTCCTCTAGTTGATCTGACTTTGTATCGACAACTTGTATATAGTCTTCTATACCTAACACACACCTATATTGATATCACGTTCATTGTGAAACTTATCTCTCAATTCTCACATGAGCCTTATGAGATTCATAGACAAGTATTAAAACATATTTTGTTCTATATTTGGGGTATCACACACTCTTTAATTTAGTATACACCATATAGATCTAGATAATTTATGGGATACACTAATTTAGATTGGGATAAATATGTTGATACTCTTAATTCCACTTGAAGATTTGTATACAACCTTGGTTCTATTCTAATTACATGGGCTTGAAAAAATTAGATGGATATTGTATTATCCTTTATTGAGGTAGAGTATTAAAGTGTTATTAAATCTAGGCAAGAGATAATCTAGCTTTGATAGTTGTTGGGAAAGTTTATATTCACATAGCAGAGTCATATTATTCCTTGGTTGACAACCAAAGTGCAATTTGTATTTCACATAATTTTATTCATCATCAATAAACCAAGTATATTTATATTCATATGTGCTTCATTTAACATACTATTTGGGATTGATTTATTTCCTTGGAGTTTGTGCCTACAAATAAGTAGGTTACTAACATATTCACTAATCCCTTGTCTTCTCCTCATTATTTTCAATTAAGAATGATACTTAGGGTGAATTAAGTTATACTTATGTGGGATTCCACATGAATTCCTTATTTATTTTTTATTTTTTTAAATTGTACATGGGTGCCTTATCAATCCTAGTGATTGGGACCCAAATTTGATTTATTTTTTCACTTCCTAAGTTTCACTTAAATCTAAGGTATTGTAGTGGTGTGTACACTTTTTCTAGTTTAATTAGTTTGTTTCAAATTGTTCACACCTAACTATTAAGCTCATGTAGGGAGTTTATAGGCTAGATAATATTTAGTTATAGTTATTTTATGCATAACTATATATTACACATAATTTTTTTATGCACAAATATATGGAAACAATAATATTCCATATCTCCCTATTTAGTTATTTCACAGCTATAATTTTTTGAGAAATAAACTATCTCACATATTTATTTGTATTTATCATAGACTTGGTTTGGGATAATGAGAGATTAATATAAAGCATTATGGAGAGAGAGAATAGAGAGTATATATTTACATTTATGAGAAGCAATAATCATTTTTCCTTTGTGTGGTTTTCATTGTTGAGAGTAATATGTTTATGCAAGAGATTCGTATGTGGTTTTATCTTATGTATTAATCGTAAGGATCACTTGTGCCTCATTACTAATTCAATATGGCACACATATTTATAACAAGTTAATTGAAACATTTTTTCACTATACCTACAATGGTAGACATTTAGAGTGGGAACCTAACCACTCTAATAATATATTTAGGTTGGATTAATTTAGAATATAAATCTTAGGTGTTAGTTCTAACATCAACAAAATTATCTATAACTTGTAAGTCATTTTAGGCATCATGTAAATAGGATGAATAGGATTGTTTTCACTATTCCTAAAATGGTTCTCATTTAAAGAGGGTATATACCCATTCTAAGAGATTTTTTAGGATAGATTAATTTAGAATTAAAATCTTAGGTATTAGTACAAATAGCACAAGTGACAATTTTTTTCACTACACTTTTAATTGTTCACATTTAGAGTGGTTGATTGCCCACTCTAAGAGCATTCACAAGTTGTATTTATTTTGATTATACAACTAAGATTTAACACAATGGTTCATGTTTAGAGAGGATGACCATCAATTTTAACAAATTTCATAGGTTGGATTCATTTTGAACATGAAGCTTAATTCTAATGAAAATAAAATTCAAAAATATGTGTGAATCATTTCATCTACATTGGTTCACATTTACAATGGGTGATTGCCACTTTAAAAAGTTTAATAAGTTTGATTCATTTTAAATATTAATATTAGACCTTAAATTTTAATAATACATGTGGTGCCATTTTTCCTCTACTATCCTCATCTTATTCAAAATGAATCTAAACAATAAATGTGAAACATTGCATCTATAGTGCAAACAATTTACAATAAAATTTAAAAATGAAAACATAGTATGCAAGAGAAAATGTATTTATTCCTTGTTTCAACATTAATGTTTGTTAGTCATTATGAAAACAACCTAAATATTTTGAGTTTCCATATCAATCAGTGTATTGATGAATGATTTTAATAATGTTCATGAGACTTAGTAGTCTTAAAGACCTAAGCTAGTAGCAAGGGTGATCCATGAAATAACCATAGCATATAACATGGGATGTCACAATTATGTTGGTGGAATATCCATTATCTTTTTTATGTTGGATCTTTTACTAAAAATCTTCATCAAAAACATTATCTAAACTAGTATTTTCAAATGAGTTAGTCATGTCAGCTTCATACTTTA
Source organism: Torreya grandis (assembly GCA_037957365.1). Lineage (NCBI taxonomy): Eukaryota > Viridiplantae > Streptophyta > Pinopsida > Cupressales > Taxaceae > Torreya > Torreya grandis. The sequence goes on from JARHVA010002973.1 coordinate 389,039, forward strand.
TTCAATGTCATTATAATTCAATAACTCATATATTTGGTGCCATTATGTCTCCACATCCCCATGTTATAAATTCATGTTCACCTACTACACTATAATTCATGTTTACACTATATGTGTAATGGTTATTCATAGGATAGTTTGAATACCTTAGGGATTTTGTACCATTATGTATCCACCATCTCCATCATGTCTCTCATTACTAGTTCATTTTTAGATATTTTTTGGTCATTTTCCATTTCTTTTTAATACAATTCAAGATAGTAATGAGTGGCCTTTATCAGTTATACCCATTTTCCTTGAAAAATTTACATTTGGCACTCATGAAATGTAACTAGAAGCCCAGTGTAGTATGAATAACCTAACACTTATCCTTATCTTTGAAACTCATATAATTAATAGATTTAAAAATAAGGGATTTTATGAGTTCCCTTTAAAATATTTTTTAGTCCCACACCTATGAATCAGGTTACTATACATACCTACTACAACATGGGATTAGGGCCCAAGGTAGTTATGTGGAATAATAAATTAAATTAATATATAATAGTTCCCTTTTAAAAAATTTTGATGTTTTTGTTCATAATAGGTTGGTACCCATTCTAATAAATTATATATGTTAGATTCATTTTGAACATAAAGTGTAAGTATAAAAAAATGAAATTCAAAAATACATGTGAATAACCATACCTACAATGATTCACATTTAGAGTGGGAAACCACAAAATTTAATAAATTTCATAATTTTGATTCATTTTCAATATGAATCTTATGTATTACATGTTAACAATAATTTTGAACCATATTAAAAATAAAATGTTTAATACTTATGCACACTATGCATATAATGATTTATGTTTAGAGTTGGAACAAGTGCAAGTTGGAAACATTTTCATAAAATCCTTTTAATAATAATCACAAATATTATGCTTTTGATTAACACTTAGTTTTGATTAAGGTAAAAATAGGTTTTGAAGGGGCCCCAAAACCCTTTAACATGAATAAAAGAGATAAAGCATAACCATGCTCCAGGAAAAGCCATCCTTAAACCTACTAATAAGTAGCAACAAAAACAGGTTATACAAGATAACCTCAAAAAACCATTAACCAATCAACCCCCTAATATCCCGCAAGCTCTAATATCTATTTTTAGGGGTAAAATCCAGAATAGTTTCCTGTCTGCCATCAGCAATATTTTGCATACTTGATTGACACTTAGTTATAATAAATTTCATAATTTATATTCACTATGAATATGAAGCTTAGATCTGCCATTTGCAATGGATTCATATTTAGAGTTGCATATCAACCAATCTAAATGTGAACCATCATAAGTATAGTGCACACAAGTGTAAATCATCATATTTTCACTTTGATTTAGATGTATGACCTAATTTTCACATTCAAAATTAAACCAACCAATAAAAGTGAAACTTATACGTATAGTATAAGTGTCAATCATCCTATTTTTAGTATGGTTCACATGTATTATGTATGATTCATATTAAAAATTAATACAACACATAAATGTGAAAAATTATAGGCATAGTTTTAAAAAAATTCAATCATCCTAATTTTTCCCTTGTATTTTAAATTTTTGTGTTTTTATACCTAAGCTTCATAATAAAAATGAATCCAACCTATGAAATTTATCATAGTGAGTTGATGTACAATTAACATTTATAGATTATGACTTACAATTTAAGGTCTATTGATTGGGTTATAGGATTTATTATTGAAATTACATGTTTTGTGGATTAGTATCCCTTTTATTTAATTATTTATTTAATAATACATATAATTATTGATAAAAGAGAAATAATTTAAATTTCTCATTGGGAAGAGCATTTTTATATAAACTTATATTTTTAGTCTTAATGTACATTTTATTAGAACATGTAATTTTATGGCCTTAACATGGAATATAGTGTAATAAATGTTAAATCAAAAACATTTATTTTGACTTAAATTATAACATAATTTGTGTTATAAAAAAGTTTGTAGCCATTTGCATCAGACCATTGGGTTTGTAAAAATAATTGATGAAAAATGGCCATAGTATACTAGTGAATATATTAAAACTAATTAAAATCCAACATACTTTAGTTTTTATTGAGTTCATAATTATAATTTAGAATCTATGCATTCTTTCTTTGTTGATGGTAGATTTTCCTAAGGCTTAGCCAAATAAATGTTTTTTTACAATCAAATTGTGCCACTCCCATTATAAAATTCAAACAAGTAGCTTAGTTATATGTCTTTAAATTACTCAAGAAATAAAATGTAGAATATTTTGTAAAGACCCAACATGAATACAAATTATATTTGTTGTGTTTATTAACTACCTTTACACTTATCATTTTGTAGTTTTGTAAGAACACCTTCTAACTTAACAATTCCATTAACATCCAATAATAAAAATATGGTGAATTAACATTAAGAATACATTCATGGATTTTTTTAGATATCAAGTTGTAGAAAAAAATGATAGTGATAGAATGCAAAAATGTAAGGCTGTGAAAAATTAAGGGTTGTAAATTGTACAATTTGAAAGTGTAATAAATTTTAAAACTAAAACAATATTATTATGTGAGAGGGTGTGGATTTTTTCCTTGTCACAACATTAAATTTTTTTAATTAGGATGCAAACCACTTCATTCTTTTAATTTTATATCTCAATGAATGAATTGATGAATGATTTTTTATTTAAATTATTTGGGAATAATGGAGTTTTATTCTTATTTTACTTAAGGGTCTAAATTAATAAATTAGTATAAAATAAATCTAACTTATCTAGAATATAGATTGAGACAACTGATACAAAGGTTGAAAATGGATGTACAAGATTGGGAAGGTGACGTAAACCTAAATCTAGATTTTATTGGGTGAAAGGATATGAGCACCAAAAAATTAATGTTTTGGTGTCTGGCACTATTATCCATTCCTTCCATTATTATCCAAACTGATCACATATACTAAAACTTTTTGGGGTAGTTGTGTTGTGCTTGTGTGAGCATGCTTATGAAAAATCAAGTGATGGTCATTGATAGAACTCATTATGGATCTGATTTTGTCTTCAAACCCTAACCCTCCATCATGATTGATAAAATGATATTTGATTCACTTGAAAAAACAGGGGGTTAGTGTTAAAGATTTATGAAACATATAATCTATACCCCTTATGTGGGTATGCTTCCTACATACCAATACTTTGAAGAGGGATCAAGCCATATGTTGTTCTCCCACATAGTGTACTTTCTAAAATAGTGTGATGTGGATGAAAATTCCAAATTAATAGTGTTTGAGGTGGATAGGGACTAGTATGAAGATTTGAGTAGGTTTGTATTTGTGTTGGGTGACTGTATGTAAAGAATAGGGAAGTTTACCTTAGTGCTTTGTTTGTATTCTTTCTTGCTTTATTACTTTAGTCACCTCCTTTGTAAATTATCTTTGAGTGGGGTTTTTTAGGGAACAATTGATCATGGGTTAGATGCATTCATGCTAGGTCAACCTAATTAAGGATAAGGACCAGTTGAAAATGATCGTTGGGGATCAAATTACAAATGTATAGGATTGCCAAAAAATGGACACTTCTCTATGGGGTGCTATAGTCCAATTGGGGCACTCCTATCCTACAGGCTTAAGACCTGGGGGAATAAGATTATCATGAGGAATATTGTCTGGTTGAGGTGGAATGATCATTCAAAATGTTTTGGATGACTATAAATGATCAAAATGGTGTCTATAAGGGTCATAAGATCATGAAAAAAATACCTATGGATGGGGTGTCATAAGCCACACTCAAACTACCAATTTGGAAATTTTATATGACTACATTCCCCCCTCCCTTATTCTAATGATGAAGCAAAGAAAAATACTAAGATAAAGGAAAAGTAGAAAGTTTACCTAAACTTACCTATAAGGGTGAATCCCATGAAGATGTGTGATGCTGAGTGTACTTAGAGAGAGCATAACATGAATCATAAATCTATAAGAGAAAATAAAGAGTAAATCAGTTCTTACTAGACACCCTATGTCTAAAATAAGAACATACAAAGGTTGGGTAAAAGAGAGAGGAAGAGAAAGGAATCAATACACCTCATTGGGTATGTGAACCAATACAAAACCTATTGTGATGTTGAGTGATGTTAGGTATGTGTTTCACCAAGAGTAATATCATAAATGGAGCTGAGAACTTAATTCCTCAAGGGTGGCTCAAGAATACAAAAGTTGGCCCTTTACCTCCATCATTTCCCACTATGTAGTGAACCTATGTGTTCATGCATATGTTAATCAATGTTTGGATTATGTGTCTAATCCCTCTGAGTAGGTGGCTAAATAATACAAAGGCTAGCTAGTACTTTGGGTCCATCATTGCCCACTAAGTGTGAACTATGAATTGATACTAGTATGAATGTGTGTCATATGAGATGACTCATGAATCCCATGAATTCTCTATAATATAATAATGTGGCATGAATATCCAAATATGTATTGAGAATTAGGCCAATCTTAGCCACTCTAAAAGATGGAGATTAGGATTGTATGAAATCCACTTCAAAATTGAGAATTAGACTTATATGAAAGCCACTCTAAAATAATACCAACCACCTATAGATGGAATAAGGAACATAAATGTTGAGAATACCTAGGTAATAAAATGGAATAGAAAGAAAATAAGGCAACTGTGTCATGCACACTACCCCCAATCATTGGTGTTTGTAACATGGATTCTGATCTAGAAGTTATACCAACTACCCAATCTAAAAGTAGAAGTGAGAGCCATCATGCCACACATGATGCCCCATATATCTAGATAATCTAAGTAAAACTATACTAAAAGTACCTAATCTGAACTAGACTATAGCTGAAAAAACTATAATTGACCTTACCTTTCTATTTTTTTATAAAAATTTTTGGGTTTTCAGTACTTTGGATAGGATCACCAAAAAGTTGTACACTTTTTTGTAATGTTTTTTGGTCTAAATGGAGTGCTCTTATCCTTTACTATTTTTTATGACTATTCTATGTTTGTCCCTATTTTAAAGTCTATTCTACATGTTTTGAATTCTAATTGTTGTTTTGAGTGTTCTAAAAATTGATTTTGATCGATAGAGGGATCTAATCTCTATGACAAAACCCCTATTTATTCCCCCCTCTTTTAAGGGTAGGAATGAAGACCATGTAATGACTTCCCTCAAAATAAAGATCCATACAAGTGTGTATGCTACAAAATACATGATATAATAAGTATGATAAAAAATATGTCTCAAGATATAGCATAGTTTATGTTAGATATTGTTATATCAATAGGGGTATGCCTAAATATATGTAATAATGTAATAATATGTGTAGTATACTGAATTGAAATTGGAAATCTAGCTAGTTGTCAAGGAGGGATGGAGCATGATGTCCATTATTACATCTAAGAAGTCAAGATAATACATGATGTGGGTCATGGCATTGCAAACAACTAAGAAGCAAATGAGCGTGCAAGGGAAGAAGCAATATGTATACAAAATAGGTCAAAGGGCCAAGCAAACAAGGGACATGGGCACATGTCACTCAAACTAGGAAAGTAAGCATATAAGACATGTTCAAATGCCCACATACACATACAATTACAAACAAGAAAGATTGGCATGAGGGACATAAGAACATACAAGAGTAAAAGTAAAGGGCATTATCAAATGTCCTAAATCACACACAAGTAAAAAAATAGGAACTAAGAAATTCAATCACATCTAGCTACTCAAAGCAAGAAAGAAAGGCATGTAAATTCTAGAGATACTATTACATATAACTAATCAAAGTAAGAAGTGAAAGTATACAAAACATGTAGTACAAGACTATTTAAATTCTAAGAAATAAATAAGTGATATATACTAGTGAGTGTTGATAGAATAATCTATGTAAGCTAGTAAGTAATGTACATTAACATGATAACTAGAGTGATTGGTGTAGGAATGATATAACTTGGATGGTGTAGTCATGTAGAAGATGCCTCCAATGGGTAGATATGTTGATTTATGTCTTGAATGTAAAATTAGGATGCCCCCTCAATGGGTAGAGTGAAACAATCAATGATCTGGGTGTCACTGCACACACTCAAAGAAGATCAAGTGAAGTATGGTAATGTAGATGAATTGACAAATAATAGCATAGAATAACAAAATGTAAGTCTATCATGGTAGTAAAAATGTAAAGCATGGATAATGCATATAATTTAATTTTTTTGGTTTTTTCATTTATTTTAATGTTTTTGTATTTTTACATGTTATATTGTTTTTGGTATTTTGAAATAAGTTATGTATAAGTAATAATAAGGAAACTATGTATGAGAAAGTGAAAAGAATCTATGTACAATAAAGTTGAGAAATTATGTACAAGTAAGTAGAAATAAAATATGTACAAGTAAGCTAAGAAATTATGTACAAGTAAGCTAATAAATTATGTACAAGTAAGTAGAAAGAAACTATGTATAATAATGTGAGTAAATCAATATGTACACAATAACATAAAAGACTAAGTTAGAGGGGGTAAAGACTTCAAGGATGGAGCCCACTAGGGATGAATATGGAGGAAAGGATCACATCCATCATCAAATACCTCAATATCATCATTATAAGTATCATCATATGCCATAGGCTTTATATACATGGTGGTTATCTCCTTAGGTATCAGTAAGACCTATTATCTTTGTGTAGTCAGAGATCTATCACTCATAGTGGTGTCATCCTACTGAAGGTGAACTTAGGGTCACTCTAGTGGTAAAGATATTGGTTCTCTTCTCAGGAATTTAGCTCTAGTAGTAGGCAACCTTGGTAGAAGTGGTAGAGCTGGTACTGGTGGTGATATAATCTAAATAGTAACTTAAACCTATAGTTTATCCAATCTCTATTATAAATTTTTACATGAGTCTGTGTCATGGCCTATGATTCTATGAAAGAGACAAAATAGGTGACCATCCTACCATGATAACCTACTAATAGATATATGTCATACTATAGGTAGTGTGATTAATCCATGATCAAGTAACATTTTTAGCATAATCTATGGTTGATGTTGTGTGTTACCTACCTACATCTAAATTAATGGCTATACATCCATAGAGGTAACCATGTGAACTATATGTGCCAAGTAATTTATCTATGGCTTAAAATGTGGAATATATCCTAAGAGTGTAGTGCAAGATGCTAAGAGTGATGCAGGATTTGTGATGAGGGATCTAGAGTCATCTTGATACTCTCTTGGGCCAATTGTGTAAATCTCAATCCACAAAAATAGTCATTTGTGAGTGTGGGTGTCATATCATTATCTAAAGTAGCTTTAGAATATGTATTAACATCATGCACATATGGTAACTCAAAATTTACCACAAGGGGTAACTTTTATATGGGAGTCTCATCAATTATAGTAGGAGAAGATGGAGATGTTATGAGAGTATCTATAACTAGTGAAGTGACTATGACTGCCTAAAGAGTTGTATCTATAGAATCAACTGAGACTACTAGAACTACTTTCAGTGATTACATAATTATAATAGGTGTAAGAACCATGACTGATGGAGTAGTTAGAATGGTTAAAGCTATTATAACTAGTTGAATATCTAAAGGTGAGGAAATAACTATAAGTGGAAGAGTAAAAGATGTGCTAGTCTCTCCTACCTCATATGTATGTATCTATTCAAGATAAATGTGATGAGGTGGTGATTGAACTATGATATGAGGTGTCCCATCTAAGGAAATAGTCAAAGATGACTCTATAATTCTACAATATCTAAATGGTTGGTTATCTATTGGGCTTGTGTATAGGTATCCTTCATGGAGGAAACTAACACATCAATGAAAAGTGGAAGGAACTACCCCCATAACATGTATCCAAGGTCATCCAATTAAAAGGTTATAATGAAGAGGACCTAGCATGACCTGGAACTATGTATAGAGGGTTTTTGGCCCTACCATGATATCCAAAGCAATGGTGCCTAATGTCTATCATGGTATATCATCAAACTATCTAATTTTTTTATGACTTCTACATGGAATCCATATCTACACCCATGGTTTGTAAAAATTTAATATTACATATATAAAGTTTGAAACCACTATCAACTAAAACTCCCTTAACTACACTAGTTTTGACTTGAGCTTATATGAATAATGGTAAATTCTAATCAATAACTATCTGAGAAGGCATGTGCTCACGATCAAAATAAATAACATATTCTATAGTTTTTAATGTGTTGATCACTAATGCAAAATAATAAGGATTTGAATTAATGGGCATAGAAGTATGAGTGAGTGCCTGATAAATAATGTCCTTGAACACATTTACTTTTTAAAGTAGTTTTAACATGGGAATCTTAGCTAGTGTGTTTCTTAACTGATCAACAATATCATATGCCCTATGTGGATATACCTATACAAGTGGTTTGTGCCTAGGATGGGAGGGAATATGAGGGTGGTTGGGTTCCTAACTAGTGGGAGGAAGTATGGTGGCACATCAAGTAATATCTCTAATTTCATTATCTACTATCCATATAGATACGGGAAGAGAGTAAAGATAATTGGCAAGTTGAGTGGTGGAGGGATAAAAGGTGTCAGTTGGGCTCTCTATCGATGGGTAGTGACCTAGGGAAGAGAAAAATGGACCATGTAACATGACTCAGTATAGGATAGAGGCTATAAGGGAGGTGAGGCAAGAGGTGTAAAAAAATACATATAAAGCTAATCAATAAAAGGAATAGCATGCATGTGTTCTTGCTTATGAACGAATTGAATCAAACATACAAGGCATATGATAAAACTTTGCATTAAGGAATAAAAAACTTCTACATTCATCTACATCATTATACATAGTAGAGACATCTTAGGTCTTTGAAATGAACACTTGTGAATTACTATGATAAAATAAGAATGAAACTAATTTAGATGTAAGGTGATACCTTAAGAAGTAAAGGGACCTAGTATATTCAACTTAAATTTGAAATAAAATTATTTTTAAAATTACTATGGTGAATTTTAAAAAATAAATGTGAAATTCTGATTTATATATGTAGGAAAAATTAGAAAAATACTACTAAAATCAACAAAGAATTTGTCCTAGGGTTTTTAGGGTTTTTGTGTGCAAATGAAGTTATATTCAATAATGATTTAACTTATTGGGAATAATGGATTTTTATTATTATTTTATATAAGGGTTTAAATTAGTAAATCAATATAGAATATAAAAATAAATATAGTCTTGATTTGTGTAATTATTTGTCTTTTTCACCTTTCTAAAAATAGAAATAAATAAGAACAAATATAACTTAGCTATAAAATAGACTAATATGACTGATACAGAGGTTAAAAATGGTTGTGAAAGATTGGGAAGGTGTCATAAACCTAAACATGGATTTCATTGGGCAAAAGGATAGGCTCAGCAAAAAGTGGAAGCTTTGGTGTCAAGCATTATTGTTCATTCCTACTATTATTGTCCAAATTGATCATAGAAACTTGAAACTTTTTGGGTAGTTGTATTGTGCCTGTGTGAGCATGCATATGAAAAATTAAGCACTGGTCATCGACATAACTCACTATGTATCTGATTTTTTCTTCAAACCCTAACTCTCCATCATGCTTTATAAAACAACATTTGAGTCACATGACAAAGAGGGGGTTACAATGAAAGATGTATTAAACATGAAATTCACACCCCTTGTGTGGGAATGCTACCTACATACCAATAATTTGAAGAGGGATCAAGCCATATGAAATTCTCCCACCTAGTGTGCTTTGTACAATAGTGTGATGTAGATGCACATTCTAAATTGATAGTGTTTGAGGTGGCTAGGGATTGGTATGAGGATTTGAGTAGGTTTGTAGCTATGTTGGGTGATTATATGCAAAGAATAGGGAAGTTTACCTTAGTGTTTTTTTTCGTATTCTTACTTACTTTGTAAGTTTGGTCACTTATTTATAAATGAGCTTTGAGTGGGATTTTATAGGGAACAATTAGTCATGGGTTGGATGTATTCATGCTAGGATAACCTAATTAAGGATAAGGACTAAATGAAAATGACCGTTGGGGCTCAAAGTGATAATGTACAAGACTACCAAAAATGGGAAACTTCTTTATGGGGTGTTATAGTCTAAATGGGGCACTTGTATCCTACAAGATCAAGATTTAGGGGAACAAGATTGGCATGGTGATATTGTTTAGCTGAGGTGGAATGATCATTCAAAAGGTTTTATATGACTATAAATAATCAAAAAGGTGTTTAAAATGGTCGTAAGAGCATGAAAAAAGGACCTATGGATGGGGTGTCATAAGTCACACTCAAACTAACAATTTGGACATTTTATATAACTACAATTTTAATAATATTCTTGAGACTTAGTTTGTAACACCAAAACTAGTAACAATGATGTTCCATGTGATAACCATAACATGTAACACAATATTTCTCAACTATGTTTGTGACATATCCATTCCCTTTTTTATGTTGGATATTCTACTATGAATCTTGATAAAAAAAACATTATCTTAGCTATTCTCTTCAAATAATATGGATGAGTTATCTTCATACTTTATTCAAATGTCAATATAATTTGAGAACTCCATGATGTGGTGTGATTATGTCTCCACCATCCCCATTTTATAAAATGGAATGTTCACCTATTACACTTAATTTCCTAGTTACACTATGCATCTAATGGTTCTTCATAGGATAGTATCAAGAACTAGGGGATGTGGTGACATTATGTCTCCACCATTCCCATAATGTCACTCATTAGTATATCTTATTTAGTCATTTTCTATCTCATTATTTAACATTTAATATAATAAAATATACTAATGAACATCCTTTATCATTCTTACCCATTTTTCAAAAAACAATTAAATAAACACTCATGTAATCCAACAAGAATTCTAATGTAGTATGAAAAACGTAACACTTATAATTATCTTTATCCTTATTCTTATCGATGAGATTTATGTAACTAGTTGAAATCATTATATGCATTTTTTTAATCCATAATCAAAATATTTTTTAAGCCTACAACCATGAAATAGGCTACCATATATACCCACTACAATATGGGATCAGAGCTTGATGTATTTTTGTGTATAAATTAATTAATTTAATTTATAATAATGGAATTTTAAAAAGTGTTTGGTATTATTATTCATAATGGGTAGGCACCCAAAATATACAATGATGGCCAATTATGTAAAAAAATGGTTTAACCAACTTTTTAATAATTGGTTGTCATTAATTTTTGTATCCCTTCATAATATGATAATTTATTATCCCACATAGAGATATTGTTTTATCCTACACCCATGAAATAGGTTGCCATACATACTCACTACAACATGGTATCAGGGCCTAAAGTAGTTCTACAAAAAAAAAATGAAAGTAAAGTGGAATAATGGGCTTAAAGTAAATGTTTAGCATGGGTGGCCACCCATTCCAAAAATAACACTAGTAAATATATGTCCACACCAAAATTATATATAAGTAAAATTATGTATATTAGAATTAATAAAATTATATATAAATATTATTATATATTTACATATTAAAATTATTGTGTATATATTTTTATTCTTAGTATATAATTATAAAAAATAGTATTGATACATATCACCCTTTTAGAACAAAGGTTCCCAAAAAATATTAAGGTATAAATAAATCTGATCACATAGATATGCCTTAATAATGAATTTTGATTGTCATAGATAATTAATGAGATGAGATCTCATGAAACATAATGATTTCAAGCTATGTTATTATGTTATATTTTAAATAAACCATGTAGTTATAGTGGATAAGGGTTGACACTTATTATCACTATTCCTACATTGTTAATGGATCACATGTATGGCTGAAATTGTTTGTTGGTAGCTCTAAACTTAATATTCATATGAATAAATCATATATTAGTTGGGTTCATGTGCTTTATTTTTCACTATTTATACTTGAATTTTAGACCTTAATGTAACCTAATGTCCTCTATTTATATCATCAAAATCTAAGGCTAGAGTTATGTGGCATTTGGTGACCACACATAAAAAATAATCCATAATCAAGTTGTAAAATATTCCCAGATCTAAATTTAATGCATCCCCCATGATCTTTAATCTAAAAATAACTATTCATGAGATTTGGTTTTGTCATGAATGCCAACACTTCTCCTAGACTAAATTAAATGACATGAATGATGCCACTTAATTCTCACGATTATCACCAGAGATGAAATTTATGTCCAAATAAGAATTAATAGATAATTTGGAGTAACATCTATTTTTCATACTACTTATTTATTTTGATTTCTTATTTTTAAAGAAAAAGTTATTGAAATAAAAGGCTAAATTTAATTTCACTTCTCACCCAAAATTACATATGAGAGACCATATAGGAGAGGCCATCTCTTTAGAATCTTAAATATAATATTTAAACACAAGCAGATATATAAATGGCCTTAATATAAAAATAAGAATGGAAGGATGATAGTAAAAATATTCTACTATAATTACCTAATAGTTAACTATGGTCACAACATTAAAATTCCAGTCACTTACTCATGGATATTTATTATGAGTGGAATTACAATTTGTGTAATGAATGGACGTGAATCTCAAGAAGGTCACATATATAATTAATATTAATGGATGATTGACTTTTATTTTCATTATGCCTATAATGATATGTTTCATTATAATTCTCTAATACCCTTATTTTTTCCTTTTGGCTTGCATTTACATTTACAATTAAATTGATTAAATTTTTAAACAGGATCCAAATATGCAACCCTAGTAAAACCTTCAAAGTTTATGTTACCCATTGGATATTATTAATAATTTAACTAAAAATTACTTACCCTTGGAATTTTTATTTCTTACATCTATATTGTGAATAGTTAGATTTTTTTTGCTTTAAAAATATGTTTTTTAGATGAAAAAACATGTGATCTTGTGTTATGAATTTTCTCATGTAAAATAAATAATCTAAGAATAATTAAATATGTATTATAATAACATGATCAGTCATAGATTTAGAATTGATATTAATAAATGTTATGATTATACATTTTGTCTTAAAATAAAAACTATATAAATTTTCCTTAAAATGTAAATAAAATAAAAAGTAAAACAATTTCATTTTCACCCTAATCAATTTTTGATTGAGCATGTTAAGACATAAATTAAGGATGAAGATGATGTAGGACATTCATATGATATGATAGATCATAAAGTATGGGAGAACAATAATTATTTTAATCTTTCCAATTTTTTGGAAACTAATAGGTTGAATATTTTCATTAATATCATTGACTGTGGTAATAGGTGGCCATAAAATTGTAGGATTGATATCATAAAATAAATAAAATGTGTTTATGTAAAAATAATAATTTTACTATAAAAATACAAATATATATATATATATATATATGAAATTCCTTTTTAAAATTCAAAATGAGGTTAAAATCAAATAATTAATAAATCTAATAAGAAATAAAATGTGGTAACATAAATTAGGTGCATGAATTATGTGACTAAACGTATGAAAATTTTGGAATCATACAACATTAATTTAGGTTTGTGTGTGTGTGGATTTAATGTGATGGGAAAACATTTAGGTTTTCATTTATTAAATTTTGAAGGGGTTGTAAGGGTTTGCAAATTTGGACCCTATTTGGAGAATGCAAATCCAAGTCAAAAAAACAAAATAGTAGTTGTACTAAAATGAAATTGTGTAAGCCTTGGTAGACATGTAGGTAAATTATGAAAGCATCTAAAACCCATAATAAATTTTTTAAAGAATAATCATTCTCAATTTTATTTAATTAGGAAAATATAATCTTTGGAGTGCTTACAAGGATTGAAAATTTCAACCCTATCTAGACAATGTAAATCCAAGCCAACAGACCCAAACAATAGATGTAATAAAATGGGAGTTTCAGAATAAGATATGGACATTCATTAGGGCATAATAAAAATTTGGATCATATGATGATGTCATTATTTAGGTCCTTATATACATGTATTCCAATTGTGAAAACATACACATGCCATGCAAATTATTCGATAAATTTAATGCCTTAAAGAAAAGGCATGCTCATTTTCTATATATATATATATATATATAATTTGATGGGAAAAAATTAGGTTTCCCTTTATTTTAAAATTGCAATCAGACTTAGGTATACATAATAACAATCAATCACAGACTAAAGGTGGTAGGAGAATGTTAATATAGAGATAAATCTCATCACATAACCCAAAGTACAAAACATAATTATGAATAGGATTAACCCAATTTTTTTCTTCCAATGCCTTCCTATTCATTCCATCAAGGAGATATGTAAATCCAAATATGGACCCTATTTATAACTTGAATCATTTTACTTGTAAAATATATATCCAAGTAAAAATACAAAAACATGAGTTTTACTAAAGTGGGAGGTTTGGATGAAGCTATGGACATTAATCACAACATAATTAAAATTGGGATCATTTGATGATGTAGTTATGTAGGCCCTGATAAACATGTATGTAAATTATGAAAACATACATGATCCAGGCAAACTATTCAACAAATTTAATGCCTCAACTAAAAGGCATGGTCATTTTATATATATTATATATATAGGTGGCTTAAATTTGATGGGAAAAAATAGGTATCCCTTTATTCAAAAAGTACATCCAATATTCGGTGTAGATAAAAATAGTATATCATGGAACAAATGTGGTAAGATAATTTTAATGTAGAGATAAAATCATCACATAACCCCTAAATACAAAAATCAACCATAGTTAATATTGAACCGATTTATTTTATCCAATATCTTCCTAGTCATTCCATCAAGGGGATATGTAAAACCAAATTTGGACCCTATTTGTAACTTAGACCATTTTAATTGTAAAATGAAAATCCAGACAAAAATACCAAAACATGATTTGTACTGAAATTGGAGGCATGGAAGAAGCTATGGAAATTAATTAGGGCATAATTGAAATTATGACTGTCTAGTGACGTAGTTGTGTAGGCCATAGTAGACATTTATGCCAATTATGAAAACATACATAGACCATGTGAACTCTTCAAAAAAATTAATGCCTCAAATAAAATGCATGCTAATGTATGTATGTATGTATATGTCTTAAATTTGATGGGGAAAAAATTATGTTTTCCTTTATTCAAAAATTTTAGCTAGACTTGGGTTTAGATAATAGCAATCAGTCATAGAATAAAGGTGATAAGATAATGTTAATGTAGAGAGAAATATCATTACATACCTCAAAAATACAAAACATAACAATAATTAAGATGAACTCAATATGTTTTCTCAAATGCCTTCCTAGTCATTCAATCAAGAAAATATATAAATCCAAATTTGGACCCTATCTATAACTTAAATTATTTAAAATTTAAATCCAAAAAAAAATATCAAAATATGAGTTTAACTAAAATGGGAGGTTTGAAATAAACTATGGAGATTCACCAAGGAATAATCATAAATGGGATCACCATATGATGTAGTTGTATAGGTTTTCATATACATATATGCCAACTATGAAAGCATCTAAAAGGCATGAAAAATACCTCAAATAAAAGGCATGCTCACTTTTTAATGTGTGTGTGGGGAGGTAGGAGTTTCAATTTGACAGGGAAAAAAATGGGTTTCCCTGTAAACTACAGTGAGACTTGGGTGTAGATAATAATGGTCAATTAAGCAACAAAGGTTCTAGGAAAATATTAATGTATAAATAAATATCATCATATTAAACCTAGAATATAAAATAAAACTATAAATTATTAATATTTACCTATTTTATTTTTTTCTGATGCCTTACTAGTCAAGTCATCAAGGAGATGCCTAAAACCAAAAAGACCATAACCGACTTAACAAATCAAGAATATAAGAAGAACATTAAGAATATATTACTTTAAATTTTATTTAACCATAGTCCTAAAATTAAAAATATCCTTACAAATATATTTCTTTATTATTGAGTTGACCATGGTCAGGACATTAGAAAATATCATGTTTTATCATTGAGTTAACCGTATTCATAACATTAAATATTTGTTCACTAACTCATGGATATATAATAGGAATACAATTATTATTTTATGTTTATGATCATAGTAATTTCATTTACTCCTTAAATCATGAAATTTTAAGGCTAGATCTACATGTAAATGATTATCACACACAACAAACAATCCATAATCAATACGTAAAATATGTCAAACAACAAACCAAAATGGTCCTCAATTTGAAAAACACTATTCATAAGATTTGTTTTTTATTGAATATGAGCACATATACCAAACTCAATTAAATGCCATGCATGGTGCCACTTTTTTCCCTTTCTATGATTTCCAGCTGGTGTGAAATTTAAGTCAAAATAGAGATTACTAGATAATTTAGAGTCATCACCATTTTTCATGATGCTTAGTTATTTTTATTTCTTCTTGTGTATTTTAAAGTGACTAATAGGGCCTAAATATGATAGTTGACCCTCCCTATCATAAATTGTTAAGATGGTAGTTATTTAGTTAACATTTACATTTAATACAAATATAATTCATATTAGAAGGAAATAATATGGAATATATACATAAATATATATTATAATCCTTATATAATTTTGTATGATTCATCTAAAATTATACCTTTCATTTGATATAGTCTCTTAATAAAATTGATTGTGTTTCATGGCTAAAAATGCAAATATGGACATAAAATTTAGGCTTTGTTGATTGATATAATGAATGGAATTCAATTTAATTTAACTTTTCTCACCTAAATTAATCAAAAAAAAGTTAAAGGAGAAGATATACATTAGTTTTTGTAATGGATTGAATGCTTCTACATAGATAACCAAAATATATAGGTGAAGATGAACTTGTCATAGAATTTTTAGAGAAATATCATCTACAAGATGTAGTCACACCCTAAGTATACTAGTATACCATGTCCCTATCTAGATCCATCACTATTATCTAGAGATCCATCAAAATCTTGTTTTGGATCCATAATCAATTAACATAATTATACAACATGTTTCCTAGTCTCAGTCATAATCTTGAGTTTTATTTTTCCAACTAAGTTTTATTTATTTGAAACTTTCCATTTTTAGCATATTTATAAATTTAGAAAGTTCCAAATCACTTTGTGTCATTTATTTCGTATCTATAGCATATTGATTTTACACAATAATTTATCTCTAGGTAATTAATTTATAATTTACCAAAATTCAAATAAAAAAATTGGTGAACCCACATTTTTATTTGAGAATTGATTTAAACCCTATGTTTTTATTAAGGTTTCCTACATTCTTTATATGATTTAAGAATTTTTTATTAGGGTTTCAAATCTGATCACTAATTTCCCCTTCTCCTTTGTGCAAATCAAAAGTTTTATTATTTTTTCACATAGGCAAAAACAATATAGGCAAAGATGAACATGTCATATTAGTTTCATAAAACTATCATCTACAAGATGAAGGCACTCCCTAAGTACACCAGTGCACCACTTTCCTGTCTAGATCCATCAAAATGTTGTTTTGGATCCAAAATCAATCAACACAATTATACAACATGTTTTGTAGTCTCAGTCATAATCTTGAATTCTATTTTTCCAACTAGGTTGTATTTATTTGACACTTTCCATTTTTAGAATAATTACAAATTTAACAAGTTCTAAATAACTTTGTGTCATTTATTGCATATCTATAGCATATTAATTTTACATAATAATTTATCTCTAGGTAATTAATTTCTAATCTACCAAAATTCAATAAAACATATTGGTGAACCCATATTTTTATTTGAGCATTGATTCAAACCCTATGTTTTATTAAGGTTTCCTAGTTTATTTTTATTATTTAGAATTTTTTTATTAGTGTTTCAAATATGATAACTAATTTCCCCTTTTCCTTAGTGCAAATTAAAAGTTTTATCCTTTTTCCTAGGGTTACACCCTCATTTTTCTATTAAGGGTTTCCTTTCATAAACTTGTGGTTTATTTGTATTTCCTTGTTTAACTCATATTTGATCCATAATGGATCTATTTTCAAAATTATTAGAGTTTTTGGTATTTGTATTGATAAAATCATAAAGCTATTTTTGTTTGCCAAAATATTGTATATTTTTTTGGAATTTATGATTTACTATTTTTAGTAAATTTAGCCAAGGGGATGAATGGTGTATATATTTTTAAATTAATTTATTATTTTCATCTAGTTACTTATTTTAATCAAAATCATCTTTCAAATTTAAAAAATACCTAAAATGGTTGTTTCTTTATTATACCATCATATAATGGTTATATGGGTTACTCTTAGTGTATACTTTATAATTAAAATAATGATTATTCTAATTTCATGTCAACTATAAATATTTTATATATTTCATAATAATTAAATAAATTAGAGAAAATTAATGTATAATAAAATTGTGTTTGCATTTAATCATAATACACCTTTATGTCTATGCTGACTTAGATTGTCCTTCCTCAAGGTTGTGATAGTTACTTTCCCTCTAACCAGGTCCATGCTATCATTATCCTAAGAGCTAAGGTATCCCATCATATAATTAAAAAATAAGGTAACCAACATATCCTTCCTAAAACCCCTTCACCTCCCACATCTCCTCTTAAGGTCATTTCTATGCATAAACAATCATATATTCATAGGGTTTGTGCTTGTGAATCCCTTAAGGATCAAATCATCATTTTTAGAAGGTTAATAGAAGAGTTTCAAAAACAAAATCATTATTTCAATTCAAATATCACATCATTGTGAAATGATATCACATATGAAAATAATCTAGAATATGCTAATGTTAATCAGATATTTGCATCTTCATTATCAATGTTGTGCTTAACAAGACTTCGTATCAAAATTAAAATATACAACAAAACACATCTATAATTTTTTATACAAAAAGTATTCAAAAGGATAATAATATTTTAAATGATATTCTAAGATAAATTCTTTGAAACAAATTGATCGAACTACCTCCTATACATCCTCTAAGGAAATCAAAATACTATTTTGCATATCAAAGAATTCATGGGCATCATATAGATAGTTGTTTGGACTTGAAGGAAAAAAATACAAAAGATAATTGATAATGATGATCTTATAATTGATACATAAATCAAGCAACCCACACACATTATGAGTGCATCTTATAAATCACAAGTGACAAAAGAACAAGTATGGGTAGAAAAGGATTATTCATAGAAAAATAATTAAAAATGAAAAAATTATATAAAGAAGAGATCCACAAAATTAGAGCAAGAACAATTAAAAAAGGAATCTATCACAAAGGAGATATTACAAAAATATCAACAACAAAAGTTGTAAAAATAAGTTCAACCTAAGCACACAAGAATATTTTAAAAAAAAATTCTAACAAAAGAAGTTAAAAATCAAGAGATGCCTAAAATATATATTATTACAAGTATGGTTCCAAAGGAGGTAATTACTGGTCTTTCCTCATATCAAGATCCTTTCACTATCACTACTCACATATATTTTAATAAATTTCTAGATGTCAAGGTTATGGAATACCAGGAAATTTTTTTTTGTTTTATGTCATTTATTCTATCTCTTAGATATAAGATTCAAAAAAAATTATCAAACCAATGCATCTACAACATGCATGTGATCAATCAAGTTAAGAATTTCATTTCCTTCAAAATAGTGCTATCATGATTTCCACATTATTTTTAATCCAAATATATAAAATTTTGTGTTTGGAGGATCATGGTTAAAATCAATATGAGTAATTATTGATAAAAACAAATGTTACATATCATTGGATCATGAAGGCAAGGTCATCTTCATTTCAAAAAAGGAAACTTATTTAGAATAAATATAAATCATATATTCAACTATTATACAAATAGATCCAATTAATAGAATATAAATAGAGGCACAAGCTAGTAAATATTATAATTGAGAAATTAGAAAACTCAACACTCTAGTATGGTGTAATTATTTAATCATGCATGGATATAAAACATGATCAAAATAGTGTTGATTATAATGCATTAGATTATTATGATTAGGATGATACAATACATACACAAATTCATACCATGGATGATATTTTGGTTTTATAATAGCACCATTATTGTATGTATATACTTTGCTAATAATGTCATGCTAAAAATATTTAAAAAAACTATAAAATTCAAAATCAGGACCTATGCATGATTTGTTTAGTTCATTTACATCAGTTAATTTGTGTGTAGTTATTTAGTAATTATTTATATCTATATTCATATCATATATGATTCAAAATTAATTGAATTCATACCATATATTTTTCCATCTATAGACACACTTATATGAGGTACTATTTTATAGACTCTAAAAAATTTAAATAGACAAAGGTGCCCTATTAAGATAGTAGCACCTTGCACCCTTATCCCATTTCATTAGCCATGTCCTAGTGAGTATAGGCTATCAAATATTAGATCCAAACCCTATGTATGCCTCTTAAAAAATTTCCATGATGAGGTTCATTATGTCCCCTTCATTTAGTTATATGTCATGTCAATCTAGACAATGTTTAAAGGTTATATGCAATAAGGTATGCAATTTTGTGGCTAACAATTTTGTGTTTTGGTGGGTGAATTGTGGATAAAATAATCTAATTTAAAATATATAATTAAAATTAATTAAAATAAAATTATAATATTATTTGATTTATAAATAAATCACACTCTTGTTGAATTGAAATTATTAGAAAGGAAAATCACATTACTAATCTAATTACTTGAAAGGAAATTATATTAATGAAAAATATAAGAATTGGAATGTTGGAATTTAGAAGGATGTATACTCTTGGTTATATAAATAAATAATCACTTAGAGGGAAAAATAAATGAAACTCAAATTTTTTTTGAATTTAAAATGATTTACATATAAACTATTGGAAGTAAATCCCAAAATTACCCTACTAAAAATAAATTACTATAAAAACACACTCACACCCCTAGAGGTTAAATTATATGGAATATAAACTACTATAATTAAATAATAAAATTAATGTGTTGAAATTAAACTATTATAAACACACACACTCCTATAGGTTAACATAAACAATATTTTTCCTAAAGAACTTATAAGAAACTCAAAACACATAGCAAAGCATAGCAGACAAATAAATACCAATAGATCCTTATTCCTAGGAATGAGTTTACCCTTGCTCCTCCTTGTAATTAGATTAAAACACTATCAATCTTGTAAAATAATCATGAATGTAACTTCTCATTATTATATAAACAAACTTGCTTATAATCAAATACTAGAAATGGTATCATTGTATTCAAATTATTCACATCTATCTACTCATGTCTATTAAGAAAAAAATTGTTTATATATTACAATATTCACAACAATTTTTTAAAGATAGACTAATAACCTAACAAGATAAAATCATAACCAATATTTTTTTATTCCATAATAACATCATTTGTACTTTTTAAGAAATAAAAGGTGGAAAACACTAGATCTTAGGTCTTGCATGATCCTCTTATTCACTACTGATGAAATAAGTCCAACATATTTATATTAGCAAGATAAATTGAGTAATTTTAGTCACCTTTGAGAGACACTATTAATATAAGATATATATAAAACATCTTATTTTTAGAAGTTCTATTTTTAACATTACAAATAATTCCAAAAAATGACTCAAGATTATTTAGAATTTTTCTTCCCATATCTATATCAAGCATGTTTTCCTTTTAGCAGTCCCATAGAGTTGATTGGTGGTATCTAGAGCCAATTTAGTGATTTATAGATCCAAATTTGTGACTTTTGGAGCCATTTTAGAGTCTATAAAAATTCCCTATGGATTCCTTAGAGCTATAAAGTCTTCATAACTTTTACTTAGGAGATATCTTAATCACCCAAAACATATGATATTGATTATGGTACTTAAATCAGACATGTACATGTAAAATTGGCATCTTTTCCATGTATAATTTAAAACTTAGTTGACAAAATAGATATCAATGACTCTCAAAACATAATCAAGATAAATATCTCACTTTATGATTTAAATCAACAATGTGTCCTAATATTAGAATCTAAATCCATTTTTAGGAAGGGTAAAGTGGAGGAAAATAAGGTCATTAATTGGATATGATGAGTCTATTATGGACTCATTAGTCTATACATCAGAAAGCTCACTAGGGGCATCTCATACATAGGTTATATATTTTTTTCATATATAATTCATTATACTTATTTAACCCTTTTTGGAAATGTATATATGGTGTTAATGGTTAAAATGATAGAGTAACCTATACACAAAGATGGATAAAACTATTCTAAATTAGAAAAAACTATTTCAAACTAAGATAAATGAATATTCTAAATTAAAATACTGAGATGTACTAAATATATAAATACCAAATTTGAAATATGTTCTATTGATTTCATTGCCAAGGAAAATTTATACTTAGGTAGAATAATAATTTGCATGTGGATCTAATTTGTACATAGGCATATGTGTTTAGGATCAAGATTTTAAGACAATAATAAGATTCTATAAATGATTTTATTATAACCATAAATACTATTATTTACCTTTGGACACTACCATTGATGTTATTATCCATCTTGTGACACTACTATCTAGTATGAAATATGCACTAGATTTCAATGTGATCAACTTTATTATTCTTAGTTTTTTATCACCTTTTTGATAATGTAGTTAAATATATAATATGGGTTTTATATGTTTTATTATGGATCAAACCCTTTTTATTCACCCTTATTCACCCTTAGGATGTGTTTTCCAAAAATAGGTTTATGGGATCATGGTTTAAATTTGACCTTAAATACCCCTCTATCAATGAGCATTACCTATATAGAAAATACTCTAGGAGGGCCTCAAATTTATGTAGTTCTCACCTATGTGTGGGATTATGTGTGTGAATAATGGTGTAATATTATTTATGTAGATGCTTGAAATGATCGAGCTTGTAACTAGATAAATATTACCCATGGGCTGCTCGTTGAATGTTTCATACCTTTTGTATGACTACTCATATGAATGATAAAAAAATAAGGATGAATATGGTGTAATAACTTAGTTTTGAAATTGATTAAATGAGCCTTGGTAGGTGATTTCTTGGTATTTGCTACATAAATAATGAAAAGTCTTAGTGATTTATATTTTTTAGGATTATGGAATGTAAAAATAGGTTGATAAAGATCTAAGTAATAAATTAAGGAATAAAATACTATAGCATCAATAGCCATTTCCTTACATAATAATTGATTTATTTGAATATTCTATAAATAGAAATGAATTATAAAAGGTGTCCTTAACTATAAAATATGATTGAGTTGAATAGGTGGTAGGCTAAGAAGTGATGCAAGAGTAGGGAAAAGTGTAATCAATGAAGAAAAGGTGTTAGAACCTTATTTGCATAATAACACGTCTATTTTTTTCCAATAGTACACTATGTTATAGACCTTTTATGTAGTATTCATGACCCTATGTAGGTGAAGTAGTGAAATTTTGGGTAGAAATTTTCTCTATTTTGGGAAATTTATGCCAATATATTGATCCCTAGATCATCGTATGTCGTGTGATTTGACTAATTTCACTATGAAACACTAAGCATCCATGCTCAATAGGATTTTATTGATCATAAGTGGAAGGAGAGTGATGTTATTAGGGTAGGGTTAGCATGACCTTAACACCCCATGTGTTGAGCATTGCCTACATACCAGTAAATTATAAGGGGATCAAACCTGATGTAGTTATCCCAATCTAAGTGTTGATGCAAGTGAGAGTGATGCTAGTATGCCTAAGTATAAATGCTAATTTTAACACTTTGAGTGTGGATTGAGACTAAAAACCTAAGTAAAACTAAAATTTGGGTTTTTATAGATGGATGAATGCAAAAAATAGGAGTAAATAGGGATCACTAACCTTAATTTGCACAACAATTTCTGATCTTATTCATGAGAATTGACAAGTATATGATAAATTAATGAGATTGATCTTTATATAGTGTTATGATGCTTATCAAGACATGAAATGAGTCAATTCCAACCCTAATATGATTTAGGAAGTGGAAAGATATATACTAAGGGTAAGGCAAGCTAAAGGTCAATATAATTTCCCCCTTTGCCAATAGCACACTATGCTATAGACTAATGGGATTGAGTTATTTTCTAGGTGACTAGAACATGTGAAATAGGATTGGTTATGCCTAGGTGATGGCTCAAAATATCTCTTGGTATATCTAGGAATGGATTAGACAAACATAGAAGATATAAAAAGATTAAAAGAGGTCCTCAGACATGTGTAGGTCTAAGCTAAGGATAAGGTGGTCCCAAGTGACACTCATTAAATTAAAATGACATTTTATGAGTAACCACCCCCTTATTCCATAAATTCAAAAAAATTAAATGATTAGGATAAAGGAAAAATAAACATACCTAGACTTACCTATGAGGCAAAGCTCATGAATGTGGGTCTAAGTCTATGAATTATGTTCCATTACTTGTCCTACATATGAACATTTATGAATCAATCCTTAATTAATAAATATCAAAAATAAAGAGAAAATTTAAATAAATGTGAGAGAAAGGAAAGGAATGAATATACCTCATTGGGTACATAAACCAATGCAAAAACCTATTGAAATCATGTTTGTGTGTATATATGGTGGTCAAATGGTGAATATCTTAGACTGAGCTGATGGCTTTCCAAATCCCCATGTGTGGGTGGATTAAGAACTCAAGTTGGACATGAATTCATCATTACCCACCCATATTCAATGGATCATAATGTTTGAATAACTTAGATTAGATTGATGACTTATCTAACCCTCTTATATAGGTGGATTAAGAACTCAAGTATGTCATTATAGCATCATTTCCTACCCATGTGTAAAATAAGGATCTAAAACTAAAATTGCATGGTGTCATGAAGCTATAAAATATGTCTCATATCCACTTGGTAACTCAAGAACTTAGGAATACCAACAACTATAGATAGAATGAGGCATTAATCTGGTTAATCCTAGTGTATATGGTGTCTAAAGTATACAACATGGAGAATCACATGGATTATTCATTCCATATAAGATAACTAGTGTAAAATTGATCATATGGAAAAAATGTGCCATGCACATGCCCCCAATTCTAATATTTATGTATATGGATTTTGGAGTGGGTTATAATAATCTATCTATGCATATCTAAAACTAAAATGGGAGTGATCATGTTGTGCATGATGACCCCAATCTGAGTAATCTTATGTAAAAATTGAATATATAATGATCATATCTAATAATATATTATTAAGGCTATTAAAATCTAAACTATATCTATTGTAACTTAATGAAAATTATAGAATTTTCTATTTTTGAAGCTATTAGACAATAGCATGGTGGGTGGACTATAGCACATTTTGCTCCTAATAGTTTAATATGTTATTGTCTAAAAGTGTTGTTTTTAATATATAAAAATGAGACTAGTCTATGTGTGATTATATTTCATTATATTTTCATACTCTAAACTCTATAATCTATCTGTGTGTTAAAATATATGTTTTGAGTGTACTAGGATGGCCTGATATCTATGACAAACCCATGTGAATTCCACATTGTTTTAGGGGAGTTACTAAGCCTCTAAAATAGCTATCATGTAAAGAAAATCTATGCATCATGTGTTTTAGACTAAAATATATCTGATATCTACATGAGAAATCAATATAATGTGTATACATGACATTGGAATGTAAAATAGATTGGGCATAATTTGGCAATGCATGATTTATGTTAGATCTATAATTCACAAGGTTTTCAAGATAGATATAAAAATTTAATCTTGCATATGAATAAAAAATATGAATATTATTTGAGTAAACTACTTGGGGGGATGGGTTATGATGTCCACCAAGGCACACAAGAAGGAAGGAGAGATGCATGAGGTCCCTGTTGGCATTGCAAACTAGATGTGAAAGTAAAAACAAAGAGATAAGTGTCATGGCCATGATGCATAAATGAAAGCATACATACAATCACATGAGGCACATAAAGTAGGCCAATGGGCCATAATATAAAGGACATGGGCACATGCCACTAAGTTTGAGAAAATAACACAATATGTTCAAATATCTGCATATGTAAAATATCATGCAAATTTGGTTTAGATCTACATGGAATGAAATGTTTATATGTCCACATACATGATCAAGAATCATACACAAGGACATGTTGATGCTAATGATATAAAACCATTAGCCTAATCCTAGTATATTTAGGCCCATACCCATAATTATTCATATCATTTCATTCTCAATAAATTTTTGACTCTCATTCATATTTTTTACAAATTTTTATGACCAATCTTGATACACTTAAATCTTATTAGGTTTCTTACTTTTAGAGGTCTTATTCAATCTTCCATTATAGGTCTCATTCCATTTCCTTTAGTTGGGTCTATTTTCACTAACTCTATCAAAAACCTTATTCTATTTATATTTTATTATTCTTACAAGACCAATAATATTACTCAAGGTTTCACAGGCTCCACTAAATCTACTCTTACATTTATTATGTCTTTGATCTCCTTCATATAAGGTATTATATTTTACACATTAAATATGAACTTTCCTATTATGACTTTAATTATAGGTTTATAGTCTCTTAGACTCTCTTGAGTAACATTAAATTCATTTATACACATATTATTAAATGTGACAAGATAATTTATACTTATATTGATACTTACAAACTCAAGACTCTTTTTAGAAACACTTTCCTATCAGCCCTATAACAATTTTCTTCAATTATGCTTCTTTAAGTCTTAAACATAAACCTCTAATTAGTCATTTGATAATATTAGGTTTTAATGACTCATTTCATACTTTTGAGGCTCCCATATAGACTATTTTACACTATATTCACAATTTTTCAAATCATATGAAGGATTCAATCATAAGATATGTATTGTTCTACCTCTTTACCGATGATTATTTACATATAGTCCAAACACAATCAATAACATCTCTATAATAATTAAATATTAAAGTATTAAAATGCTTGTAATAGGTTAATATAATATTATGGTATTGAGATAAAAAAATTCACACCCTTTGGTGGAGTATTTTCACTTCTATGGCTATTTTATTATTCTCAATCTGTGACTAAATTTTACACAATCATTAGAAAACCTGAGACCTTATAATTGATTTGTAATAAATATTGTGCAATTATTAAACTTTATAATACATGTATGAGGACCTATATATATATATATATAAACTTCATTTCTTTCTCATGAAACTATTTACACATGTTTTAGACTCATTATGTGTAATTTTAGATGACTATAACTGTGTTCTTAAGCCTGTGAGGACACAATTTTGATCAAACTACTTTTTATTGATTTATAAACCCCAAAAAATGATGTAAATAGATGGAATAACATCAATAGTTACCTTCACAATTATTATTCACATGGGTAAGGAAATTGCCATTATAGAGAGTCTCTTTGACATGGGATAGGTTGTTGTAGATTTTGATCCCTCCCAACACATTGTCAAGGAACCTAGGCTCAAATCTCAAGTTATTCATCTTGAATAAAGTATTAGTGAGCTCAAGATGGAGGTCACATAGCTCAACAAGGTTATTGATAAGGGTAATAAGAAGGTGGATAACTCCTCCCATTATGAGACTAAGATGGAAGATATTTTCAAAAGAATGAAATATTTGGAGGGAAATATGGATCATATTAGGAGTAGGAAGATTGATCATATATCCATACACCAACCCATTCTGGAGTTGTTTGAGTTTTAATTTAGGAAATTTTTCACCCTTAGCAACTTGCATTCAGGCTTGTGAAAGGGTGAAACTAAGAATAATTATGCCCTAACCACCATTGACATGACAAACCCATCTCAAAATATTGCTCTCAATCTATTTAATACGTTATAGGGACTCAAGAATAGCTTCAACAAGTTCCTTAAGTGAATCTTCTTTTTCTTACTTTCTAGTTCTTTATTGTGTTCACTTGTTGTTGCTTTAGTGTTGCTTTGATGCTATGAATTTACTATTGATATGTCATTTTGGTGTTGTTATCTAGTAGGATACTCCTTGTTATTTCCTACTCTTATTTATTCTAGTTTTAGACCTTTTTTGTAGCTGGGGCGTGGGCCACACTCATTAAAAACCCACTAATGTACTCATGTATTATCTAGATTTTAAGAATTTTTTAGTTATGGGTTTCTTTGTTTTATCTATATTTTGAGCATTATTTTGTGTTGGTTATGGTCCCTTTCAAACCCATTTACCAATAAAAAAATTAAATCTTTTTACTCTATACCAGACTTTCTAGAGTGCAAATTACTATATCTTTCTACACAATCATGTTCTAAGCATTTTATTACACATGTTAAGATCATAAAAATATAAAAACCACATGATCCCACATAAAAATATTAAAATAATACATTTATCATCAAAACATATCCTTTATTTCATTATCAAAACCCTACAACACTTGCATACCTCTTACAAATCCATTACTGTAAACCTTATTCTTTAGACATTTTCCATTAACTTCTCTCTCTCTCTCTCCCCTCATCTATATCCTTCATTTTTTTATGTTTGAATGGATTTATTTAATCTCATAATTTATGTCTTAAATTATACCTCTTTATAAAAATTTAGTTTGGTCTTAAGATAGTACCAAAACTCTCTCAACTCCCATAACTAATTATGAGGCATGTTTATTTTAGACTTCCCCTATATGAGACAGGATTCTAGATAGTTTTTAAGACCAAATTACATGAGGTAGAGATAAATAAACCTTCATAACTTATATATAGACCCTAAGGGTCCATCACACATGGATTAAAGTCCTCAAAACTTATCAAAACCATTATAAATATTGTAAGCCAAATTCAAATATTTAAACTATGCATTTGGTGAGAAAACTAATGACCAAATTTACAAAGGCCGAAAACTATCAGAACTTTATAAATATCTCACAAGACCATCAAGACTATTTAAATCCAACTTTAGAGTCATATTTACAAACATATTGTTTTTATATTGATGCTTCTACATCACATGGGCACATGTCTAAAGCATAAAAGTAATGAAAGGACAATGGCATACTTAAATGCCTTTGAGCAGATGTAGAAGCAAAGAGACACAATAAAATATAGACTAGTAAAGATAGAAATGAAATTATGCATAATCATGTGGTAAAAATCCATATAAAATAAAATACATATATAAACTGAGTCTATAGTAGTAGTAGTCATCAAAAAATTAGTGTAGTATAGAATTATCAATATCAAGATATAATCAATTCTAAATCTATGATATGAAGTATAGAAATATATAACTTGACAAATCAGCAACTGTGTGTATGATGTCCCCAATGGCCTAATATATCAATTTTTAATTAGTGTACATGTGTATATTCCCCCAATGGGTAGATAGTAGTAAATTTAGATCTATGTAGGGGATCAGAATCCTACAGTAATCTACAAACACTCTAAGGGAACAAGTGAAGCACATATGTATGATAGAATTGACTACACTATCATATATATCATATGTAGTACTTGTAAAATAGAATTAATGTAAACATAGAAATACATAGAATCTGAAATTTGTATTTTCTTAGAAATATTTGAATAGTTTTCTGTATTTTTGAGCTTATATATATTTTTATGTGTTTTCTAAGTATAAACTATGTATAATAAACATGAAATTGAAATAATGTATAATGAGTAGGGAAACATACTAAATAATGAGTCTTACAAATGACTCACTATCAAAGAGACCTCTATCAAGTAAAGGAAGATCGATTTCACATGATATGTGAGGAGGTATCTAAGATCTAGGAATAAGATGTACTAAATAATCTATAGAAATTTATTATGTGGCTATGAATAGGTGAAGCTAACTAAATTTACATGTGAACTATGGGGCTCTTGGGGATCCATCTAGTAGAATGAGTTATAACTACTAATGATGCTCTATGTGGAGTGCTTTAGGGACTCGATAACACTAATCTAGGTGGGAATGGAGTAGAGAGAGGCTATCTAGAATACACAACATGTTTATGATGTAGGGGTCTATCCAATAAATATCTCCATAAGATAATGTGTATACATGGTAATGTTATATAAGTAGATCTCACTAGCACTAGTGGCTCAAGTAATATCTAAGGTGTGATAGTAGAATCTATGCTTGAAGTTTTTAATGGTGATTGTTGTGTAACTAGATATAGAGTAGGTAAATGATACTCATACGGAAGGCCGTCAACTATAAAAACATGATTATCATGTATATACTTAATACATATGTGTAAAATGAAGGGAATGGCTTGAATCTATTGTATCCAATGCCTACATAATAACATATCAAATGTTTTGTCACTAATTACAACTATGAATCTAGTGGCCACATGTGTGTCCCCAACCTATAATTCAAGTATGATCTCCCCAATGTATCTTTGGACATGGCCACTAAATCCATGAATGACTTATCTATTAGAGAAATATCTTAATCTAAATAACCCAATTTATGTATAAGTGTATGAATATAAATATTGATGCTTGAGTTATTTTCAACAATGACACTCTAAATAGGATGATGATAAATGTAAGCTCATATAAAGAGTGCATATAAATATGAGTCATTTTCAATAATCTCCTATTCTGAGAAAGTGATAAAAGGCCTAAATATCACTATAGTAGCCATATGTTTTGGAAATGGATTAGAAAATATTTTCTATACTTTTTCTTCAGTTGGTTGTGTTTTGGGTGTTTCTATAGGGTGATCACATCAATGATAATATCATCTATCAAATCTCGGATCTTATGTTACAAGCTGATGCATATGTATGTAGTATGGTTGAGGACCCTATGATAATCACAAAATACATTAGAATCACAATTATTTGTAAGAGGCCTAGTCATACAAACCTCTTTCATTAGAGGGAGAGATATGAAATTGCACTCCAAAAATTGTTGGAGAACATGAGCTGGTGATTTAAGAAGATTCATAAAAGTTCTCCTTGGAGGAGATGATAAAACCACATGAGGATCTATCTCTAAGGCTATGTTAACTATTGTATTTTTCTCATTCTTGTTTTCATTGGGCCTCACCTTATATGTGAGCTTATTTGAACTCTTATTACTGGAATCCAATCTAGTAAATAATGGAAACTTTTTGAATAATATAAATTCATGTAATGTTGGTAATAAACATTACTTGAATATGTCTTGGAGTTATCTATCTACCATGTGGATAGTCATATTTACTAATATGGTTTTATATCATAGGACATATTTAGCTATTGTCTCATTAAATGTTTGCTTTATTTGAGCCAATTGAGCAAAGGAAACTTTGTCACTGATGTTGATTGAAAAATGTTCCAAAAGCATATCTATGAGTGGATTAAATGTTTTGATGGACTGATTAGGGAGATCATAAAACCATTTTAATGCATATTCCTTTAAATTATGAGGGAATAACTTAGTCAAGATAATCATTGGACACGTAGTTCAAACATGCTATGTGAAAAACATGTAGATGATGCTTTGGGTCACCCTTACTATCATACAGAGTAATTTTGGGTGCCATAAATCTATATGGAAAAAAAGTTACTACTATATGTTGTATGAATGGTGTATGTAGGAGAATATGACATTATAAGGCATGAGATGGTCGATTGGTAGCCTTCTCAAGATGTAACACCCTAGCTTGCAAAGGATGGATTTCATGCCTAAGGGATTATACATCTAGATAGGAGTAAAGTGTAATATACATAGGAGGTGTTTCCACTGGTGAGAATTTATTAGTTATAGTAGGTTATTATAAAATCTAAGTTTCCCCCATAGTAGGTGTTTATTATTCTAGTCACATATGGTCCTAGAATATCCACTTGCTTTGGGAGAGTAGTTTTTTGCAAAAAATAGTCTAGTGTTCTTCCTTGAATGCACCTCATGATGAATAAGTTTGTTCCCAGCTAGGTATGTTTGAGTTTTGTTGAGGTCAAAATACCCCCATTTCTAAAAATTGGGACCCTTAAGACATTTTTGAAACTTAATACTAAAATCATGGCCCATTTTGAACATTATTAGAATTTGAAGATCATCCACTTTGATAAATTTGTCTTACAGGTTTATGGTTTTGCTTTGAGCTTTCCTAATGTTGTTAATAATTTGTCTTTGTGTCTTATAGTTATAGATTTCATAGAACTCTTTCTGATGGATCATGCTTATAGTTTACATATTAACTCTATTTAGGCTTCATTTTATAAAAGTTCTTCAAAAAACCCTAGCTCAAGCCCTTGGTTCAAATTTACATTTAGTGGGAGCAGATTGGTGGGAACATTTGAAATTACTTTGGACTTAAGCTTGATTTTCATGTTAAGGTTTAGTCATATTTTTTAACATGACCAAACCTTATCCTAAAATTCTTACTTGGTCCCTTTTATTTTCCCCCTTTGTTTCCTATATTTCTAACTAATTCTAATGTTCATGTTGGTAAGGTCCTTTTTCTTGCATGGTCCCCTTTGTTAAAAATTTAGCTTAAATTTTTAACCCTAAGGCCCCATTCATATTTATTAACAAAAATGATATCTTATTTTTAATTATTTAGCCTAAGTTCTTATTTCATCCTAAGTCCTCACTTAAATACCTTACTTCTTTGTAGATCTGACAGTCTATACTTCATCACTTCCCTTGATTAGACGACATGATGGAAGCCTATGGATATTAAAGCCTTCACCCTTTCGACCAATCCTATGGCATCACAAATATTATGATCAATGGCTCGTGCTTTAGTAGAGCCAAATATTAGAGAATGTGAGAATGCTTAAGATTGAGTGGGTCCCATTATTAAACATAAGACTTGAGCCTAAGTTTTATTGTAAGGCCTTGTTGTATTTTTTAATAAAATGAGACCTTATTTTAAAAACCTAGGTTTTCAACTTTAATTATTCAAAGGGACCAATCAATTAAAAGTGCCTAGATCATGATTGATGGTTCATGTTTAAATGGGATGAATGATTGATTAGAGTGAATGCAATAATGAAAAGTCAAAAGGCCCAAGAAACCCTATAGAGTTGCCGCATGGCACTCTTGCATACATTAACTTGGTGATCTTAAAATTAATGATTTCACAACCATAATTTGATGTCCATGAGGTTATAATTGATGTTTGTATGATCATCAACTTTAATCCCACCAAATAAATAACTTTATGAGCTTAAATTTGACATTCATGCAAATATCTTTTAATGTCTATGAGGCCATCAAATTCAAGCTCTTTGAACATTTTACTTAGATAAATGAGGCATGTTTTATACCATTCAAATGGGTCATTTAATATCTTACTTTAAACATTATCATAAAATGCTTTAGCCTAAGTCTGTGGTGTGCCTATTGACATGAAATAGTGTAGTCATATAAAATGCAAAAATTGGTAGCTTGAGCATGGTTACTGACACGCAACCCATAGGTCCCTCTTGCTTGATATCATGACCCTTTCAATCTTATTTTCACTAAATCCTAGTCATCTATATCCTTCTATACTTGATCCCAGCTGAGCTAATACCCTCTTTTCATGACCAATCCATCCCCCCATGTCTCATTTGGTCAAGACAATAGCACCAAATTAGGACTATAGTGCCAATGCCACTCTTTTATGCTTTTGGTGTTGTTATCCAAGCTCATTTCTAGCCCTAGTGGTCAATTCCTTTTGGTTTCCCATCCTTATCCTTGTCAAGCTAATGTGAGAAAATTCAATCCATGACCAATAGATCCTTATAAAAATGCATTCAAAGATCATTTATAAAGGTATGGAAAATATCACAAAGCAAGCAATCATACAAGTAAGACTACTCAAGTACGTTTCCCTATTTTATACATATAGCCATCCAATACTATTTACATCTTGTTTGAATCCTTACACTAGTCCCTAGTCATCTCAAGCATACATAGTTCAACATTTCCTTACAATATCATATCACAATTTCACCAAGCACTTTCAAAAGGAGAACTACATATGGCTTGATCCCTCTTCAGAGTATTGGTATGTAGGTAGTGTACCTACATAAGGAGTGTGGATCCATATCTAGTGAATCTTACACACATTACCCCCCCTCCCTCTTATTTTAAATTGGTAAAAGTACAATGGAAGATATGGTTTGAAGATAAAATATACTCTATAAGGATCTCTACAAACTTCTAGATACCAAAACTCCAAAGATAAGGTCACATAGACCTATCAAACAAAACCCATAAAATTTAAATCTTAGGAAAATTGTGCCAGAACAGGACTATAGCATCAATTCCACTCCTATCCACTTTTGATGCTCTTTTCCAATAAAAAAATGAAAGTCAAAATCCTATTTATGATAGTGTCCTAGGCCTGCATAGTGAATATAAGATCTTGTCTTAGTTGGATCAACATAGTCTAAGCTAATTCTTATTTTCTCCTTCTTATTACTATATTTAGAAAATATCTAATTATCAATCAATTTTACAAATTAATAGCTTAATTATTATCTATCTATTTATTTACTAATTTATCAATCTAGACCATTTAACTAAATTAGGAATAATACACCAATATTTCCAAATTGTTAAATCATTTGGTGAACTTGACTTACTTCAAACATGCATAAAAACCCTAGGGTAAAATTCCTACTGATTTCTCATATATTTTTCTAATTTTTTACCTGCATAATAAAATCATGAATTAGCTTTAAATTTTAAAATTTCATAGTAATTTTAAAATAAATTTATTTCAAACCCTAGTTGACTATATGACGTCCCATAAATTTTCCAACCATTTTATAAATTTTTACAAGCATACTTAAATTACAAAATCCATTCAAATTTCAAATTTCAATAGTAATTTTTGAAAAACATATATTTTTCAAAATCCTAGTGGCATCTTTTAGGTCTCCTTAAATCACAAATTTTCCAATAAATTTCTAATTTTTTACTTGCATATCTAGCTCAAAAATTCACTTCAAATTTTAAATTTTCATAGTAAATTTTCAAAATAATTATTTGTCAAACCTTAGTTTCATATACTAGGCCCTATTGCTTTTGAGGTATCACCTTATATCTAAATTCAAATTTCACATACCAACAAAAAGGTATCTCACTTATTTCTAAATATTTCTTACATTTCTTGTAAATAATGAGGCCATACTTGGTCATTTCATGTACATGAAAAATGAAGTTTACCATATGTTAATGCAAAGTTTCATTCTTTCCATTTCATGCTTAATTTTAATAATAAGAGATGATATTACAAAATTTATTGTTAAACATGCACAAGATTTCAATATTTCTTTTGTATACCCTTTCTCTCTCATGCAAAATAATTTCCAACTCTATTTTTCTAAACATGTTAGAAATATTATTTTACAAGTAAAACCTCTTTATGCATTAATGAATAATTCCATTCTCTGTACCCTTTGCTTTCTATCTCTCATATGAAAAAAAATTCAATTTTATCTGGCCACACATATTATACATATCATAGCACATGTAAAAGTTATTTATGCATGAGTGCACAATTTCATACTCTATATCCCTCGTTTGCTCTCTCTCATGTGGAATATTCTTTATAATCATATTGTTATGCAACTTATAAGTCCACTTACATGAATTTCATCCCATATACATGGTTTCTACCTAGATATACCTAACTCCTTGGCTACATGGTTTTTACATAAGCTAAATACCACCTGTCAAGTTTCAATGTCATATCTTATGTATAGGAAAGAAATTGGTTCTCCTCCTCTCCCCCAAGAGGGTGATAGATACTTTCCCTCTAACCAAGTCCATGTTATCACCCCTCCAAAAGGTGAGGTAGCCTATACTATTGTTCCTAATTTATACATTTAGCCTATAGCTTCTTCAAACCATCTTCAACATATGTGCTTACATTTCAATGGGAAGCAACTAGGGTTTGTACTTGTAAGACTCTAAGGGATGAAATCACCAATATGAAAAAGTTAATTTCAGATTTAAAAATGTAGAATCAGATATTACATGAAAAGATCACAACATTGGAAAATTAGATTATAACACAAAAGCTTCAAAGGCACCCTAATGTCAATCATGTATCTGCACCTTCACCTAGTCAATTAGTTGCAAGAAATGCTACATATCAAAACAAAAAAATCATAACAAAGTAACTCTACAACTAGTGATTCAAAAAGAATTCAAATATCAAATAAGAGTTCAAGTGAGGTACTAAGGGAAATGATTAAATCCAAGTTGATTAAACTACCTCTTCTACATCCAATGAGAAAATCTAGATATTATTGTGCATATCATAGAATGCATGGGCATCACATAGATTCATGTTTGGCATTTAAAAAACATATATAACAGATAATTACTAATGAGGACCCTATACAAGGTAAATCAATCAAGCAATCCATAGTGACATAAGAACACATTCACAAAGGGTTAAATTCATAAATAGTAAAAAAGTGATTACCAAAGCATAACTCAAAACAACAAAAGGATCAAAAAGCAAAATCAAAGGTAAAGCATGAAAAAGATGCAAATCCACCTCTCTAAAATGAGTCTCAACTTTTAAATCAATATGGGTTTAGTCAAAAATATATATAATAATCTGATTATCAAGGTCAATGGTTGGGCATGCATGCTCAAGGCTTCACTACTCATATTCTAGTAGTTGATAATGATTTTCACCAAGGTTTTGGATTTATTGAACATCTTAAGGAAAATCATTCATAGACACAATTTATCAAAGGAAAAAATATAGATATAACAAAAATCTACACTAGCATTTCATTTGTTTAAAATCAAGATGATAATGATGATTAGAATAATATAAGTTATTATGATTTCCAAGATACCTATAATGAATCTAAATATTCAGAATCATATTCACAACCATTTCCTTGTGCTTCAAAATAATGAATGATTCATTTTTTTTATACAAGACACCATGATAGGGAGTCTCCCATGAGACTCGTCAATTAGTAGCCTTCCTTCCCAGCTTACTTGTACATAGCTTATTTTCAATTTCTTGTACATAATATTCTTATGATTGATTGTACATAGCATAATTTAAAATACAAATACATTAAAAAACACCAAAAACTTTTTGATTGTATGCATTATCCATGCTTTACATTTTACTATCATGTTAGACTTACATATGCTATTTTATGCTATTGTTTGTCGATTTATCTACATTACCATGATTTACTTGATATTTTTTGAATGTGTGTAGTGACTTCCAAACCCTTAGTTACTTTAATCTACCTATTAAGGGAGCATCCTACTCCTACATGTGATATGCACATTGATATATCTTCCCCCTAGGGGCATCTTCTACATGACTATACCATTCAGGTTATGTCATTTCTATACTACACACTCTAGTTATCATGTTTATACACATTATTTACTAGCTTACATAGACTAATATATCAACACTCACTAGTATTTAACACTTATGTATTTATTAGAATATACCTAGTGTTGTACTAACATTTCTTGCTTACTTTCCCTCTTACTTTGGTTTGTTAGATGTGATTGTATTTCTAGTTATTACATGATTTTTTTTCATGCTTAGTGTATCTTGATGTAATTGAATTTCTTAATTCTTATTT
The DNA here is from genome assembly GCA_037957365.1 of Torreya grandis. Lineage (NCBI taxonomy): Eukaryota > Viridiplantae > Streptophyta > Pinopsida > Cupressales > Taxaceae > Torreya > Torreya grandis. The sequence goes on from JARHVA010002973.1 coordinate 426,725, forward strand.
CTCTCGTATATGTGCCTTTAGACATTTTCCAATGTCATTTTCTTCTATTCATGTGTGTGCCTTTGGATATTTGTCAATTTCCCTTACTTGTACTCTTCTATGTGATTATAGATTTCACACCAACTTTCTTATTTTAATTGTATGTGTATGTGACATGTGAACATGCCTTGTATGTCTTCTTTCTAGTTTGAGTGACATGTGCCCATATCCCTTATTTGTTTGGCCCCTTGGCCACTCTTGTATGCTTCTTGCCTTGTGTGTCTGTTGATTGATTGATTTTTATTATTTGCAATTCCATGTTCCAAATCATGCATTATCTTGCTTCCTAGATGCCATGATGGACATCATGCTCCATCCCTCCATGACAAGTAAAAATTAACAACTAACACTTCTAGTTATAGTTTAGTACATTTCACATGATTTTATATTGTTATATCTATTTATACATAACCCTATTGATCTATCAATCTCTTAATACAAACCATGCTATATTTTGAGATATCTTATCAATTTTCATTATTATATCATATATTTTGAAACATAACACACTTGCAAGGCTCTTTATTTTGAGGGAATTCATTGTAGAATCTCCATTTCTACCCTCAAAAAAGGGAGAAATAAATATGGGTTTTTTTCATAGAGATCAAATCTCCTATCAATTGAAAAATCTAATTTTAGAACACTTAGAATAGTAACCAAACATTAAACTAGTCAGAACAGACCAGGCAAATAGTCAAAAATCCAAAACAATCATTATATTTATCCTAAGACAACAACACTAAGACTAGACTATAATGATGATGGTACTACTATTCATTTCTATCACTCTTATCTAAATAGTAAAAAAACCAAAATTTCAATAAGTAGGTATAAAATTAGGTTCAACTATAGTTTTACATAGCTAGACTAGTTTATAATCAATAGTTTTAGTACACATTTTGCTCAAAGAATATAGATATAGGGGGAATCATGTGTGGTATGATGGCTCTCACTTCTAGTTTTAGATATGGTAGTTGGTATAACTTCTAAATCAAAATCCATGTTCTAGACATCAGTGATTGGGGAAAATGTGCATGACACATGTATTTCTTTTCTTTCCTAGTTCAGCATTACCCAAGCATTTCTTAGTAGTTGTGTGCTTTATTCCATATAAAAGTGGTTGGAATAATTTTGGATTAGATTTCATATAATCCTACCCTCCACCGTACCAGGTTCTTGAGTTCTCAATCGACTTCTATATAAGCTAGATTCTCGAATTTAGAGTGGCTTTTGTATAAGCCTAATCTCCATCTTTTAGAGTGGCCAAGAGTGGCCTACTTTCCAACATACATTTGGCTATCCATGCCAACATTTTTAGATCATAGTACATTCATGGGCTTTAGGATCCATCTCATATGACACACATTTCATACTAGTATCAATTCATAACTTCACTTCACAAGGCAATGATAGAGCGAAAGGTCTAGCTAGCTTTTGTATTCTTGAGCCACCTATTCAAAGGGATTGGACATATAGTCCAAACATTGATCAACACATGCATGACCACCTATATTCACTTAATGGGTGATGATGGAAATAAAGGGCCAACCTAGCATTCTTGAGCCACTTTCTAGGGAATTGAGCACTCCACTCCATTCAAGATATTACTCTTGGTTCAACACACATCCAACATTACTCAGTATTACTCAGCATCATAATAGGTTTTATATTGGTATACATACCCAGTGAGGTGTATTCATTCTTTTCTCTTCCTCTCTCATGCCTAGCTTTGTACATTCTTATTTTAGATATAACATATCTAGTAAGAATTGATATACTCTTTGTTTTATTTTATAGTCTCAGACTTCAAAATGTGATCTCTCTATGAACAACCTAGGATCACAACAACATCATGAGCTTCACCCTTACATGTAAGTTTAGGTATGCTTTCTCTTCTTCCTTTATCCTAGTATTTTGATTTTTTGTATCACTAGAATAAAGGGGGGGCAAATGTAGTCATATAAAATGCAAAAATTGGTAAATTGAGCATGGTTAATGACACCTAATACATAGGTCCCTCTTTCTTTCTCTCATGACCCTCTCAAGCTTATTTTCACTAATTCTTAATCATTTGTAGCATTCTAGACTTGATCACAGCTGATTTAGGACCCTTTTTTCATGACCAATCCATCCCCCTAGGTCCCATATACTTAAGACAATAGTGCCACACTAGGACTATAGCATCAATGCCACTCTTATCTACTTTTGGTTTTGTTATACAAGCTTATTTCTGGCCTTAATGGTCAATTCCTTCTATTTTCCCATCCTTATCCTTATCAGCTTAACATGATCAAATTTAATCCATGACTAATAAATCCTTATAAAATCCCATTCAAAGATCATTTGTAAAGGGTTGGAAAATATCACAAAGCAAACAAGAATACAATTAAAACTACTTAAGTACATTTCCCTATTCTCTATATATAACCATCCAATACTATTTTTAGCTTGTTTGAATCATTACACTAGTCCTTAGATAGCTTAAGTACACCTAGTTTAGCGTTTCCTTACATTCTCATATCCCAATTTCACCAAGAACTTTCAAAGGGAGAAATACATATCACTTGATCCCTCTTTAGAGTATTGGTATGTAGGCGACATGCCCACATAAGGGGTGTGGATCCATGTCCAGTGAACATTACACACACTAACCCCCCCCTCTTATTTAAAATTAGTTATATTACAATGGAAGATAGGGTTTGAAGAGAAAATATACTCTATAAGGAGATGTATATACTTTTAGTTACCAAAACTTCAAAGATAGGGTTACACAAACCTGCTAAACAAAACCCAAAAAGCTCAGATCCTTAGGTCAATAGCAAAAAAAGGACTATAGTGTTGGTGCCTCTAATCCACTTTTGGCACTCCTATCCAATCATAAAATGAAATTTAAAATCTTTTTTGTGATAGTGTCCTAGGCCTGTACAGTGAATATCATATCTTATCTTAGTCAGATCAATAAAGTTTAAGCTAAGTCTTATTTTCTCCCTCTTATTACTATTTTTAGAAAAACTCTAATTACCAATAAATTTCACAAATTAGTATATTAATTATTGTTTATTTATTTACTAATTTATAAATCCAAACCCTTAAACTAAATTAAGAACAATACATCAATATTTCTAAAATTATTAAATCAAATACACTTAGCTAGAAGTACTTTAACCTAAGTTCTTATATGACCATACTCTAACTAAAACTCATGCAGCTCATAAGATCAATAGATTGTACTTCATCAGGCCCAAATGATATAATGGCACAAAATCATTGATTACTATTTAATGAGTCTATGAAATCTCATGGGCTCAACATGTGGCAAATGCTCATTTGATATATGACTTATGTAGAGGATAGAGCTCAAAAATCTTGAAAAGGTGCCAAGTGGCATAGCCACAGGGCTTGGTATAATATAATATATTAGCTAAGGGTCTAATATCCCAATGGCAAGCTCAAAGTTAATAATATAGGGATGAGACAAAGTTGTCTCTATCTATAGACCATGATGCATGAGGAATTCAAACACAGGGCTACTATGGTGACATAAGAGATAAAAATTATGTGAAGTGAAACATCATATCCCAAATCACATCACACATTAGGTAGAATTATAAGGAAGGTATTAAAGGATGTAGATAAGAACCTTGAATACTTTAACCATTTACTCCTGCAAATAAACAACATTGGCCCAAATGCAAGAAGAGGAAGGAAATGAAATGAACCTAGGAATTTTTAGTCAACCTAGAAATGGCATAGGTTAACAACTCTAAAATCAAAGGTGCACACCAATAATCCATAAGAACCATTAAAACATGGAAATCTAAACAAGAAAATGAGAGAGAATCCAAGATAGCAAACACATAGACAAATACTAAAAAACTCTATAGAATTCCTTGCTTGTATTGTTTGCTCTAAATTTACAAAGTAATTTTGGCTCTAAGAACTCCCTCCCTTTACAAAATGGTATTAATTCCTTTTTTATAAGGAAAAGGAAGTATACTAGTCAATTTTAAGATACAAATGTACAAGAATTAAGGTCATCTATCATTTTTCTACCATGTTCTAGAATACAATTGCTTTTCTAAAATTAACTGACCTAGAGGCAAATATGCTAGAAAACTATCATATGCCTTTACAAAAGAATATTCTATTTTTAAAATGTTACAATGCTCTACAAAAGAGTAATATTATTTAGCTAGTTGATGGGACCTATGCCTAGGAACTTACTTGTTGCTACTGAAGGATATCTATAGCCTTTTGATTATCCTCATTAATAAGTCCCAAATCAAAGTTGGCCTTAAGAGATACTCTTCTACCCTGTCATCTAGATCATTCACTTCCCTATCATTCCTAGCTATGGATTCTTTTATTCTCTTAGCCTCAATGATCCTTTCACCTACATTGAAGATCATGTTGAGGATCCTACCATTGTCTACCCTAGACTGGCCTTGGCTATTACTATTTATCTCTTATGTCACTATAGTAGCCCTATGTTTGAATTCTTTATTCTTATTATTGCATATGATCTTGACATTGGGATATTAAACCCTTATACAATATGTTTTTTTTCACTAAAACCTATGGTTGTGCCACTTGGTACCTTTTGGGGATTTCTAAGCTCTATCCTCTACACCAACCATATATCAAATGAGCATCTACCATGTTTCAAGCCCATGGGATCTCATAGTGAATAATCATCATCGATTTCATGCCATTGGATCATCTAGTCCTAATAAAGCATGATTTATTGATCCTATGAGGTGGAAAATTTTTAGTTAGAGTATGGTCATAGAGGAACTTAGGTTAATGTGCTTCTAGATAAGTCTATTTCATGTCAATAAACATATCGTAGACTTAGGCTAAAGAATTTATGTTAAGTTTTAAAGTAGGATATTAAATGACCCCATATAATGGTATAAAACATGCCCCCTTCATCTAATTAAAATGTCTAAAGATCTTGAATTTTATGGCCTCACATACATCTATGATGGCCTCATAAACATCAAATGACATTTATAAGAACATCTAATTTAAGCTTATGAAGTTATTTATTTTGGTAGGCTTAAAGTTGATGGTCATGAAAATGTTAATGATGGACTTGTGGACATAAAATAATGGTCATGTGATTATCAATTTTAATCTTGTCAAGTTCCTATATGTGTGAGTGCTACATGGTAGCTCTATAAGGTTTTTTGGGCCTTTTGACTTTTTGTCACTGGATTCACTCCATTTGATTATTGGTCCCACTGAAGTGTGAACCATTAATCATGATTTAAGAAGTTGTACCTAATTGTTCCCTTTAAATAATTAAAGTTTAAAACTTAATTATTAAAACTAAGGTCTCATTATATTAAAAAATATAGTAAGGTGTTATGATAAAACATAGGCTTAAGTCTTATGTTTAATAATAGGACCCACTCAAGCTTAAGAGTTCTCATGTCATCTAATATTAAAATCTATTAAATCACAATCCATTGATCATAATATTTGTGATTTTATAGGGTTGGTCTAAAGGATGAAGGCTTTAGGATCGTTACTCTTCCCTCACACCATTTGATCAAGGGGAGCGATGAGACATGGACTGTCAGATCTACAAAGAAGTAAGGTATTTAAGTGAGGACTTGGGATGAAATAAGAACTTAGGATAAAGTGTTAAAAATAAGGTCTCATTCATGTTAATAAATATTAGTGGGGCCTTAGTTTTAGAACTTTAGGCTAAAGTTTTAACAAAGGGGACCATGTTAGAAAAAAGACCTTGCCAACATGAACATTAGACTCGATTAGAAATATAGAAAACAGAGGAAAATAAAAGGGACCAAGTAAGACTTTTAGGTTAAGGTTTGGTCATGTTAATAAATATTACTAAGCCTTAACATGAAAATCAAGCTTAAGTCTAAATTAATCTGAAATGTTCCTACCAATCTGCTCTCATCAAATGTAAATTTGAACCAAGGGCTTGAGTTAGGTTTTTCTGAAGGAGAGCTTTCAAAAAATGAAACCTAAATAGAGTTAATCTATAAATTATAAGAATGATCCATCATAAATAACTCCATGAAACCTATAATTATAAATCATTAAGACTAATTATTAGAAACATTAGGCAAGCTCAAAGCAAAACCATAAACTTGTAAGCCAAATTTATCAAAGTGGATGATCTTCAAATTCTAATAATGTTCAAAATAGGCCATGATTTTAGTGTTAAGTTTTAAAATATCTCAAAGGTCCCAAATTTTATAAATAGGGTTATGTTAACCACAAAAAATGGTGACTTCCTAGGGAAATATAGATTTATGTTAGAATTCATAGGCTCTGGTTTGGACAAGTGACTAGGTTACCTATTTTACTTGATCTATGTCGTCACCTAGATCAGTTCATGGTTGAAACAACCTTTGCACAAGAAAAATTAGGGTCAAACATTAAGACATATCCATGATATGTATGTGTTTTGTTTCCACTTACTATTTTTCATGTGATTTAGGGGACAACTTCTAAGTTTTATGCCTTTAATCATTCACATTAACTTAGAACATATTTGGATATCCATTAAGGACTATGCTTCTAGTTCAAGAAAGGCTTGGGCATTGCTTTGCTACTAACCAAGAATTTATATCCCAAATAAAGATGTATTTTATTCCACTCTTATCCTTACTTCATTGCTAGCAAGGAATCCATATCCCTGGTGGAGATTACCAAAATCACCTATACTTGAAAATATTTTTATTTTGCTTTGAATTCTTATATTTGTATTTTTTACATCTATTATGCTTTTATCAAGGTTTGGAACTAGGGTATCCAAGTTGAAGGATTCAGTCAAGTGTTCGATCTTCAAGTAGTCACCTATGGTTATGACCTTTTGCCCAAACAAGGATTTTTGTTAATTGCAAACATGATTGTGCCCTAATAGCTCAATATTTCATCCCACATATGTAATGCCTCTTAAGACCAAGTTTAGATCAAAACAATTATCTAGTTATAATAAAATATTTGACTTATTCATCATTCCTTGCTATTTCCTTTGAATTAGAACACCAAGCTCATATTTCAAATCTATGGTCAACATGTGCATGAGGTGAATACCTACAATTATAAATTATGAATCTATTGAGAAGCCTAGATGAAACTCAAGCTGAGGCTTGTTCGAAAAGGACTTATTCAAAAACAAGGAACAAATAATAAAATTCAAATAATTATGTATAGGCATTATATACAAACAAGGGACATGAAGGAAAAAATATGAAAGAAACTAATCTAATCCCTATACTAACTTCATAAAATACTTAATGGAAAATTATCTAGTCTACTATAAAACTTTGAAACCTGAGTATTTTCTAATGGCATCTTCTTGTAGATGGGATAACTTGTATGTTTGTGTCTTCTAGGTGATGTAACTTGGCCTCCTATCATCATTCTTAGATGTATAGATCAGAGATATGACTCGAAGACCCAATCATATTCTTCCCAAATTCTCTTACTTTACAACCAGAGTGCTAGTTCTATTTCATCCATAGATAGATAGTGGCTTACATCATCTTCACCCAATAATGGTATCTCAACATGCATTCTCAAATTGATGTCTTCATTAAGTTTTTTTTTGAGGCAGAAGTAGACTACCAATCTTTGTACAAAAATATTCCAAGTCATCCTAAAGGGCATTTTTGTCTTGATCAACTAAATGATGTTCATATGGAATATTATCATGAGAAACGTGTTGGTCCCATATTTGCGACCTCTTGATGAAGTCATATGACAAATTTAATTTTATTCACACACTTCATCTTCATTTTCAATGAAGGGAGGTAGCTCTTCTATCTAATTAAGCTCTAGTTTATCTTGGTTTTGGGCTTGTAAAATAATGTTATCTTCTATTAATTTCATATTATTGGTAAAATACTTAGATGAAGCATCCATGTGTTGTCTTATTCCATCATCTACCATCTCTAGCTCTTTGATTCCATTTAGTAAATCATGGAATGACCTCTACCAGTGATCATCTTATTTAGGAGTATTCTCTATTTCAAAAATAAATGTGAGTGGGATATCTTTTTGGCTACCTTCTAAAGAAATATCATCAGGTAATTGATCTATATCCATTTCTAACAACTCTTCCTCTATGTATATAGGTGTACTAATGATGACTTCTTGTTGATCTTCAATTGCAATCTCTTTTACATCTTCAATAATATAAGTTCCCTCAGATGCAATTTATTCAATTAGATCATCTTAATCTTCAAACAAAGAATCAAAAGCATTCATGAAACCTTGAGATGCTCTTTTAATGGTAGATGTCCCTACAACAAAGTCCTAATTAGGCACAATTTTTAAGGTTTCATAAATATTTCAATAATCAGCCATAATAATATCACAGAAACTCATGTGTATATTAGTAGATACATTATTGTTGTTATCATGGAACTCATTTGGATGCCTATCAAACCTTTGGGAAGTATAGTTTCAATCATATCCTTCCTTTATATTTCCTAATTATTTTTGTAAATTTTGAAAGTTAGTGCTCAATTTTTGGATCATTTTTAATATTAAGTCATTTAAACTTTTTGGTGTCTCAAGCTCACAAATTGGAACATTATTACTAGTTATGGGCACTAGAATTCCATTATTTTGTGGATAAGATCCATTATAAGTGTTATTTATGGACCTTAGGTCTTAGCTAAGATATGTATGAATTAAGGGAAAATGATTTTGAATTGATGTTAAAATAGGCATACTAAGAATGACATTCTAGATGGGCCAATTTGAATTGACATTAGGCATAGAATACACCATATGACCTTGAGGATGCATTTGGTCATTAATGACCACAACTTCAAAATAGGCCCAGGTTAATGTGTTTATGACTAGAAGAGATATGTTTAGGAATCTGGAGGTTAAGGGATCTATATCATCCTTATAAATTTTTAAGGCCAAAGCCTCATTGGGTCTATAAGGGGATGTAGCTTTAGTGAACATTTTTTTGAATTGAGCATTAAAATCTCTGATGGTTTCATTAACATCCCTTTTAATTATAGTAAACTACTAATACAAGACATAGGAACTAATATTTTTTTCCAAATTGATCAATGAAGATATTGTTGAAGTCATTCCAATTAGTAATACAATCCTCTAGAAGGTTAAAAAACCATTCATAGGTGACATCTTTAAAATTAAATGGAAATAACCTATAGGATACATCTTCATGAATCACATTCAGTAATCTTAGAGAAGCTTTGAAACTTTTGACATGATCTTCAACTATGACAAAATTATTAAGATTGAAATAAGTAAAATATCTTTCAAGATTATGAGGAAGATCATGTACTATACCTGACATGTTGATTGAAGAACCACCTAGCAAAGCCATACCTTGAACACATGAGTACCTTGAACTGGTGAAGTCTTTGAGACTTTGGGAATTTTTCTCACCTAAGCCTTGCCTTGGGTAATTCCATCTTGTCACCTTGAAACCTATTTGAAATATGATGTATCAAATTAATCTTGACAAAGAATAATGATTAGATTTGCACATAAAGTAAATTTTGCATATATTAATATAAAAATAATAAAGGATAGCACTCTTTAACTAAGTTAGCTCCAATAAGTGTCCAAATATTCCAATATGAGTAATATTTACATGTTTAAGTCCAAATAAAATAAAATTTACAAATTATTTATGAATCTTGATCAAAATACCTATTACTAACCTCAAACTAGTTGGATTCACATATCTAAAGCTATCTTCACCACAACTAAGCAAATGTATTCAAAGAATGTCAATATTTTTCTAAATACACCTACAGACTAGTCTAAAATCATGAAGATCACCAACCTTTACACAATTTTTCTAAAATAAACACAAATATGTAAAAATAGAGTGATCTTTGATCAAAATACACCAAAACTAGAAAGGATTCTACATATTCACAAAGATTTGTTGAGAACCCTCCTATCACCAATGAAGCTCTTGTTGATGCCTAAATGTGTACCATAGGTGCCTAGAGTGTTAAGAAACACTTCTCATTTTTAAATTCATAAGAATCCAATGCATGAGTTGTAGGTTATGGTAATTGTATTACCTATTGGTGAAATAGAAGTAAAACAAGTGACTATTTCACAATATTTATATTAGTTGGTGGTTGGGAGCCACCATTGCCAAATAATAGATCTATGTAGAATATGTAGTAACTATGCAAATAATAATGAGTTATGATCAATAACTAAATTAATAATTTTTAGGATGGACATTTACAATGACAAGCTAAATTAAGGTGATTAAGTTCAAAAAAAGAGCAAAAGGAAGGGTAGGGTAGAAAGAGATTTTGATGATCTTCATTCCAAACATCATGACAAAGTTTATATTTCATCTAAACATGCACTTAAATCCAACATGTGAAGTGAAGTAGCTTATCCCAAATCACATCACACATTAGCCAGATAATGGTAGGATCCTAGACATGATATTCAATGTAGGTAAAATGATCACTAAAGCCAAGAGCATCAAAGAAGTCATGGCTAAGAATGATAGGGAAGTGAATGATATAGCTAATATGGAATAAGAGTGTTTATGAAGGCCAACTATGGTTTTGAACTTGTTAATGAGTGGCATCAAAAGGTTATGAATATCCTTTAGAAGCAATAAGCAAGTTCCCAAGCACAAGGCCCATCAATCAACCAAATAATATTCCACTTTTGTAGAGCATTGTAACATTTTTAAAATGGACTATTCTTTTGTAAAGGCATATGCTAGTTTTTTATCATATTTTCCTCTAAGTCAATTTATTTTATAAAATCAAGTGTATTCTAGAACTTTATAGAAAAATGATAATTGTCCTTACTTCTTATACATTTGTATTTTACAACTAACCAATCTATTTCCTTGTCTTTATATAAAATATATTACTACCATTTTATAAATGGAAGTAGTTATTAGAGCCAAAATCAATTTGTAAAATTTGATCAAGCAATACAAGCAAGGAATTATACAAAGATCATCTAGTATTTGTCTATGTGTTTACTATCATGGCTTCTCTCTCATTTGATTGTTTAGATTTCCAAATTTGAATGATTCTTATGTATTCTTGGTGTACACCTTTTATTTTAGAGTTTTTAAACTATGCCAATGCTAGGTTGATTGAAATTTCTTAGGTTCATTTCATTTTCTTTCTCTTCTTACATTTGGGCTAATGTTGTTTGCTTGTAGGATTAAATGTTTAAAGTGTGTTTGGTTCTTATTTGTATCTTTTCATACCTTCCTTATAAGTCTACCTAATGTGTGTTGTGATTTGATATAAGCTATTTCACTTCACATGTTGGTTTTAAGTGCATGCTTGGATGAAATTTGAACTTCGTCATGATGTTTGGAATGAAGATCAATAATATCTCTTTCTGCCCTACCCTTCCTTTTGCTCTTTTCTTTAAAATTTATCACCTTAGTTTATTTTGTCATTGTAATTGTCCATACTAAATTAATTATTAATTTAGTTATTGATCATAACTCACTATTCTTTGCAAAGTTACTACATATTCTACATAGATATGTTATTTGGCCATGGTGGCTCCCAACCACCAACTAATATAAATATTGTGAAACAACCACTTGTCCTACCTCTATTTCACCAATAGGTAATATGATTACCATAACCTACAACTCATTCATTTTATTCTTAAGAATTTAAAAATAAAAAGTGTTTCTTAACACTTTGGGCACTTTTGGTACACATTTAGACATCAACAAGTACTTTGGACTTTTAACTACCTTGAAGGATTTTTATATTCTTTGTCATGAGTCATGGTTGGTGATTGAGTTTCTAGGTGATTCCACAATGAATATTTTACGTCCTTAATCATTTTTTTAGTCTTATTTCATCTTATTAGGTCTCATTACATGATTAGAGGCATTCAAATTGAGGTGATGCATTCCTTGATTAAGAGTACAATCATGCCATTTCATAAAGAAGATAAAGGTTATTGTAAAAGGTGAAGTTCATGAAATAAGAGGAGGTAAAAAGTGTTTATATAAGGCATTACCAAATCATGAACATATTCAAATTAGTCTCCAAAATACACACAAAGGCATAAAAGGGTCATAATGTCATATCATTTGAGTCAATTAAGTCATTTTGGAAAAATAGACCCTCTTAATATCTTATAAGTCCATATAACACCCCTACCACTTCCATTAATCCATATATTAAGGGGTTAAATGGAATTCAATGACTTATTTTTCCTTTCTTTTGGTTGTGGTGGCCTTTATTCCCCCCTTCAATGTGGAAAGGTGTCTTAACAACCTATAAACATTTCATTTAAACCTTGATCATGTAGGTTCCAATGTATTTTAATTGTTTATAGGTATTTTTAGTTATTTGGACACTCATTCATGTTTTAGGATCACTAATTTCAAGTGAAAAGGAATAAAGACCTTCAAAAATGGAGATTTGACATGATAAAAGTAGAGTTTTATGATTTTTCTTCAAAGGTAAAGAATTGTATGGACACTTACAAGTCAATATAGATGCATATAAGGTTAGCCAAATCATTACCAACCCATTTCAAGTATCAAACAAAATATCCATTCTCATAATAGCTCAAATAGGGCCAAAATTGACCAAGAACTCCTTCATAGGCCTAAAGAGGCTATTTTCTAGGATGTCAAAAATAGATGAGAAGATGCATGGTAGAGTAAGATAATTATAAAGGTATAATAATACACTTAATAACATGCCCCAAGTTTTATGAGAGATAAATATTCATATAGAGCTATGAACGATCACTAAGAAGTAAAAATAGCCTTCAAAAGTCACCTATTAGGGCATGATTTTGGTGGAGATGGAGTGATTCACCTATAAGTCTTCATGCTAATGTATGGAAAAATATGGTATTTGGGGGATGTTAGTGGGTATTTTTAATCATCATTGAGATGTATTATATTTTATTTATAATCCTCAAAATAGATATGTTCCAAGAAAAACTTCATCGATGGTTCTAAAACCGAGGATGTTGAAACTAAGAGGTATTTCCATATGCTCGCCTTATGGGTGGATGTTTCTAAAATTTGCCTTATGATGATTTTGGGCCTATTTTATTGGATGTATGAAAATTAAAGTTGGATAACATGATGAAAATTCCTTTTGAAATATCACTCTGAACCTTACTATTAAAATTCCTATGATCCACCCTGACTTCATGGTTCTTGGCCTTCTGAGGACTGGTAGGTAGCTAAGGTAGAGGATGGTTGGATAGTTGTTAAGAGGAAAAAATCTAAGTCTCTGGTCCTCCCTCTAGACATGAAACTTTGTTTCAAGCTTGAAAGGTCACTTATAGGTTTGTAGGTCAAGTGTAAAGATCCTCTATGCCCCAAGTTTTATTAAATAATATCTATGAACGATATAAGAAGTAAAAATAATCAAAAGTCACCTATTAGGGCATGATTTTGGTGGAGATTTTCTTCATACTAATGTATGGAAAAATATGGTACTTTGGGGAGTTAGTGGGTATTTTTAGCATCAATGTATTATATTTTATTTATAATCCTCAAAATAGATATGTCCAAGAAAAACTTCATCGATGGTCATAAACCATAGTCTTGTAAAATTTGCCTTATGATGATTTTGGGCCTATTTTATTGGGTGTATGAAAATTAAAGTTGGATAACATGATGATATGATCCACCCTAATTATTTGAATATGTTTCAAGCTTGAAAGGTCACTTATAGGTTTGTAGGTCAAGTGAAGAGTGCATTTTTTGAATCAATAGAGATATATAAATCTATATAAATTAATTTATTGTGTTGAATACCACAATGACCTTCAATATCCCAAATTATAGGTTTTCAAAGCTCACATGCATGTATGTCTAGGGACAAGGTTTTCAAAGCATTTTGTAGTTTTCATCACTCAAGAAAGGGCCTTGATTAAGCCCAATGGTTCTCCTCTAACCCCTCATGTCCTTTATATTGGTTAAAATATGCATGAATTTTAATAAGCTTAGTTTTAGGTTCATAGATAATCTTGAGTCTTGAACACCCTCAAAAAGGCTTATAATGCAATGATGGGGAATTATAGTACAATGGAGAAGTGTTTCCTTGAGGCTAGAGCCTCAAACCAAGAACAAAACTCTCATATTTATTTCCATGCCACCCAAATAATAAATTTGACTTAAAGAGGTTATTTCTAGAGTAGAATTAGTGATATTTCAATCAAGCATGAAGATCTACATATCTGCCAGCTCAAGTTGAAGGTTGGTGATGGTCTATCTAACACTTTATCTAAATGATGGTCCTTAAATAAGAAAAAGTAACTTATTTCCCACCCTCTAATATCCCTCAATCATATAATTTAGGTATTTAGGAACTTGAATTGTCAAGTTTCAAGAATAGGTTCTAGTCTTGAGAATGTCACCCATAGACCTATGTATCAATAAGTGAAGTCTTAAGACATGGTAGAGTGTCTTTTACTCAAGTAAAGTATTTTTTGAATAGGCATAATAATTTCCTTCCAACTCATAATGTATTCAAAATTGAATAATTTTCTTATAAGGATGATATTTAAGCCTCAAAGAATGCCTCAAGATGGAAATATCAATCACATATGCTTACAATATGAGAAGGTAGTACTAACACATTTAAAATATTTTCCATGAGAAGAAATAACTAGTAAAGTTTGCTCCTTCATTTATTATTATTCTTGTTTCCTATATATAGGTTTGGAATCCATAGAGGATAATTTCAAAATAGGATATTAGCTATGAATCCATTGATAATGTTCCTTGGTGAAATCTAAAGTAAAGGAATCACTTATATAGGTTTGTACATTAAGGTAAGGGTTTTCAATTCATTTAATATCTCTTAAGAGGTGAATAGGGAACTATTAAACAAGAAAACCTTCTCCTTTTGAATTAAAGGTTACTTTAAGAGGGTTCATATTACTTAAGTTATTAAAACCTATGGCTCTAAGTGATGGTCTAAACATGAAAGAATGCATAAATCTATAGACATCAAGATGAAGTTCTAATTAGTCTTGAGCATCCTTTCTCAAGGCAAAGTGTTAAGAAAATTTTATATTATTACATGTTTTAAATGAATTATAAGACTCTCATGTATAATTGGCATGTAAGCCCCTAAAACTCATATATAAATAAGATTATCTTATGAGCATATGAATTGAGTAGGCATTCAGATAATGAAGAAGCTTAGTCAAGACTAGGGTATATTTAACCAATGTTTAAATGGAGAAGGTTTAAAATTTATTTCATATATGGAATAAAACATGGATAAACTTATCTTAGTCAAGAGGATCCCAAAAAAATATGAGATTTGAACACTTCTCACACCATTACTCTCATGGTTTCCAAGAGCACAATTTTCCTCTTATAGTCAACAAATTAGTGGTTATCCATGTTAGTACAAGGTTGTTCAAAAAAAAAGTTTTTGGATAACATGGTGGATGTGAAGAGATACAAAACCAAGTCTTGAAATGTTAATGAAGTTCTAATTCAAAGAATAAAATTTTTAAACCATTCACAAGCCCATAGAGGAAGGGTAGAGTTTATGAGAGTTGACCTATTTCTTAAGACGTATAGATGTCTTTTATAAGATTGTAATTTGGTCTAAAATAGTGAAAATAATGTTTCATGAGGTATTAAAGGGTTCAAAGTTATTTATTCATGTGTTTATAATGGTCCTTAACATTGTTTAAGGTAATTTATCATTATTTAAGGTAATTTAGCATAGTTTAATATATTTATAACAAGACTAAGGTTAAATGCCTATGTTTTATCCTCTTTATTTTATTATAAAAATGCATTGATAACAATAGATAAGAGGTGTGTTGAACATTCAACCAAACCTTATTAATGGGTGGGGATAGTCATGTAGTCTAAACCCAATCAAGAGTCTTGTTTTCTCAAACTAAGTGTGAAAACCCCTAACTCTCTACCTTATGTGTTCAAGGATGGTTTCATGGTTAATAGGGTCCATGACACCATGATATACCATTGTGGAGTGAATTTTGGGTTGGACACACTATTTGAGCTTGGATATGAACTTTGAAGAAACATTGATCCTAGTTGTAGGTAAAGAGTGGTAAAATTCTAGCATATGCCAACTTAGTTGTAAATATGCATGGGTAAAAATGGTTATCAAATAAGGTATATAGGGTCTTAAAGGAAATTTTTCAAAAAATATGAGGTGAAAATATCCCCTATCTCTACAAATGATCCTTAAGAAGGTGAAGGAGAGATAGTCGATATGGATAATTGGAGGGGTTAAGAGCTAAAATGTAGTCTAACATATGTATGACCCCATATGGTTCCTAAAGTAGGTGAATATGGTTCTTAAGAGTTTTATACAGGTGTTAGTATGAAGAATGAAACCATAGGATCTATGAATCATCTTTAAGGAGATATGTTTTTTATTAAGGTTAAAGGTGGGTATTTTTTTAACTAGTGACCCCAAACCATAGAAATAATACAACCAAAAAAAGAATAAAAAGACTAAGTCCCTAAGAAAAAAAGGGAAAAATATATATAGTAATAATTAAAAGACTACCAAAATATAGCCTTGAAGAAACATAATAAACACCAAAAACAAAAGCCATCTAGAAAAGAACAAAATACCTTCTATATGTCCAAGTTTCTTACAACATCCTCCCAACCCTCATTAAACCCCAAGGTCAATTTTTGGGGCTCTTTTTCACATCTCAAAATGGAAAAGGTCTAAAAAATCTAAGGATGGTTCTTCACACTCCTTATTCACCCAAATAATTACCTAATCAAGTGGTCAAGATTTGATTAACAATAAAAGAGGAGGTACAGGTCTACTAATTAGTTGAGGATGACAAACTTGTCCAAAATAGCCTAAATGGTGTTCAATTACACATAAAAGTTAGTATCATATTTGAATGAAATTTTACAGAGGTTGTGCTCTAATCAAGATGAGAGGAAAGCCTCCATGGTTTTGTATACCTTATTTGAGGTCTGCTATAGATTGATTTTTTAGAATGAAAGGAGAAAATAAACTATGTTTGAGAATCACAAGCCTAAAATAAGGTTAGGGTTTAATAAGACCTCAAAATAGTAGAGATTAGTGTTTCTTAAGATTGTAAAAGCATGAAATAGTATACAAATATATAATCAAGGCCAAGGAATATGAAACCTATAGGTTATAAATTATTGAACATGAAACAAGGGTAGGAATAGTTTTCCATGGTCTCCAAGAACACACAATAAAGTTCTTAACCTCAATACCTAGCCTATATAGTTGTCTCCATATCAATACAAATCAAGGTTTAGGACATAATTTTTTACGTGATTTAAGCCTCTTCAATACTATGAGTAAGCTTTTAGGGGTATTAAACAGTCTTATAATAGGTCTATGAGCTAGATTTTATACTCTAAAAATATGAAGGTTGTCTCAGTCTCTTCTAGTCATTAACATGAAATGTTATATATATACAAGTGAAAACTAGGATTGAATTAAAATATAATAACTCTAAGCACATAAGGTTTAAATATAATAGTTCATAATATCCCAAATTATAGGCTAGTAAAATAAATAAAGAACGAATTCAAATCGATGAGTACCAAGAAGAAAGTTTTGGGGTTGTGCACATTGAAGGAGATGTTACCTCAAGTTTGTTCTTCAAGAATCCCTCTAACCCCACTCATATTGTACCAATTATATATGTTGTGACATTAAGTTCATGATAAAATTTTAGATATTTTTACATGATTAAGCTCTTCATAGCCAAACAAGACATGAAACTACATTGAAGGAGATCCTAGCCATTGGGAAGCATGAAGGATCAAGACTCTAATGAGTTCTTATAAACATGGTCAAACTTGATGATATAAATTTAGGTTTATCAGGGAAGCATCATATTTTACCCTTATTCAAGGCCATTTAGAGAGATATATATTTATTTTCAATTTGATATTTACTTAATATATTGGTCAAGCCTAATCATGGTCAAAATTTAGGGTTATTTAATGCAAAAATGGAGAATCAATGTGTTTGAGGAGGTGATTCATCAACATGTGAATTGTCACTAAATGTTAGTTCATGCATTACAAACATGATCAAGACCTAAGGATGACATCATAAATTGCCTTTAAATAATTAAATTCTATGAGGTCAAGTAGTGGTCATTCCAAGTCAACCATGTAGCTAACTTTTGTATGCATAATGAGGTTGAAATAGAGTGAGTTATAGTTATATTTAGGAGTTTTGAGATGTAATTCACACTTATATTCTATCAAGGCACAAAATAAGGACAAATTTAGAAAATTCAAGGCCCTCTACTCCACTCTTGCACCACACTCTTTAGAAGATATTCATTATAGAAAGTATGATGGTTTTGAAAAAGGCATAGTGACCTAATTTTTAGTTGTCTTTATTTCATGAATAGGTCGAATATAACTATAATAGTTGCATTAATGTAGCTTGGTAGTGATATTATTCTAATTTTATTATAAAAATTTCTAAGAATGCCTTTCATTATATCCTTCCACTAGGTATGACAATACTCTTCCGAATTGTAGTACTAGATTTCAAGAATTTTGAATAGATATAAGATTGGTTTTTACCTTCTTCATTTTGATATTATTATGTGATTATGATAGTTACTTTAAACATATGATAGAATCAATTTTATTCCTCTTGTATGTCCTTTGTTATTCACCTTTCTATTAATTAAGTTGAGTATATAGGGGTTATATGTTGTGTTGAAGTTGTCTATGTTAGTGAATTATTATGGAAATCAATTGATTGTGTTTGATATATGGCCTCTTTGTTATCCTTTTAAGTCTTATTCATGAATAATGACCTCCATATGAAACATTTATGTATGAATAACCTATTTATAATAATGTGTAAGTGAATTTTAGTCCATATTGAGTTTTATTGTGCTATTAAGAAGCCCAATAGATAGACATGGAGAGTGTGTATATGTGATAATGTTACGGAAGTAGATCTCAATAGAACTTATGGCTCAACTAATATCTGAGGTGTGCTAATTGAATCTATGATTGGATATTTTAATGGTGATTTTTTTGTAATTAACTATGGAGTAGGTAAATGATACTCATATAGACGTCCCTCAACTATAATAGCTTGATTAACGTGTATATACTTAAGACATATGTGTACGATGGAAGGAAAGGCTCAAATATATTATATCCAAGGCCTACCTAATAGCATATCAAATCTATTAACACTAGGTAAAACTATGAATATAGTGATTATATTTATGGTCCCAACCTATAATGGAAGTATGATCTCCCCAATGGAGCTCTAGACATGGCCACTAAAGCCATGAATAATTGTATCTATTAGATAAATATCATGATCTAAATATACTAGGTGATGTATAAGTATAATAATACACATATTAATGCTTGACCCATTTTTAACCATAAAACTCTAACTAGAATGATGATCAATGTAAGATCATACAAATAATGCATATAAATTTGAGTCATTATCAACTATCTCCTATTATGAGAAAGTGATAAGAGTCCTAATTATCACTATAGTATAATACACACCAATGATATTATGTATAGGTTTTGTTTCCATTGTATGAGTATGATAAGATTCTAGTGGTGGATGTGCTTGATAAGTATAATGAACACCTAAAGTCTTTATTATCTAATTAGCTATATGTTTTGAAAATAGATAGAAAAAATATTTTCATTAATTTTTCTTTAGTTGGTTGTGTTTTTGGTGTTTATGTAGGGTTGATCACATCAATGATATTAGCATATATCAAATCTTAGATCTTATGTCATAAGTTGATGCATATGTTTGTAGTTTGGTTAGGGACCCTATGGTAATCACAAAATGCATTGGAATAATAATTATTTGGAAGAGTCCTAGTCATATAAACCTCTTTGATGGGAGGGAGAGATATTACATTTAATTCCAAAATTTTTTGGAGAATGTGAGCTAGTGATTTAGTAAGATTCATAAAAGTTATCCTTGGAGGAGCTTATAAAACCATATGAGGAGCTAGATCTAAGGCTACGTTAACTATTGTACTTTTCTCATTCTAGCTTTCATTGGGCCTCACCTTATGTGGGAGATTATTTTAAATCTTATTAGTATAATCCAATCCATTTGTACTTTAAATTTCCCATGGAGAGAAGTTTGACTTCTCATTCCTTCACTATATGGCATAGATCTGTAAATGATGGAAACTTTTTGAATAAGATATATTCATGTAATGTTGGTAATAAACTTTAATTGAATATGTCATAGAGTTATGTATTTACCATGGGTATAATCATATTTAATAATATGGTTTTATATCACAAGACATTCAACTATTAGCTCATTAAATGTTTGCTTTAGTTGAGTGACTTGAGCAAAGGAAACTTTGTCATTGATGTTGATTGAAAAATGTTCCAAAAAATATCTATGAATGGATTAAATATTAAAATAGAATTATGAGGGAGATCATAGAACCATTGTAATGCATATTCCCTTATACTATGAGGGAACAACTTAGTTAGGAGTTAATAAATGGATACATAGTCCAAACATGCTATGTGAAAAGCATGTAGATGATGGTCTAGGTTACCCTTACCATCATATAGAGTAAGCTTGGGTGATAAAAATTTGGATGGCAAAGAATTTACTATTATATTTTGTGTCAATGGTGTATGTAGGATAATATGATAGTCCAAGGCATGAGATGGTCTAGTGGTACCCTACTCAAGATGTAACACCTTAGCCTATAGAGAATGGATCTCATGCTTAAGGGATTTTACATCTAGAAAGGACAAAAGTGTACTAGCCATAGTATGTGTTTCCACTGGTGAGAGTTTCCTAATTATATTAGGTTATTATAAAATCTAATTGACCCTCCATAGTAGGTGTTTTTTCAAAAATCAGTCTAGTACCCTTCCCTAGATGCACCTCATGATGACTAAGTATATTCCAAACCAAGTATGTTTGAGTCTTTTGGACTTCCAACTACATTTAGTCATTGTTGGTGAGTGAGTTTCCAAGTGATTCTTTAATGCATAGTTTATTTCTTTAAGCCTTATCTAAGTATTTTTTATTCTTATTAGGTCTCATTACATGCTTAGAGGCATTCAAATTGAGGTGATGCATTCATTTATCAAGAGTATAATCATGTCATTTAATAAACATGAACAAGTTTATCCTAGAAGGTTCAGTTAATGAAAGAAAAGGAGATAAAAATAGTCTTTATAAGGCATAATCAAATCATGAACATATTCAAATGAGTCTCCAAAATTCACTCAAAGACATGATAAGGTAATAATGTCATATCCTTTGAGTCACTTAAGTAATTTTGGAAAAAGTGAGCCTTTTAATGTCTTGTAATGACACATAACACCCATAACACCTCCACTAATCCATACAATAAGATGTTAAATGGAATTCAATGCCTTATTTTGCCTTTCTTTTGGTTGTTTTGGCCTCTATTCCCGCTTCAATGTGGAAAGGTGTCTTAGCAACCTAAAATCATTTCATTTCAAGATTATCATTTAGTTTTTAATGTAGCTTAAGATTTTTTAGGTATTTTTAGTGTTTTAGGGACTCACTCATGGTTTAGGATCACTAATCTCAAGTGAAAATGAAGAAAGACCTTCAAAAATGGAGATTTGACAAGTAAGAAGTAGAGTTTTGGGATTTTTTTTCAAAGGTATGGAACTATACAAACACTTATAGGCTAGGTAAAATAAATGGAAGTTAAATAAAATCATTATCAACCCATTTTAGGTCTCAAACAAAATATCCATGCTCAAAAGATCCTAAAACTAACCCAATAGCTCTTTTACAGGCCTAAAGAGGCTATTTGCTAAGATGTGACAAAATAGATGAGAATATGCATGGTAGATTAATACCATTAGAGAGGGATAATTACATATTTAATAATATTCCACAAGTTTTGGGAAAGAGATAAAAAATCATTTAGAGCTATGAATAATTGCTCAAAAGCAAAAATAGCCTTCAAAATTCACATATTGGGGCATAGTTTTGGTGGAGATGTTATTTATACTAATGTATGTAAAAATATGGTATTTTGGGGATGTAAGTGGATATATTTATCATAATTTTTATTCATTATGTTTTATGGATAATCCTAAAACACATGTGTCTAATAAAAATTTCATCAACAGCTCTAAAACCCTCATAAACCTCAGTCTTGTGAAATCTACCTTTTGATGATTTTTGGCCTATTTCAGTGGATATATGAAAATTAAATTTGGATAACATGTTGAAAATGTATTTTTAGATATCCCTATAATCTATTTAAATCCTCTTTATCTATTTTAAATATTTGAATATGTTTCAAGCTTGAAAGTTCACTTATAGGTTTGTAGGTCAAGTGAAGATCCTATGTGCATGTTTTAACTCTTATTAAAGATGAATAGAGAGTTATAAATACATATAGATATTTATTTATTGTATTAAATAAAAATTTCATATGATTCATGATCTTCAAGATCCCAAATTATAGGTTTCAATGGTTTTCCAAGCTCAAAAAAGAAACATGTGCTTGCATATCTAGGGACAAGATTTTTAAAATATTTTTTTAGTTTTATTCACTTAATAAAGGGACTTGATTAATCCCAATGGTTCTCCTATAATCCCTCATGCCCTTAAAAAATGGTTAAAATATTCATTCACTTTAATAATCTTAGTTATAAGTTCATAGAGAAGCTTGAGTCTTGAACATCCTCAAAAAAGCCTACAATGTAATGATGGGAAATCACAATAAGGTAGAAAAGTGTTTCCTTTAGGTCATAGCCTCAAATAAAGACCATACATCTCATATCTATTTCCATGTCCTCAAAAAAATAAAGTAGACTTAGGGATATTATCTCTAAAACATAATTAGTGATATTTCAATCAAACATGAAGATATACACATCTGCCAACTCAGGTTGAAGGTTGGTGATGGTTTATCTAACACTTAATCTAAATTATGGTCCTTAAAGAAGAAAAAATAACCTATTTTCCACCCTCAAATATATTTCAAGCATATATTTTAGGTCTATAGGAACTTGAATTATCAAGTTTCAAGAATAGGTTCTAAACTTAAGAATCTCACCCATAGACCTATGTATCCAAAAGTGAAGTCTCAAGACATGGTAGAATGTCCTTCACTCAGGTAAAGATCTTTTTGAATGGGAATAATAATTTACTTCCAACTCATCATGCATTCAAAAGTTAATAACGTGCTCATAAGGACCCTCTTCAAGCCTCAAAGAAGGCCACAAGATGGAGATATTAATTACATAGGCTTACACTATGAGAATGCAATACTGACATGTTTAATATATTTTCCATGAGAAGAGACAAATATGCCAAGTTTTCTCCTTCATTTATTGTTCTTATTTTTTCCTATATAGATGTTTTGAATCTATTGAGGATAATTTCAAAATAAGGTAGTGTTGTCTTCAAATTGTGCACCCTAGGATACGTTATGAGGTTCCTATAATTTGATGCAACATAGAATAATCTCTAAAGTTGTGGGTGAACTTTTAAGAGAGATTAATCTCTATATTATAAGGGATAGATCCCTAGATATGACTTGATGTGATTATGCAATTAAAATTTCTATTATGGGTGAAAATAGAGAGAAATATACATAAAGCAAACCTAAACTAGGAGGTGATACACCAAGATTTTCTTCCATTCATACACTTGGAATTTGCATAATGAAATAAGATAAACAAACTATCCTCAACACCATTAGTGAAGCTCCCTAGAATTAATGGAAAAAATGAAGGTAAGTGAAGGGAAGGTCATATATGACACTACCAAACTCATACACACTTAAAGAGTATATTGTAGAAACATACACTTCATGAAACCTATTAGGAGAGAATTCATTTGCAGCAACACATTCAAGGATTGCATGAAAACAAGATGGACTCAATCTATACCTGACATTCAAGATGGATCTCTTCAAAACATAGTGAAAATGGACTTAGAGTATAACCCAGTTGCTTCTCATTAGCTTAATTACAAATCAAGATATAATTTTGGTAGGGCTTCACAATACCAAGAGTTGGAATCCCTTGCAAATCCAAAATGGATTGCATTTATAGAATGTGAGAAGAGAGAGAGAAAGAGAGAGAGAGAAAAGATAAGTACAAAGGAGAAAATGACAAGTGTCAAAGCTATCCCATCAATTATATAAAATTTATGAGAATGAGCTATAATAGAGGTCAATAAACTGATGTGGACATGTGTCTATCTCAAACCAAGCAACTCCTTCACATGTGGCTTAAGAACTCTCCCACTTTCCCTTGAAAGCAGCCTTCATCATTGGCCTCTCTTGAGCACTCCAAGGAAGATTAGGGACAAGTGTAAAATGTGCATTAATAATAGGTGGTTATAACCAGGCATTTACATTCATTTTAATTTTCTTTTATCATTTATATTCTCTTAAACAAGCACAATCATTATCTGCTATCATGATCACCCTCCATTAGGCTTGTTTTGACAATTGACACTAGAAATATCTTCTTATTTATCAATTGATCTATAAAAGAGTTTTTATGATAATTATATTTTCACCTCATATACTCATCTCCATCCAAAAAACTTTAAAATACCTTCAAATTTGATTTTCAACTCTTTCCACTATGTCATTTTAGATGCCACTTTAGACTGGCTAAAGTTTTTTATTATACTAATGGAATCTGTAGTTTTAGTTGTAGGAGTCTATAGCTATAATAATAGAGTTAATATTTTTTATTATGGATTAAATATCTCTAAAATATACCTTCAAGCATGAACTAGTCAAGTGTAAAGCATGTACAAATTCAAAAATGCACATGCCCCTCAGTTTGGCTTCTAGGCTTAAGGGTTTTCTTCATGCATGATTGTAACCCTTTTATGTAGGGTACCTTATTTGATTCTAAGGATTATATAAAGGTTTTATATTTTTTATAGTTCCCCTCCAACTTATCCAACCTTAATTTGGTCCTTTCTTTCCCTCCATTCATCAATTTCATCATTTTTCTCAAAATTACCATCTCCATATAAGCTAAAATTGCCCTTGCTTTAAGACAAAATAGAGAGTGTTTTACCTATTTAAATTGGAAAATTGACCATTTTGGAGTGTTTTATAGGTTCCAATAGTAATATTTACCAGTTTTTAGATTCTAAATCCTTTAATAGACCATCCAACTCTCTAAATTATCAAGGTAGACTTTTGAAGAAAGCAAACTGTGAAGTGGGCAGGGTGTAGGTTGTACCTAGAGAAGATGGAGGTTATTTTGGGATTTTTCATGGAATTTTAGGTATCCTCCATGCCTAAAAAAACAAATTCCAACCCTTTCCTATTATTCTATACCCTCAAACACCTTTTTATGCCTTTGGAGACCTATACTTGGTTTTACGACAGTGTAAGAAGGGGATCCCTATTTTAGCTTTCTTATAGGCTATCTGAGCTTAGTTTTAGAATTTAAGAACACAATATACAATTCCATTGATTTTAATAATCTCATTTGAGTGTTTATCCATCATTTTTTCCAAATTTTAGTTCAATCCTTTGTACCGAGTTCTGTGACTCCTAAAACTAGGACACTTCTTGATGAGGATTGAGACACTCTCAAAGCCCCTACCTATAGGTAATAATTGGGCCTTGAATTATGGATTTAGACCTCATATTAATGATTATTATTTCATTATTTTATCCTTATTATTTTATTTCACTTTTTATCCTTCAATCTAGATTCCTTTCATGATTAGGTCCTCAAGGAGACACCTCTGCCTTGACTATGTTTCATGCCTATTCACGAGCCTATTATAGGTTACCATGTCTTATTTTTGGTTTTTTGATCATGATTTGACTTAATATGAGGGAATTTTAATCACAAAACACTCTATATCATCTTTAATGATCCAAACAAGTTCTAAATTCCAACCTTCCAACTCACTATTTACTAACCTTGTTATAGGTGACCCTTCCCATGTCTGTGTACAAATAGGGGAAGGTGCATTGGTGATCAAAACCTCAAAATTCACCTTTTATTTATCCTTGTATCTCAAGAGTTATTTTTGAATCATTTATTATAGTTATATCTTGATGGCATAGTTATAATCTTACATAATAATTGTAATGTCACTTTTCCATCAACCTCCTATAGACATCATTACCCTTTCTCAATGTGTTTGTAGACACTTTCAAGGTGTTCAAAATACATCTTCCACTTACCATTTTTAAATAAAAATTGTAATAATTCTTATTTATTGATAGGGATACTAGGTTAAATAATCAAGATCATTATAAACCCCTTTTGTGATGCCATATCTTATCCCAAAAGGATTAAGGATCTATGTTTTGGTCCTTTTGGGACTACAAGGTCAATATAATCAATAGGATTTTAGAAGTGGTTTTAATAGCCTCTTAATAGCTCTCCATTTAAAAAAATCCTAACATTATTCTCATCAATATTCAATGGTCACAAATAGGGTTTCATCACACCTCCATATGTGCCACCATGATGTCAGCAAGGCCTGTAGATGAAGGTTTGATTGTGATATATAAGAAAGATCATGAAAGAGAAAGGAAATGCAAGGATGAGGCTCTCCAAGAACCTCTAATTCATTTTATATCCCTCAATTTAATAACCTTAAATGATGAAACCTAGAATCATATTCACAACAAATTTAATGGCACTTGTAGGTACACATTCCTAAGTATAGAGCAGTGATAGTAAAATTAGACCAAAACAAGATTAGGAAAAAGCCTCTTGAACTATTAAGACCTCTAAAAGTAATATATTAGTGGAAAAATAATGGATAAGCCCTAAGAAACACATGAAACAACTTCCCCTATTATATCAAATCAAGATCTCCTATAATAATTACAAATAGTGACCTCTTCTTAGATGCACAAGCATAAAAATTTGCTTGAAGTAAAATTGATTGTTCATAGAGGAGGAAACAAATTTCAACTTCTTGCTATGAAAGTGAAGTGCAATCTGATTATTATCCACCCCTAGAAGCACTATTTCCAATTCCACCTATATGACCCATGCCAAGTGATTGAATCTAGCCTTTCATTGCTTGCCAAGTGAAAATGGAGGGAAACTAGTTGTAGATAAGCTTTATTGAATTATACCTACAAACTAAATGTGGAAATGACCTGTGGGAAGGTGAAGAGTCACCCACCATGTTTTTAACTAATGGTGAACTTGAAAAGTCTGTACAAGTGCCCAAAATATCCTATTTTTGAGGAAAAACTACCATTTATTAAACATAACTACTTCTTATTTATCATATAACTTAATTTTACATGATCTAACCTCTATTATAGTGAAGGCATGGCATGATGACAAGTTGATCTCTTTAGCCCAACTGTACAAGTCTTCTTTCTTAGCTAAAAGATGGCCCCACAAGGCATTTTTGACATATTGAACATGGTTAGAATAGTTAAATGTCTTAAAGAGATATTAAATCATATTAAAAATAATATTAGGACCAATCCAACATAATTTATACCTTTGACTAGGTTTGACCATATTTGACTAGGGTTGACTTTAATTGACTTAACTAGTATAAGGGGACTAGACTTGAACCAAGGCTAAGCTAGGGATAAGTTTGATAATAGACCAAAATGACACCCTATGGGACACATGGGAACGTTCTTCAAAATTTCAAAATAGTAGGGGTTGACCCAAATTTGACTTGGGGTCAAATTTGGTCAATAGGTAGTAGACACAAAGCCACTAACAATGTTCCTTGGTGAAATCTAAAGCAAATATATGACTTTTATATGTCTATAGGTTTAGTGTCTCTGTAGAGGTGAATAAGGAGACATCAAACTAGATATACTTCTTTTGAATTCAATATTACTTGAAGAGGGTGAAGATTACTTAAGTTCTCAAAACCTACGGCTCTAGGTGATTGTATAAGCATGAAAGAATGCATAAATTTGTAGACATCAAGATGAAGTTACAAATATTCCTAAGCATCCTTTCTTAAGGAAAATTTTCAAGAAAAGCTTCTAGGATTATATAGTTTTAATGCCTTATAAGAATATCATGTACAATTAGCATGTAATTCCCTAAAACTCATGAATAAAGAATAGTGTTTTATGAGCATATCAATTGAGTAGGCATTTAAATAATAAACAAGCTTAGTCAAGACCATGGTGTCTTTCACCAATGCTTTAATGGTGAAGGTGTGAAAGTGATTTCCTAGATGGAATAAAACATGGATAAACTTATCTTAGTCAATTGGATCCCAAAAAAATTATAAGATTTGAACACTTCTCTAATTAATACTATGAAGGTATCCAAGAGCAAACTTTGCCTCTCATAGTTAAAAATTAGCTGCTATACCTATTAGTACAAGGTTGTTAAAGCATAAAGTGTTTGGAGAACATGGTAGATGTGAAGAGATCTAAATCCATGTCTTTAAATGTCAATCAAGTTCTAATTCAAAGAAGAAATGGTTGAAACCATTCATAGGCTTATAGAGGAAGGGTAGAGTTTATGATAGTTGCACCACTTCTCAAGACCTCTATAGGTCTTTAAAAAGCATGGAATTTGGTTTAGAAATGTAAAAATATTATTCCATGAGGTTATATAGCGTTGAAGGTCCTTTAGTCATATGTTTAGAATGGTCCTTAACATTATTTAAGGTAAATTAGCATTGTTTAAGGTAATTTAGCATAGTTTAAGGTATTTATAACAAAACAAAGGTGTAATACTTATGTTGTATCCTCTTTATTTCATTGTATAAATTCATTGATAATAATAGATAAGACATGTTTTAGATAGTAAACGAATCCATGTTGAGGGGTGGGTATATTCATGTAGTCTAAACCTAATCAAGATTCATGTTTGCTCAAACTAAGTGTGAAAAACCCTGACTCTCTACCTTGTAAGTGTCTATTGGCTATTTTAGCCCACATTACAAGATTTTTCTTGGATAGATCAGTTGAGTAGATTCATAATTGAAATGGATGATCAATAAATGACTTTAGAAAGCCTAGAAGAACAAGGTTGTCATCAAATGTCATGTATAAATAAATAGAGCAAGTTGGTTTTGTATTTAATAGACTCACTTAGAAAACCTCTTAGGCTAAAATATTGCATGGACATGATGTATTCATGCCTAGATCATCCTCTACAAATTTCATATATTGATGTCTTTTTTATCTCAATATATAAAACTTCAAAGTTAAACTAGTAGTCTACGATGTGTATAGAGACATCAAGATAAAGCTACAACAAGTAACCATTTGGGTTCAAATGATCCTAAGGTTGAACATAGATATGATAATTGTCAATATCTTAGGATCTTAGGTAGAAGATATATGGTATACATAAGGTCAAAGAGTTAAAAATTGCCTAAAATAATATCAATGGTTAGCATTTAATCAGATCAAAGATCTAATGGTGAGTGGTAACCTAATGACATCAGTGGGTCCTAAATATCGAATGAAGTGCATCTGATCATGCACATAAGATATAATGGTGATCATCAAGTCAAAAATTTAGAGGATATTGAGATCAAGTGAGGGACTAAAAAGTGTCATGATCATAGTGATTCAGTGGATCAACTATGCATGTTCAATCAAGTGGAGGGAGATCTATGACACACATTCAATCAGACCAAGGAGATCGCTAGTGCATATAAGCTCAAATGGTCAATGAGTTTAGATTAAATATGTGGTTGACATGTGGTGTGAGCATAAGATCAGATGAAACTAACAACATATCTTGAGGATAAATTTTTAATTACTAAGTGTCTTAATCTTAAATGTAGATCACAGATCAAAATCCAATGAGGAAGGTTGACGGTGTCATAATCTCAAAGACCTAGATCAATATCAATAGTCAAAATTAAAGTTTAAAGTTATGAGACTTCAACTAAAGGTTGAAATACAACTTAAAGTTGAACTAGAATGGATTTTTAGGGATTAAACATCATCATTAGGTGTTGTTGAGTAACATTAACACATTGAGGAGCTTGAGAAGGATTCCATATAGTCATTTTTGATTAATTATTATGGAAATCATGGGATGCATGATTTTTTCTCCACCTTTCCATGCCAGATAGAGTCCCAGTGACATTAATGCATGGGGATCTCAAGGATTGGTATAGCTATTATATTTATCATTAATGACTCCTTATCCATTCTCCCATACATGTTACCCATCTCTCTCATTCTCTTTTAATATAAATACAGGATTCTAAGCCTTGAAATTTTCCCTCTCTTAGGCATGATTAGACTCTACCAAGATTGATCTTTGTAACCTCCTAATATGAATAGATGACTATTTCAGATTTCATTATTTAGGCATAGTGTGTTAATGTTAGTTTGATTTGTATGTGGTATAAATCTCTCCTTTGTTAAGTTTTGATCTCACCTAGTTACTAGTTTATCTTATTATGTAGGTCATGTTTAGTGTTTAATGTCATTTTATTAAAGCTATAAAGTGGATACATTGAATGGTTAGTGCCTTGAATTAGGCCTTTCCATCACTTCCCTCAGTTTTTTATCACTTGGTGAACCTCTACATGAGATATTGATGCACAACAAACATTTGGAGTTGTATATTTAGTCTTTTCCTTATCTCATTAGTGTTTTTAAAATTTTAAATAGAGTGGATGAGTAATCAGTTTATGTGTATCACCAACATTATCTTAGATTTGTAATCAGTTTATGTGTATCACCAACATTATCTTAGATTTCCCTTTTATTTATCTTTATCTCCCTTTTCACCCTAGTAATTAGTAGGTTTTAGTGGAAATGAGGTAAGTGATACATCAGAGGAGCTATCCTCTTAAAAATCCTAGAGGTCTAACCCAATATTAGGTAACCCATAACATATGGTCATTACCATGTTATATTATATATGAGTAGAGGACCTGAATAATCATTTTCTCAGCTAGGGTCCAATATAAGTATCTAATAGTTTTAGCATGCTTAGTGGGACAAAGATCTAAGAGAGTGGAAAGATTATTGGTGTGTATTTCCTCTAACCATTTTTTGAAAGTAATCAAGTTTACACCAATGTTGACTTTGAATCAAAGCTTCTAGTTGTAAACAACCTAGGTATGTCTCATTGAAGATTTTAATCAATTATTACATCTCATTTGACATATAAGGTTGATATGAATAGCTGTGTTGAATACCCTTATCATTAGCCTCCTTATCAATAGTTCTAATATGATCCTCATAATCCATATGAGCCTAATTAGCCTTACCAAGAGTTATATCAAATCTATGATGAGCCTTATCAAGTTTCTCATGATCATTATTTTAAAGAACATGGATCTTACCTTCCTCATGACCCATATTAGCCCTACCATGATCTCTATCAACCTTATGATAAGCATCACCAACCATATACAGAGCCTTACTAGTACTATGGTGGCTCATACCAATCCTATGATAAACCTCATGAATCTTGTTATCTTCTTGATCAACCTAATCAAGCCCCAAAGCAATCCATCTCAAGCTTCAAATAAGACCTATTTGGCTATGAGAAATATATGATAATCATAGACACCTAAAAGAGATATGGATAGGAGATTTATAAGCATGAAATTTAGAACATTAGAGCTAATTTTCAATAGGCTAAAGAGGTATGTTCATCTTTCATATGACAAGCCTATTCAAATTTTAGTGTTGATATTCTAGGCATAAGTGATCTAATAGTAGGCATTAAAGAGAGGCTAGTGGTTTGAGAAACTCTAAGGTCATCATAATCATCAGTCATGTTCCTATAGAGCTTTAGTTTACCCTTCATGAATTCCAAACCAATGTTTACCATAGTCCTCAAGAGTAAATTTAGATCTTGCCTAACTTTCCTACATGGATGTCTATCCAAGAGAGGCCTCAGAAGGCTAAACAAGTATGTGTTGAGGAGACTAATCTCCATGTTACTCAGTAGATCATACAGGAGACTTCATCTCCATTTTTATAGGAAGAGATCCCCAATGATCTAGTTCATGATTTTGAGGCTAATTTACCAAGCAAATTGATTTTTCCAATCATCATCTCCAACATTTAATAATAGATACAAAAGCAATGCAGTAGCAAACTCCTTTCTCACCCATAAAAAAAACAAGTACAAAAGTAGACATTTCTAAACCTAAGTTTATGACTTAGAATCATATTCAATGGTTAAGAGATAAAGAAGAACATTCAAGCATAATCCAAGATTCTAAATTCAAGATCAAGCCAGTGATCATTTAGCCTCCACTCCTTCCCCTAAAAATCATAGAGCCTTTCCTTCATGGAAAGCCATTCAAAAAATAATGCAACTGAGAAAGAAGGTGAAGGTGATACAACAAGAATAGATCCATGAACAAAATTGGGTATCTATGGTAACTTATTTAAACCTTTCTCATCTTACTAAATATTTTCAAGGGTCTACTATGCCACTCTTTGAGAAAGAGCCTCTCCTTTGTGAGGAAAATTAAGAAGATGTAGCTAAGGAAATAGAAAATTAATGTGACTAGAGTGACTAAAAAGAAAAAATCATGATTAGGACACCTCTTGGCAAAGATAAACATGTTTTAGTATTCCATAATGATGTAAAAATGAAACAAGTGAAAGAAAAAGCTAAGGTAGAGGCCGAGATGTAATTGAAAGAATAAGTACATGAAGAGGAGGTTGTTGATGTTTAAGAGGAAGACACTCCAATTATACAAGTTGAAGGTGTCTCCCATGAGTTCTTTGATGACTCAAAAGTTACCATTCATCATGAAGGACAAGAGCTTATAGAATTATTAGAACACAAGTACCAATCAACAAAATAAGGTGAATAAGAAGCTAACTTTGAGAGTATGTTCAATCATCACCTTGATGTTGAAGATAAAGAAATGTTGATTGATTAAACTAAGAAATCAAAATTAGACTTTCAGCCTCATGATTGTGGTTAAGGAATTGATATGCTTGATTTTGAAATTTAGCTTGAAAAATATCCAATTGAATTGAAGCTTCATGAGAAAAATATTTATATTTGTTTGTTTTCTTTCATTTGGGTTATTCTTTACTTGAATATGGTCCATTATAGGCTAATAAAATTGCTTTCATCAAGAAATAAGGGGTTATTCTCTCAAGAGATGACATGTTTGAACTTTTCAAACATGGTTATTAGATGTTCTCTTTAACATTAGATATCTCTATAATTTTAGAAGACATGAATGGGCTCAAGTGGCCTCAATAAGTCCCAAGATTGGATTCATCTCCATTAGAGGTTATCCTTGTAGATATGTCAAAGGAGAGACACCAAGCTACCCAACATGATCATAGTTAGTAGCTCATAAATGAAGAAGAATTGAAGATGTTCTTTTAATGTACACAAATTTAAGAGGAGTATGATTGGGTCTTAGACTCATGTCTATAACTCATGCACTTTAAACTGGTAATAGATGAAGTAGTTGCTTCCCCAAGAAGACATGAGTAGCCAATTTCTCTTAGTTATAAAATAAAGCTATCAAGAAAAGGCAAACATGCTTCAAAGTTCTAAGGTGCAACACATAACTTTCCATTTAACCCTAGAGGGAAACTTGACACTATAGGTTAGTTGTTCTAGGATTACTTTATTTCAATAATTTATTAACACAAGCAGTAATTTGCTTCCCTTTTATCTTGTTTTCCCTATTTCCTTAGGTTAGTGGCCCTGATGTGTTTAGCTTAGTTTCCCTTCTATTATGTGTTTCCTTTCAATAAGTGCCTTGGGCACTTTGTTTTATTTTTTTTCCTTTTGGTCCTTGTTTTTTTTAAGAGGAGTTATCTAAGGGTTAACTAGTTTTAGCTTTAGATTAATATATTAAACCAAAGTAGAGACTCCATACCTAATGCACTAGATAAAGTAACAAGTTTGGGTTCTCAAGCATAGCAAGCATGCTTCCCTATGAGTCTATATAAATTTGGGACATTTTGGCCCACATTCAAATCTTTTTCTTGGATAGATCAGCTAAGTAGAGTCATGATTGAAATGGATGATCAAGAAATGAATTGATCAAGCCTAGATGAACTAGGTCATCATCAAACATCATGTAAAAATAAATAGATAAAGTTGGTTGTGTATTTAATAGAGTCACTTAGAAATCCTCTAAATCCAAAATATTACATGGAAATGATGTATTTCATGCCTAGATCATCCTTTATAAATTTAATATCTTGATGTATTTTCTATCTCAAGATATAAAACTTCAAAGTTAAATTAGTAGTCCGGGATGTGTGTAGAGACATCAAGATAAAGCTATGACAAGTAACTATTTAGGTTTAAATTATCCTAAGGTTTGACATAGATATGATAGGTTTCAAGATCTTTGGAACTCAGGTAGAAGATCTACAACATGTGCAAGGTTAAAAAGTCAAAAATTGCCCAAAACAAGATCAATGGTCAATGTTCAATTAGATCAAAGATCTAATGGTGAGTGAAAACCTGATGACATCAGTGGGTCCCAAATATCTAATTGTGAAAATTTGATCATACACCTAATATCTAATGGTGAGCATCAAGTAAAAAAGTTAGAGGATATTAAGATCAAGTGAGGGGATGACAAGTGTTGTGATCATAGTGACTTAGAAGATCAATGATGCACATTTGATCAAGTGTAAGGAGGTCAATAGAATGTGTTTAGTCAAACCAAGGATATTAACGGTATGTATAGAGTTAAAGGGTCAATGATTTTAGATTAAATATGAGGTTAACACATGGTACAAGTGTAGGAGTAGATGACACTAATAATGTATCCTATAGATAAATGTGTAATTACCAAGTGTCTTAATATCAAATGTAAATCATAGATTGATGGCCAATGATTAAGGTCAAATGTGTCATAATATGGAAGACCCATATCAAGATCGATGGTCAAAATTAAAGGTTGAAGTTATGAGACTTCAACTAGAGGTTAAAATATAGCTTAAAGTTGAACTAGAGTAGATTTTTAGGGATCAAATGTCTCCATTGGGAGATATTTAGTAATGTTAACACATTGAGTATCTTGAGAAGGATTCCATGCAACCATTCTTGATTACTTCTTGCACAAATCATAGGTTTCATGCTTTTTTTCTCCACCTTTCCATTCTAGACAGAGTCCTAGTAATATTAATGCATGAGGATCTCAAATAGTTGGTACAACTATTGTCTTGATCATTGATGACTCCTCTATTCTCCCATACATGTTCCCCACATCTCTCATTCCCTTCTACTATAAATTTAGGCTTTTAAGCCTTAAAATGATACCTCTCTTGGGCATGATTAGACTCTACCAAGATTGATCTTTGTAACCTCTTGAGATAAATAGATTATTATTTTAGATTTCATTATTCTAGCATAATGTGTTAATGTCAGTTTGATTTGAATATGTGGTAGAAATATCTCCCTTGTCAAGTCTTGATCTCACCTAGCTACTATTTTATCTTTTTATTTAGGTCATGTTTAGTGTTTAATTTCATTTTATTAAAGCTAGTAAGTGGATACATTGATTAGTTAGTGCCTTAAATCAGTTCTTTCCATTACTTCCCTTAGGTTTTGATCACTTGGTGAACCCCTACATGAAATTTTGATGAATAATAGGCATTTAGAATTATAGATTCAATTGTTTTCTTGTCTTATTAGTAGTTTTAGAAGTTTAAATAGAGTGGATGAGTAATCAATTTAGGTGCATCACCAACATTAACTTAGATTTCCTTTTTAGTTATATTTCTCTCCCTTTTCACCCTAGAAATTAGTACATTTAAGTGGAGATGAGATAAGTGATACAATAAAGTATCTAGCCTCATTAAAAATCTTAGAGGTCTGACCCAATATTAGGTAACCCATAGCCTAAAGTCATTCCCATGTTGGACTAAATTTGAGTAAAGGACCTGAATAATCCTTTGCTTATCTAGAGTACAATCTAAGTCTCTAATAGTGTTTAAGGAGGTTTTCATGGTTAAGACGGTCTATGAGGCCATGAAAGACCATTTTGGAGTGAATTTAAGGTTGGACATATCATTTTAACTTGGATATGAATGTCAAATAATCATTGAGTGTAGTTGCAGCTAAAGAGTGGCACATTTCTAGCACATGCCAACTTAATTTTACATATGCATGGGTCATCATGGTTATTAGAAAAGGTGGATAGGGTCTCAAAGGACCTTTTTCAAACAATATAAGGTGAAGATATCCCCTCATCTCTATGAATGATCCTTAAGAAGGTGAAGGGGAGATAGTCGATATGGAGAATTAGAGGAGTTAATAGCTAAAACTTAGTCTAATAAATGTATGACCTCATATGGTTCTTAGAGGAGGTGAATATGGTTCATAAGTTTTTTATACATGTGTTAGTGATAATAATGAAATAAGAGGATCTATGAATCATTGTTAAGGAGATATGTTTTTTAATTAAGGTTAGAGGTGGGGATTTTATTAACTAGGGACCCCAAACCCAAGCAATAGTACAACCAAAAAGAGAATAGAAGGACTAACGAAGTCCCCAAGAGAAACATGGAAAAATATACACATTAATAACTTAAATAATACCAAAATATAGCCTTGAATTAGCATAAGAAACAATATAAACCAAAAGCATCTAGAATTTTTTTTTAATAAAAACCTTCCATATGTCTAAGTTTCCTTTAACATCCTCCCAGCCCCCACTACACCCCAAGGTCATTATTTTGGGCTCTTTATCACATCTCAAGAGGATAGAAGACTCAAAACATATAAGTATGGTCATTCACAATCCTCTAGTACCCAAAAAATTACCTAATCAATTGGTCAAGCTTTGATCATGAATAAAAGAGGAGGTACAAGTCTACTAATCAATTAAGGATGATAAACTTGTCCAAAATAGCCTGAATGGTCTTCAATGACACATACAAATTAGTATTATATTTGAATGAAATTTTAAGGAGGTTGTGCATTGATCAATATGAGAGGCAAGCCTCCATTATTTTGTATACCTTATTTGAGGTCTACTATAGATTGATTTTGTAGAATGAAAGGATAAAGCAAACTATGTATGAGACTCACAAGCATAAAATAAGGTTAGCGTTTAATAATACCTCAAGGTAGTAGATATTAGTGTTTCTTAGGATTTTAAAATCATGAAAGAGGATATAGATCTATAATGAAGGCTAAGGAACATGAAACCTACAAATTAGAATTTATGGATCATGAAACAAGGGTAAGAATAGATTCTAAGAATAGTTCTCCATGGTCTCCAAGAACACAAAATTATAGTCATATAAAATGTCCAAATTGGTAGTTTGAGTGTGGCTTGTGACACCCCATCCATAGGTCCTTTTTGCATTCTTCTATGACCCTCCTAGATACCTTTTTTCTCATTACCAATCATTTAAAACGTTTTAGATAGTCATTACACCTTAGCTAGATAGTATTCCTCATGCCAAACATGTTCCCCTAGGTCTCAAGCCTGTAGGATAGGAGTGCTCCATTTGGACTATAGCACTAAACACCAAAGTGTCCTATTTTTAGTGGTCTTATCCATTTTTAATTTGATCCCCAATGATCATTTCCATTCGGTCTTTATCCTTAATTAGGTTGTCCTAGTGAGAATACATTTGACCTGTGACCAATTATTCCCTATAAAATCCTACTCAAAGCTCATTTACAAAGGAAGTGATAAAAATTACAAAGAAAGTAAGAATACAAACAAATAAATAATGAAAACTTCCCTATTATTTTCATATAATCACCTAATATAGCTACAAACACACTCAAATATTCATACCAGTCTCTAGCCACATCAAACATTATCAAATTGGCATTTGCATTTGCATCACACTATTGCACAAAGCACACTAGGTGGAATAACTACATTTGGCTTGATCCCTATTTATAGTATTAGTATGTAGGTAGATTTCCCATACAAGGGGTGTGGATTTCATGTTCATTACATCTTACACATTAACCCCCATCTCTTTCATAAGTGACTCAAATATCATTTTATCAAGCATGATGGAGGGTAAGGGTTTGAAGACAAAATCAACTCCACAGTGAGTTCTGTCAATAACTAGCACTCAATTTTTCAAAGGAATGCTCACATAGGCATAATGTAATTACTTATAAGTTTTTAGGTCTATGTGATTAGTTTGGATAATAGTGGTAGGAATGGACAACAACACTAGACACCAAAGTGTTCACTTTTTGGTGTTCCTATCCTTTCACCCAATGAAAGCTAGATTCACATTTATGACACCTTCCCAGCCTTGCACAACAATTTTAAACCTCTGTATTATCAATCTCAATCTATTTTCTAGCTAATTTATATTTCATCTTGTTTATTTTTATTTTTAGAAAGGTGAAAAAGATAAATAGTTGCACAAATTAGGACTATATTTATTGCTATATTATGTACTAATTTATTAATCTATAACCTTAACTAAAATGGGAATAAAACTCCATTATTCCAAAAAAAGTTAAATCATTTGTTAAATCTAACTTATTTCATTTAAACGAAAAACCTTAGAAACCTCAAGGAAAATTCTTTATTGATTTTGGTAGTACTTTTATGATTTTTCTTGCATATATAAATCAAAATTTCACATTTAATTCTTAAAATTCACCATAGTAATTTTAAAAATCATTTCTTTCAAACCCTATTAGAATATACTATGTCCCTATGCTTTTGAGGTATCACCTTATATGTTAGTTATCTTTGTATCATTTTTATGCATATTCTAGTTTGTTATTTTTAGGACTTTACATTCCCTTTATTTAGACTTTCCTTCCATCGCATTTTTCTTATTACAACTTATTGCAAAAAATTCAA
The DNA here is from genome assembly GCA_037957365.1 of Torreya grandis. NCBI lineage: Eukaryota > Viridiplantae > Streptophyta > Pinopsida > Cupressales > Taxaceae > Torreya > Torreya grandis. The sequence goes on from JARHVA010002973.1 coordinate 465,496, forward strand.
GCCACTTTCACTTTGTTTTCATAATTTAACAATGGCCTAATATAATGGCTTTGATGAAACTGATAAGAGGTAACTTCAATACCTTTTAACTAAAAATATTGATATGAAAGATGATATGCTTAAAATAATATAAGAATAACAACAAAAATAAAACAATGGTCAATCCTCTCAAACCATAGAACAACCAATTCTAAATGACACTATAGGGGCAACTATGTCTCAAAAACCCCCTATAGTAGCCCAACCTTCCTATGTGGCACCACCAATTACATCTAGTACATCTTCACCTCTTAATGTGGTTTCCCTTGTGCAAGAGATTAAATCTCTTAAATCCAAGGTGATACATCTTGAGAAATGTGTCTCTAGACCAACACAAGCTTTGGACTCATTTTCTCTATTTAATACACCATTGGCATACCATATTGCTTCTATACCCTTGCCACCAGGTTTTGTTCAACCCAAGCTTACTCTATATGATGGAAAGGGTGATCTAGAGACACACTTGAGAGATTTTTACATAGCATGCTTAGACTATGTGCCAAATTATTGGTTATTAACTAAGATATTTCCTCAAAGTTTAAAGGATTATTCTCTATAATTGTTCTATAGTCTATCAAATCAGTCGATCAAAGCATTAAATCCTTTAGCTAACATATTCCTAGCTCATTTTAGCATTAACATGTGTGAGAAGGTTTCATATACCCAAGTTGAATAATAAGAAAAAAGGCCAAATGAGCATCTCATATATTATGTTCTTAGATATAAGACTATCTTGTCTAAAATGACTAGCCCCATGACCGATCAAGAATTACAAGATCTCTTCAAATAGAGTCTTCTACTAGCTTTGCATGAGTCAATAATATTCAAAAAGTTTTTTCCTTCATTGAGTTATGTCATACACTAAAGGAAAGGGAATTCAAATTACTTTCATTAGGAAAACTCAAGTATACAATCATATCAAAAACAATAAACAAGAGCAATAAAAAAGTCCCATACAAAGTAAAGATTCATGATAGCAAAAACCAAAATGAACCTATAGTTAATGTGGCTTTAGAGCCCCCTCAAAGAGTGGTTTTATCAACATCTCCTTGGTGAGCCTTTACTAATCTACTTGTATCTCCAGCAAGTGTCTTATAGTAGTTATTGGAATGTAATTTCCTATCTCTCCCTCCTATTTCAGAAGTTGATACAATAAAGCCTCTTCCATGAGGATATGATCAAAATGTATTCTATGATTTTCATAGGGTACTAGGCCATACAATGAATAGATGTATCAGTTTGTGGTACAAGATATAGGACTTGATATATGGAAACCTTATTGATCTTAGTACTCTAGTTGAGCCTCCTCAAGCAAAGCAAACATAGGACAAGGCTTTACAAATTTTCTTAGATCCTTTCCCATAGCATTATAAATAGGAGATAGGGGCACATCATGTGTTCAACATGTATATCATGCATAACCTCCACCATCTACATACCAAGCACCTTTAATTGAGTTAAATTCTTTGAGCAACATGATTAGTGTGTATAATTCTAGAGTTATAGCTAGACCTTAAATCTCCTTCTCAAAGCAAGAGATAGTTGAAGATGATTCAAATTACTATGCACTCTTTATCAGATCCTACATTTATCACCATCCCATTTATAGTATTCTCATAGATAATGGATCGAATGTGAACATGTGCACTATGACATTACTATAGCATTTGGGATATTCAAAGTAGGATATCACCCTAATGGACACATTTATTAGTAGATTTAGTGGACACATATAAAGTTCATTTAGTGAGATTGTACTTCCTCTACAAGTTGGTTTAACACATGTGGTCACACCATTTACTATTATTTCCAATGTAGGAGTCTTAAGCATGTTTCTTGGTCAACCATAGATCTATAAACTTAATGTAATACCTTCTACAGTTCACAAATGCATGAAATACATTCATGTTAACCAGGCTGTTATAGTTGGTAGAGTTTTGTATGAGTTACCACTCCCCACTTCAAAGCCATATCTTACTCTATAGTCACCAGTTTTATCTCTTCCACCAGTTATAATTCTTCCTCTAGTTAAGGTTTATACATAGTCAAGGTCTTCCTCACCAACATAAAGAGTTTAAACACTTCCATAGAGGCCTCTTTTAGAGTGACCACTACATCATTGATAGTTTCAAGATTTTAGATAGTTTCTATCTACAAAATTAATACCTAGGGTAGTATCATTTAGGTCTTATGCCTCTATACATAGCAAATTTTTAGAGAGATTATTATACTACTAGATGGGTCCCTAAGAGCCCCATAGTTGCATCCACTTCTTAGAGTTATAGGTAGACCTCACAGTCAATTTCCACTATAAATATTTTAGAGTACTTACAACATACACAACTTTTAGATTCATAGTCTCAACCCTTTCATCATGCTTCAAAATAATTCATAGTCCCTCTCCTTGATATAGGACACCATGATAAGGAGTCTCTTATGAGACTCAGTGGTTAGTATCATTTCTTCTCAGTCTTTCTTGTACATAATTTCTCAGCTTACTTTTACATAGTTTCTTTTTACTTTCTTCTACATAGTTTCCTTTTACTTACTTGTACATAGCTTATTTCAAAACACAAAAAACAATACAATATTTCAAAATAACAAAAATAATATAACATGTCGAAATACAAAAACATTCAAATAACTCAAAACACCAAAAACTTTTCAAATATAGATAATATCCATGTTTTACATGTTTAATACCATGCTAGACTTACATTTTATTATTTTATGCTATTATTTGTCAATTTATCTACATTACCATGCTTCTCTTGATCTTGTTTAAGTGTGTGTAGTGACACCCAAATCCTTGATTACTTCACTCTAACCATTGAGGGGGCATCTTGCTTATACATTTGAGACATACATCAACATATCTACCCATTGAGGGCATCTTCTACATGACTACACCATCCAAGTTATGTCATTCCTTCACTACACGCTCTAGTTATCATGTTTATGTAAATTACTTACTAACTTATATATATTATTCTATCAACACTCACTAGTATATAGCACTTGTGTATTTCTTAGCATTTACCTAGTCTTGTACTACATGTTTTGCATACTTTACTTCTTGCTTTGATCAGTTAGATGCAATATTATTTATAGCATTTATATGCCTTCCTCTCTTAATTTTAGTATCTAGATGTGATTGCATTTTTTATCTCCTATTTTGTTACTTGTGTGTGCCTTAAGACATTTGTCAATGTCCTTCGCTTGTACTCTTGTATGTGATTATGGCCATCATACCAATCTTGATTATTTACAATTATATATGCCTATGGCATTTGAACATGCCTTGTATGCTTGATTTTCCTAGTTTGAGTGAAATGTGCCCATGTTCCTTGTTTTTTTGGCCCCTTGACCTCTTTTGTATGCTTCTTTCTTCTTACCTTGCATGCTTATTTTTTTGTTTGTTTCTTAGTCATTTGTAATTAGATGATCCATATCATGCATTATCTCAACTTATTGGATGCCATGATGTACATCATGCTCCATCCCTCCTTTATAACTAAAAATATTTCTAGTTTTATTTTAGTATATATTACATGTTATTACATTTTTACATCTATCTAGGCATACCCCTATTGATCTAACAATCTCTAATATAAATTATGCTATATCTTGAGACACCTTTTGGATTATCATTGACATATCATGTATTTCATAACATAACACACTTGTAGGGATATTTATTCTAAGGGTAGTCATTTTAGGGTCCTCATTCCTTTAATAAGAAGAGGGGGACCAAATAGGGGTTTTATCATAGAGATCAGAGCCCTCTATCAGTCAAAAATCAATTTATAAAACACTCAGAATAGTAATCAGAATTCAAAACATGTAGAAAAAAATAGAAAAATAGAGATGAACATAGAACACTCATTATAAATAATAAAGGACAAGAGTTCCCAACTTATACTATAGCATTAGACACTAAGTGTCCACTTTTTATCACTCCTATCCAAACAACCAAAAACCCAATTTTTTTAGAAATAGACAAAAAGGTAAGGTCAATTGCAATTTTGTTATCTATAGTTTAGTTTAGATTGGGTAGTTTTAGTATAGTTTTACTTAGATTATATATATATAGGGGGAATCATGCATGGCATGATAACTCTCACTTCCAATTTTAGATTGGGCAGTTGGTACAACTTCTAGATCAAAATCCATATTATAAACACCAATGATTATGGGTAATGTGTGTGGTACATTAACCTTTTTTTCTTTCAAATTCATTATATTGATGAGGTATTCTCATTAGTTACATGCCTTATTCCATCTGTAGGTGGTTGGCATCATTTTGAAGTGGATTTCATATAAGCCTAGTTCTCAATTTTAGAGTGGCTTTCATACAAACCTAATCTCCACCTTTTGGAGTGGCCAAGATTGGTCTAGTTCTCAATACACATTCAGCTATCCATGCCACATTTTTAGATTATAGAGTATTCCTAGGCTTTATGAGCCATCTCATACAACACATATTCATACTAGTATCAATTCATAGTTCAAACTTAGTGGGCAATGATGGATCCAAAGGACTAGATATCCTTTTTTATTCTTGAGCCACCTACTTAGAGGGATTGGACACATAATCTAAACATTAATTAACACATGCAAGATCACATAGCTTCACTACATAGTGGGTGATGATGGAACCAAAGGGCTATACTTTGTATTCTTGAGCTAGCCTCAAGGAATTAATCACTTAGATCCATTTTTGATATTACTCTTTGTAAAACACAAACCCAACATCACTCAACATCATAATAGGTTTTATATTGGTTTGTATACTTGGTGAGGTGTATTCGTTCCTTTCTCTTCCTCTCTATTTTATCCAACCTTTATACATTCTTATGTTAGGCATAGAATGTCTAGTAAGAACTAATCTACTACTTGGTTTCTCTTGTAGATTTATGCTTCATGTTATGCTCTCTCTACACACACTCAACATCACACAAATTCATGGGATTCACCCTTGTAGGTAAGTTTAGGTACATTTTCTATTTTTCATTTATCTTAGTGTTTTTTTTTTGCTACATCACTAGAATAAAGGGGGAAAATATAATCATATAAAATGTAAAAATTGGTAGTTTGAATGTGGCTTGAGACACCCCATCCATAGGTCCTTTTTCATGTTATTACGACCCTCCTAGATAGCTTTTTAACAATCATTCCACCTCAGCCAAATATTATTCCCCATGCTAAACTTTTTCCCCTAGGTCCAAAGCCTATAGGATAGGAGCACCCCATTTGGACTATAGTGTCAAACACCAAAGTGTCCCATTTTGGGGGGTCCTATCCATTTGCACTTTGATCCCCAATGGTTATTTTCATCTGATCCTTATCCTTAATTAGGTTAGCCTAGCACAAATACATCTAAACCATGACCAATTATTCCTTATAAAATCCTAATCAAAGCTCATTTATAAATGAGGTGTAAAAACTTACAAAGCAAGCAAGAATACAAACAAAGAACTAAGGTAAGCTTCCCTATTATTTACATACAATCACCCAATACAACTACAAACATACTCAAATCTGCATACTAGTCCTAAACCACCTCAAACACTATCAAATTAGCATTTTCATCTACATCACACTATTTCACAAAGCACACTAGGTAAGAGAACTACATATGGCTTGATCCCTCTTCAGAGTGTTGGTATATAGGCAACATGCCCACACAAGGGGTGTGGATTGTACATTTAGTACATCTTACACACTAACCCATACTCTTTCTCAAGTGACTCAAATATTATTTTATCAAGCATGATGGAGGGTTAGGGTTTTAAGATAAAATTAGCTCCATAGTGAGTTTTATCAACAACCAGTGCTCTATTTTTCACAATCATGCTCACACAGGCACAACACAGCTAGCCTAAAAGTTTTAGGTCTTTATGATTAGTTTGGATAATAGTTATAAGAATGAATAATAGTGTTGGACACCAAAGTATCCACTTTTTAGTGCTCTTGTACTTTCACCCAACAAAAGCTAGATTCAGGTTTACGACACCCTCCTAATCCTACATAGCTATTTTCAACCTATGTATCAGTCATTTTAGTCTATTTTCTAGCTAAGGTATATTTCTTCTTATTTATTTTTATTTTTAGAAAGGTGAAAAAAATAAATAGTTGCACAAATTAGGACTATATTTATTTCTATATTATGTATTGATTTATTAATCCATACCCTTAACTAAAATATGAATAAATATCCATTATTCCCAATAAAGTTAAATAAAAAATAGAGTTCTTAACCTCAATACATAGCCTATATAGTTGTGTCTATATTAAAGCAAATCAAGGTTAAAGACACAAGTCTAAACATGATTTAAGCCTCTTTAAGATTATGAGTAAGTCTATAGAGGTATTAAAAATCCTCATAAAAAGTCTATGAGAAAGATTCTCTACTCTAATAGTATGAAGGTTATCTAAGTCTCTTCTAGTAATCAACATGAAATGTCATCTATATACAAGTGATAACTAGGCTTCAATTAGAATACTAGAACTTTAAGCACACAAGGTTTAAATTTAAAAGTGCATAATAGCCCAAATTATAGGTTTGTAGAAGAAAGCAAGAGGGAATTCAAGATGAAGAGGACCAAGAATAAAGTTTTAGGGTTGTGCACATTAAAAGAGATGCTACTTCTAGTTTGTTCTTCAAGAATCCCTTTAACCCCACTCATATTTTAACAATGATATATGTTCTGGTGTCAGGTTCATTATCAAATTTTAGGCATTTTGACATGATTAGGATCTTCATATCCAAACAAGACATGAAACTACATTGAAGGAGATTTAGGCATTGGAAAGTATGAAGGATTAATACTCTAATGAGTTCTTATAGAGATGGTCAAGCTTAAATATACAAATTTAGGTTTCTCAAGGAAGCATCACCTTTCACCCTTCTTAAATGACATTTAGAGAGATATATATAGTGATTTTCAGCTTGATATTTACTAAGTAGATTGGTCAATCCTAATCATGGTCCAAATTTTGGATCAATCAATGCAACAATGGATAATTAATGTTTTTGAATAGGTGATCCATCAATATGTGATGTCTCACTAAATTTTTTTCATACATCACAACCATGATCAAGACGCAAGGATGGAATTTGAAATTTACCTAAAATAAGTAACTCCCATGAGATCAAGTAGTGGTCATTCCAAGTCAACCATGTAGCTGACTTTTACATGCACAACGAGGTAGAAATGGGGAAAGTTACAGATGGATTCAATAGTTTCAATATTTAATGCACACTTATCTTCCATTAAGCCACCAAATATATACAAATTTTAAGAATTCAAGTCCCTCTATTCCAATCTTATGCCACACTCTTTATGATATATTCATTATATTAGGTATGTTGGTTTTGGAAAAATCATAGTGACCTAATTTTTTAGATGTCTTTATTTCATGAATAGGCTGAATATGACTATAATAGATGCATTTACATAGCTTGGTAGTTTTATTTTGATTTTCTTATTAAAATATCTAAGAATGTCTTTCATTGTATCCCTCCACTAGGTATGACAAGACTCTACTCATTTGTAATACTAGTTTTCAAGCCTTGTAAATCAATATAAGATTGGTTTTTACCTTCGTCATGTGTATATTCTTATTTTATTATGATACTTAGTTGAATTAAATATATGATAGAATCCATTCTTCCTCTTGTATGTCCCTTTTTATTCACCTTTCTATTAGTATATTGAGTATATAGGGGTTATATGTTGTGTTTAAGTTGTTTATGTTAGTTAATTATTATGGAAACTAGATGATTATGTCTGATATAATGCCACTCAGTTATCCCTTTAAGTCTTATTCATGAATAATGACTTCCATATGAAACATTTATGTATGAATATCCTATTTAGAATAATGTGTAAGGGAATTTTAGTCCATATTAAGTTTTATTATGCTATTGAGAAGCTCTTAGAGGGAGCATAACATCATTTGTGCATCACTTCTCTTAGGTCTTAGGTTCAGTTTATGATTTCTTTCTTCCTTTTCCTTAAAATTATTATAGTGTTAGTGTTATTTAATTTGATTAATAAATGGATAAAACCTTTTATATAGGTTCATTCCAACCATAGGTATCCAACATACTTGGAGTGATCCCATTATATCAGTTAGAAGGAGAAGTCCTGAAACTACTTCTCTAAAGGGTGCATTCCAACCTGATAATAGTTTCTAGCATGCTTAGTGGGACTGTTACTTAGATAATTAAATTTATTTTTTGAGGATTTAGTTACTTTTTTATCAATAAAATTTTAACCCTAAAGGAGGTCTACTCCTACCTCCTTTAATTCCATGTAACATGAAAACATCTCTCAAGGTATGGGTGACCTATGGGAGAGATGAGTCTCTAGATTGAAGGGCTCCCTTGTACCACACCTAAAACTAACCATTAGTATACTTTATTTTAAATAAAGGATTAATACTAACCTAATATAGGTTATTAACCAATTTTATGAACTTGTACTATAAAAGGTGATTCAAAAAATTGATCTCAACACCCTAGGTTCTCTCGAACAAATGTGTTTCAATATGAAGGTAAGATGCCATGAATTTCTCAAGGTGGATAAACAAAAGGTCTGATAATAGACACTAGTAATCTTCCTTACACTTATATACACTCAAAAACAACTAACTACACTTAATGTGACCTGTTAGAAGGTAGACAACTTTCACAAAGCATGAGAGAGTGAGATAAACATAAGGAGATATAACTATCACTTACCATTCAAACATGAAATACTTAACACACTTAAAAAATATATTTAGAACTTAAAACTAGCTTTAAATATTTTATTGAAAAGGAAAATTAGTACTCAAACTAGTAGGGCTTCACCATACCAAATGTGGATTGTTTACAAATCCAAAAGTGGCTACTTATATAGAGAATTGAGAAGAGAGAGAGGGGTATAGTATAAGGGGACTTCCAAGTATCCAAAATGAGGTAAAATAATAAATTATTTATATAACATTCCTAAATATACTTCCAAATCCATGTGTCTCTCTTATGAAGATGTTCTAATCCTCCAAGTGGTGTAAGAGTTAAAACTTAGCTTGACACCTTGATGATCTTCTTGAAAACTACCCATCCTTTCATAATAAGAGTGATAAATGGACTTATAAATCATAAATTCACCATAATTAATTTATACCTCCTCATTTGACATTTATCATTCATTAATAAACTCTTATGACTTGATATTTCATCATTCATATGTCTAGGTATCTTGAAACTCCCCATTTCTCACGCCTAGCTTGGTCTTAGTGGCTCAAAAATTGAATTCATATTCTCCAAGTAACTATATCACTATTAATGGCCTAAAAATATATTATCATTCCTAAAAAAATACATCTTGGTTCTTAAAATAACTCTCAAGCCTCTATTTAGCTCCTCAAGCTCTCACTAGGCCTATTTTCTTTCTAGCCCTAAAAACATGTAAACCCACCTATGTAGAAATATGTATGGATTATATTGAGAAAATGAGAATATATTTGAGGACCTAGTATCCCATTACAACTTCATTTCAAATTTAATGTTCATATTTTATTTTATAACTTTATCTCTCCTTAATTAGGTCTCCTTCCCTAGAACCCTATTTTCCACTCTAGACCTCTCCCACATGTGTGAAATCACCTAAAACACATGATTAAATTTACCTATTATATCACCAACCTCCATGTCAATTTTGGGTCCTTAAAACCGTATGAAATTGTGAGAACCATGAAATGGCCTTGTCACCTAGTCTCATTTTAGGCCTATTTGAGACTATCTTGGAAAATGAGCTTTGTTTGACCACTTAAAAAATCTCCTATCCATATTTTTTAGATTTAAATGATGAAATTCCTCTCAAGTGACCTCCTCCAATGATTGTAAGTTACCTCTCAAAACCCCTATAAAACACCAAAAATCATGTGAAATAGTGCATTTATTATAGTTCATACAACTAAAAGTACAAAAAAATACTCATGGAGGATTTAATTAGTCTTAAACAACATATAAAAGGTTTTAGGAGAAAAAAAAGTCATTAAATTTGCTTTATAATTCCATTTCTCTTGACTGGTCACTACTAGGGTTTTAGGAGGGTTTAGAGTGCCTTAGGTTCTTAAGGATTGTTCATAAAGAATAGATCCTATTTCTATCTCCTAATTCCACAATATTTTAGCTATGGGATTCCTCCATAACCTCAAAACACCATTGGGTCCCATAAAAAACCTCATGAAATTTATGTGTGATAAGGTGCTCCTCAAGTTGTAAGTAAATCATTAGAGAGAGGTCTGAGCTCATAGCTTTTGTTCACGAAGGTAATGGATCTAATCCATAAAGTAATTCCAAAAGTTTGAATTGTGGGGAAAATTATATTTCTTATAAAAAACACCTATATCCATGAATTGGGTTCATTATCCTACCAAGGAAAAGAAGTTTGTTCTTTGTGATTTGTGTGTGTCTTACGCTAGTTAGGCCAGATAAGGCTTATCAGCATTTCAAATTTTGTCATTAGGTATGAGGGTTTTATGGATATCACAATATAAAAATTAAATATTTTAAATAGGTATTCTTTCCCTTATATCTCTTGTTCCTTAAAATCAAATAGCATCCTTCATTTGTCAAGGCAAATTTTCCTATTTATATAATGACTGTGTAGGTAGCATTTAAGTCTCTATTATGACCAGTCACTATAGTCATTAGGATTGAGGGTATAAATGAGGTCTTATATAATCATGAATCATATTAAAATATTATTCATTACTTTATGCATTTTCACATACCTTTACCCTTCTCTAATCAATCAAAAACTCTTGTAGAAGTAGGCAGACCTGTAGATGGTTATTATTGATTATATATGCAGGGTTTTGAACTTTATTTGGTCATTTTCCTTCATTTTTATTTAAATTATCATAACTTAAAATATTTTCATATGCATTCACCATCACCTAGGATAGGTTATAATGTTTCATATGCACTTTTCCCTCTCTTAAGACCTTCATACCAACCTACCTCTTCCTAGTAACCTGTAGATGCTTCTTGGGATGATCTGACTACATTATAAGGGTTTTAGGTCTCCAACCTAAGTTAATGAGAATAAAAATGATTTATTAAACTTGTTTTGATAATCCCAACTAGAGTCCAAACTCTTTTATACACCTTTAACATTTTCTTCAATTTAAAGTTGGACTGATCCCTCTAGCAGGCATGTAGGTGACCTTTAGGGTAGTTTAAGTGCATTATTTATTTTTAGGACTCTACTTTCATAAATTTTACATATAAATGAATTATTATATTGATGAAAATATATAACCATTTTAAATGTTCACACTCAATCCACTTATGACTTCACAACTTATAGTGATCAAGATTGCCTTCTCAATGTGGATGTAGGTGGCTATTTAGAGAAGAATTTAAGCATGAGGCTTATAAATTAGTCTTGAATTTTGTCATGATGCTTTGATAAATTAATATTCATAGGAGTTTTTCACCATATTATATATTTAATTATCTAATTCATCACATTCTCATACCCTTTCATCCAACAACATATGTCCTCTTTCTTTTGTCTACATATATCCAATTATAGGTGGTCATTTGGTGATTAGAGTGTTAAGTCCTGCACATTGAAATTCTAGAACTTGGTCATGATATCTTGAAATCATAAACCCCATGAAGGCTTATTCTTATTTTAATAAAAGATTTTCTAACCTTCAAAGTGTTTACAACCTTCCTTTTATCACTCTTGTATTCAAGCATGTGTATATATATTAGGGCTTGTGAACTCAGTTTCTTAACTATTTTTCAACTTACAACTAGTTAGATGATTTCATTGGTTTGTGACACTTCATGTTTTCACTGAGTTATGATTTAAACCTAAATTTTTTATTATTTTTGCTAGTTGGTTTAAGTCTAAAACAAGGACCTATATGTCTAAGGCTTGTAGGTCTTTATTTGCTTACAAAAGTTGCAAAGATAACTTCTTAAAATTTTAGACACATTGGTGTTTTATTAGCTTTTGTATTGGTGTATAACCCTTTCAATATCTTATAGAAAATTTTTCTAAACATCATTTCATCTTCAACTTGTATTTTCATCTATACAAATTATATATGTAAATCATCTTATGCAAGTTTTATGTGTTGACAGTTGGAGTCTCTCATTCACTCATACCTTATTGGTGATATTCAATGGAATTAGTAAGAGTTTACTGAGTATCAAAGAGTTTAATGTACATTTGAATGTTGTCAAGATACCTCCAACATAGATTTGGACTGCATGAGTGTCTACTTGTAGGCTTGCAGGTCTATGTATAACTGATACACTTTATGAATATTATTTGAGGGTATACTTGGATTTGTATCTTCATTATCCCATAATTTCAATGGTAAAATGGTATCCTAGAACCTTATACTATTATTTATCATTAATATTTGAGCCAAATTGGCAACCAAACATGTATAAGTTTGTTCATGTATTGGAAATGTTTCCAAACACTAAGATACTTGAAGACTATGGACAAGAATCACATATAAGTAGAATAACACATGAATTATATGAATTTTAGGTATATTCCATGAATTATGAAGCATTTAAAACCTCTTAAGATGATAAATATCTCAAATAATCAAAAATAGACTTGTAGTAGAATGATATGCCCACACACTCAAGACACTTTTCTTTTTACTAAAGATAATTCATGGGGATGAATAATCTAATTAAAATACCATGTAAATTACATATTTAACCTATGAAAATATCCCTCAAAACCATTCTTCTCCATTAAATTTTGAAGTGGAGAAATGGAAGCAAATTTATACCCTACTTGGATGGATAAGGCATAGTGACCTACTGTCAATCTTAAAAAAAATTCATAAATGAGGGGAATTAATATTAAAAATAATTATATTAATTTGAAACTTACTATGACCCCTAATAATGACCAAATTTTTAGCTCTTAACTCTCTCTCCTGGCCTTACCATCTACTTAGATTTTGCCTTTCTGAGCTTATGAAGGCAATGCTGGAGGAGATAGAATGTCTAAATCATTTTTATGACCTAAAACTTGATCAAAATCCTTAAACTTATCTTAGGAATCCCAAAGGACACTCTAAAACTATTTTAAACTTAAAAGTGATCTTCTAATGTCGTACAAGTGCCCAAAAGTGCTTGTAAAGTGTCATTTTGCTCATTTTAGGCATTAAACCTACAAGTTTGTTAGTCTTTAACCATTATTGAACATTATCTAACATCAAGTACATTTTGTAACCTTATTTAAACATTTTTATTTTAATATAGTGCATAAAACTCCTCTAAATAGGCTAAAATGTGACCAAAATGACAATTTTAGCACACAAGAACATGATAAATGATTAATACATGATATTTTGATAAAAGACATATTAATACAAATTTATAATTAATATAAACCATGTAAAACCTTTTATCATGTTTGAAAAAACCATGACTTTGTAAATGACCACTAGGACTAGACAAGTACACATTAGACCTAACCTTGGACAAGGTTAGACACGGACAAATATGACCACATGGAGAACATTTAGGACCATGAAAATACCACATACAAGTTTTTAAAACCTTGTGAAATTTTCAAATTAGAGGGGTTGACCAATTTTGATTTGGGGTCAAAGTTTGGTCAACAAATTAGTGATTCATAGGGGTAGCATGCATGTAATGCTAATGGATCAGTGGCCTTATCATCCCATTGGAAAATGGAATCACTCTTAAGATTCAATCTAAAACTAGTATGATTTATAAAGACTTAAAACTCATTCCAAACCACACAACAAGAAACAAACACACTATTCCCAAGGCATTTATGGAAAACTACACAACAAAGACTCAAAACAACACACCTACCCTATTATGTATAGACCTTAAAATATGTTTGAGGTGATTAAATAGTTCTCCTTGCTTCAACCAAGATCGAAAATAATTTTCTTAGAGTCATATCTACTCCATGAGAATAAATAACCATATGATGTATGTTTTTCAAATAAAACTTGCTTATGAAGGTGATAAAATGACTTACCATTCATGATACCTCTGTTAGTTACAAGTGCATTACTTGAAACTCCTTTGAATGGTCTTTTTAGCTCTCCTTGAGGTCTTCTTGACATTATGGCCTGATTGATATCTTTCATGGCCATTTTATGCTTTTTTATTTTCTTTTTTTGAGTCATGAAACTCTTATCAACTTTGCCTTCATTTATAGTAAGATGTGTTTGATATCTAGAGGCATCAGACCTACCTCCTTACTAGCCAAACATATCTGTAAGTGATTCAAGATCAAATTGAGATATATGCTACTTTTCAATCACATAATATTATACCTTGACTTGATTTCATTTATCTAAGGTTTCAATCTACTTGATAATGATTTCATGCCCTTATTTATGCTCATTAGGTTCACCATTAACTTCATCATCAAGCTTATATTTCATCTGAAGAAGAATAGGCCTACTTACTTATTTAAGCTCTTACACTATGGCATGATAATACTACCATAGATCATCACACTCTTCTTGACTATCAAATTTATGAACTTTTTCTTCTTGCATGGGTAAAAATGCATCATCTTATTGGCTATCATTATCTAACACATTTGGAAACTCATCATCATCATCCATATGCAGAAAGTAGTTACCCCATGTAGCTTATTGAAGGGGATCATCAATATTTACCTAGATAAAATCATCATCCTCTTCATGAATGATATATGTACCAATAATTATCTATTAAATATTCTTGTATGGATCAAACCCATGTTGATTATCTCCCAACTCATCAAGATAAAGGTCAACTATGCCACCAAGAGGTGTTATAGGTTCTTGATCACTAGGATAGTCTCCTTCATCACTGATGTTGTATTTCATGTTTGAATCATTAGTCACATATATGAAATTTATCTAAGGGTTTAGACTTTATATAGACCTTATCAACATAAATTATCTTAAATGACATGTAGGACCAATCTGAAGTCAAGTACCCTCTAATCCAGGTAGTGAATTCCATTGACAAGCAAAGGGCAAAGTGAGGTGGCACATTTATAACCACCATATATTGGGATATATAAAAATTAAGGAAAATAACTAAAATTTATCTAAAAACCTTTATTAATTCTAACCAACTTGGTAGTTTATCCATCCAAATGCAACAGCCCCTTGGAGTGTGACTCATACTTCAACTTTAGCTTATTTAACACTTATTTAGGTATGATAAATGTACTTTCTCCACTATAAATCAAGTAATTTTGAACAAATTGATATTAAATGATTATTTATAGATATAATGGAGGATTTTTATTTTTCCTTTTATATTTTATTGGCTGCCCATCCTTGATCTTCATTTCATTTGTCAAAACTGCCCCTTTTCACTAGGCTGGCTAGGTGATGCATTAAGCTTGAAGAGCTCATTTTGGATCAGGTCTCTTTGACCAGGTAAGTATAGTGTTTCCAAAATTGGGATAATTAAATTAACCTTCTTCATATTATCCACAATTTTCATAGGATATATTCCAACTTTATCATGCACTTTAGAAGCCATAATGCTACCACTAGCTTGTGTAATTTGATGCATAAGAGAAGGCATAGAAGGGGCTCTAACATTTTGAGTTTTTTAATTTACTTAAGATACAGGAGATGTATTTTTAATACATAATCCTTTAGGTGATTGATATTTCATATTTATACTACTACTTTCTCTTTGGACTTCCTCAATTGTTCTCTTCTTTGACCTTGTGTTTGTAACTATAGAGCTTGATCCAATGTTGAGATTTCCTTGGTAGTTGAATGCACATGAATTTTATTGATAGGAATTAATCAAAGAATAACTTGATTATTAATATCCTATAAATTTATCTCCTCTAATCTTCATCTCCTCTTGAGTCATGAAAGGTATTGTTCCTCATTGAGCCACATAGGCTTGATTGAATGCATCACTTGTGTAAGTGGAAGTCATGAGGCTGGTCCCATGAAGTTTTATCTCCATTATTTTTTACAAATATATTTTGGATAGGTAAAATTATAATTAAAATTATAATTTTGTCCATTATATTTCCTTACTTGAGTTATCTACCCTTATCCTTGATATTGACCTTGAAAAGGTTGTCTATGAGATTGATAAGAATGATAGGGATGATAAGGGCCTTGAAAATAGCTCAATTATTTTTTTTTGTTTTTTCCTCTTAATATTTTGAACCTCTTCACTAATATCCTTAATCATATCTTTTTCCTTTTGCTTACTTTATTTATTAGGGTTAGCTTTCTTGTGTTTGGGTGTAGGAATAGGAACAATGGTATGCATAAGAACTTTCACATAAGGAAATAAAGGAATGGGAGGTCTAGGGGATATCTTCCCATATTTAATAAGTAATTATCATAATCATTAGGTAAAGTATCCCCTCCCATTGATTGAATCATCATAGAGATATCAAAATTGAAGGCCTTGACGTAGTAAAGGAAAACATGATGGGAAGTAAGCCTTACCAAGAGTGGGATCATATCCCAAGTATTTAGTAATATTGTGTTAAAGTCTTGAATATAATCTTGATGTTCTCTCTTTATTTTAATTAGTTTCTTGGTCAAAGACAAGTGGTCAAATTTGTCTTCAAATCTACTTTTCAAAGCATCACCTAATTCATCCCAAGTAGTGATAGAGTTAGGATCCAAAGTGCCATACCAATCAAGTTCCTTTCCCTTTAAAGAGATATCCAATAATCTGATAAAAAATTCATCTTTGAAAATATTACGTATATTACAAAAATTGGAAATGTTTCTTATATTTTTAATAGTAGTGATAACTTCTCTCATGTATGAAGTCACACTTTTGAGAACTAACATAGGGATTATAATATAGTGATCAAGTGTTAAAGGAATATGGAAATTTAATGAAACAAAGGGTAGGTTCCTTGGGGATACCATCTTGAAATTTGGATCCAAGAAAATTCTTTTAATGGGTAAGTGATCAGTCAAATATTTTTTGGAGTATGAATGGGTATTAGAAAACCTCTTTGCTCTAAGAGAATAGTAAGTAAAATCTAAAAAACAAAATTAAATTCCTTTATTATAAGATATTATTTTTACCTTAGGCATTAAAATGAAGAACTAGTTTGCAACCAAGAGCCAATGAGTGTTGGACTTGCCAAATGTTACATGAAGGCAGCCTTATAACTTTAAATTTGCTAAGGTCAACATCTACCTTTGACAACTTATTGGACTATGAGTCCTCCCAAGTGTGTCAAAAATATTATCAATAAAATTTTAAATATAAAAGAGGTCTATTTCACCCCCCATCAATTTTATGTAACATGGAAACATCTCTCAAGTTGTGGGTGACCTATGGGAGAAATGAATCTCTAGATTGAAGGGCTAGCTCCCTTTCACCACACCTAAAACTAACCACTAATCTAGTTGATTTGAAAGAAAAGGGATAGAAGGAATTAAAATTAAACTAATAGAGGTTATTTATCAATTTTAACTCCACAAGACTACCATGAACTTTCACTATGAAAGTTGATTCACAAATTTGATCTTAACACCCAAGGTTTTCTTAACAAAAGTGTTTTAATGTGAAGGTAAGATGCCATGAATTTATTAAGGTGAATGAATAATAGGTATAATTATATACAATGGTACTCTTCCTTTCACATAAATACACAAAAAAACAACTAACTACACTTCATGTGACATGTTAAAAAGCAAATTACGTGCACAAATCATGAGAGAGTGATATGAACACAAGGAGAGATAAATATCACTTGCCATTCAACCATGAAATACTTTACACACTTAGACAAGAGATTGATAAATTAAAACTATATTTAAATCTTTTATTCAAAATCAAAATTAGTATTCAAACTAGTAAGGATTCACCATACTAGATGGGGATTGTTTACAAAGCCAAAAGTGGATACTTATATAAAGAATTGAGAAAAGAGAGGGGGGAATAGTATAAGGGGAATTAAAAGTGTCCACCATGATTTAAAATAATATATGTGTTATATAAAACTCCTAAATAGACTTCTAAACCCATGTGTCTTTCTTCTAAATATATTCCAATCCTCCAAGTGGTGTAAGAGTTAAAACTTAGCTTAACACCTTTATCATTTTCTTGAAAATTACCCTTCCTTACATAATAAGATTGAAAAAAAGACTTATAAATCATAAATTCACCATGAATTCATTACACCTCCTCATTTGGCATCTATCATGCATTAATAAAATCCTTTGACCTGATAATTCATCATTCATATGCCTAGGTGTCTTGAAAGTCCTCATTTCCCATGCCTAACTTGGTCTAAGTGGCTCAAAAATTGAGATTATCTTCTCTAATTCACTATATCTCCATGTATTTCCTTAAAATATCTTATCATACCTATAAAAATCTATTTTGGTTCCTAGAATAACTCTTAAGACTCTATTTTGCTCCTCAAGCTCTCATTGGGCCTATTTTCCTTGTAAACCTCCTTTTGTAGAATTATTTACAATTTTTTTTGTAAAAACGAGCACATATTTGAGGACCCAGTATCCCCTTATATCTTCATGTCAAATTTCGTTTTTAGATTCTGAGTGGAAGTCCCTTTTTCTGCCTTTATCTCTCCTTATTAGGCCTCCTTGCCTAGAACCCTATTTTTATATTACAAACTTCTCTCACACATGTGAAATCACCAAAAAAATATTTTATTCACTTTCCATAATATATATAAACCTCCATGTCAAATTTGAGGACCTGAAACCTTGTAGAAGTGTGAGAACCATGAAATAGCCTTGCCACCTAGTCTCATATTAGGCCTATTTGAGACTGCCTTCAAAAATGAGCATTTTTTTACCACTTCCAAAATTTATTGTGCATATTTTTTTAGATTTAAATGATTTAATACATATTATGTGACCTTATCCAATGTATGTAAGTTCCCCTTTATTCAAAACCCTTGTAAAACGTAAAAAATCATGTAAAATAATGCATTTATTACAATTTATAAAAATGCAAGTACAAAAAAAATACTCATGGAAGATATAATTGGAGTCTTAAACAACATTTAGGAGGATCCAGTAGAAAACTAGGTCATTAAATTTTCTTTATAAGTCCATTTATCTTTACTATTCACTACAAGGGTTTTATGAGGGTTTAGAGTGACTTAGGTTCTTAAGGATTATTCATAAATAATAGATCCTCTTTATCTCTCTTAATGACACAATATTTTATTTATGGGACCCATAAATCACATATAAACACAATTGGTTCCCATTCAAAACCTAGGTAGAGTTTTGAGTGTGAGATGGTGTTCCATAAGTTGTAAGCAGATCATTGTAGAGGGGTTTGAGATCTTAGCCTTTGTTCATGCAGGTAATGGATCTAATACAAAAAATGATGCCACATGTTTGAAATATGGGGACCTTGATAAATCCTCTAAAAAACCCCTAGATCCATGCATTGGTTTCATGATCCTACCAAGTAAGAGAAGGTTTTTCTTTGTGATCTATGTATGTCTTAGGCTCATTAGGCCTAGATAGGGCTTATCAAAATTCCATCTTCTATCATTGGGTCTAAGGATTTTATGGAGATAACACTATCACCATGAAATATTATAAATATCTATTCCTTCCCTTATATCATTTTTTCCTTCAAAGCAAACATCATCCTTCATTTTCTAAGGTAAACAACCTATATATATAATGACTATGTAGGCAGGGCTTAGGTCTCTATTGTGACTAGTCACTATAGTCATTAGGTTTGAGGGTATAAATGAGGTTGTATATCATCATGAACCATATTAAAAAATTATTCATTCCTTTATATCTTTTCATAGACCTTTCCCTTCTCTAATCAAGCAAAAACTCTCCTAAAATTAGGAAAACCTATAGATGTTTATTGTTGACTATATATGCAGGGTTTTGAAATTTATTTAGTCATTTTTATTCATGTTTATTTAACTTATCATGACTTCAAATAGTTTCATATGAATTCAACATCACCCAGGCTAGGTTCTAATGTTTCATATGCACTCTATCCTCTTTCTACACCTTCATACCAACCTACTTCTTCCTAACAACTTGTAGATGCTTCTTGGGATGATTAGACTGCATTTTAGGGGATTTAGCTCTCCACCCTAGTTCATTTATAATCTAAATGACTTATTACACTTATTTTGATAATCCTAATTACAATCATTATCAAAACAAGTAATTATTTATTTGTATGACTCTAATTTAAGTGCATTCTTCTTCTTCTAATGACTCTAATTTATAATCCCAATGACTCTAATGACTTATTCTTTCTTTCTTCAATTTGAATCTAGATCGATCCCTCTAGCAGGCCTATAGTTGACCTTTAGGGTAGTTTAAGTGCATTGTTTGTTTTTAGGACTCTAATTTAATAACTTTGACATCTCAATGACTTATTTTATTGATTATAATATATAACCATTTTAATATACACTCTTAATCCACTTATTACTTCATAACTTACAGTGCTCAAGTCTTCCTTCTAAAAGTGGTTGTAGGTGGTTATTTATAAAGAATTTGAACATCAGGCTTGGAAATTAGTCTTAAATTATTTCATGGTGATTTGATAAATTAAATCTAATAGGATATTATTTCACCATATTATAGATTTTTTTGGCTAAATCATGAAATTCTCAGGCCCCTACATCCAACATCGTACGCCCTCTTTCTCTTGTCTACACATATATAATTATAGGTGGCCATTTGGTGATTAGAGTGTTAATTCCTACACATTGACCTTCTAGAAAATGGTCATTATATTTTAAAATTTTAAAACTCATGAAGGCTTCTTTTTATTATAATATGATATTTTCTAACGTTCAAAGTGTTTACAACCCTCCTTTTCTCACTCTTGTACTTAGGTATGTGTATAGACATTAGGGCTTGTGAATTTATTTTCTTAACCATTTCTTGCCTTGAAACTGGTTAGATGATTTTAATGGTTTATGACACTTCATGTCTACACTAAGTTATGATTTAACCTTGAATTTATTCTTGTTTTTGTTAGTTAGTTTGAGTCCAAAATAAGGACCTATAGGTATAGGGCTTGTATGTCTCTATTTGCTTACACAAGGTGTAAAGATAATTTCTTAAGATTTTAGACACTTTAGTTTTGTATCATCTTTTATTTTATTGTATAACCCTTTTAATATCTTGTAAATGTTATTTATATACATCATGTCATCTTCAAATTATATTTTCATCCATACAGACTATATACATAAATCAACTTGTGCAAGTTTTGTGTTTTGACAATTAGAGTCTCTCATTCACTCATGCCTTTTTGGTGATCTTAAATGGAATAAATTAGATTTGAATTAGTATCAAATATTTCAAGGTACATTTCAATTTTTTCAAGACATCTCCAACATAGAATTGGACTCATGAATGTCTACTTGTAGGCTTGCAGGCCTATGTATGACTGATACACTTTATGACTATTATTTGAGGGTATACTTGGACTATTATCTTCATTATACCATAATTATAAAGGTAAAATGGTGTCTTGGGAAATTATACTATGATTTATCATTGATATTTGAGCCAAATTGGCAATCAAAGATGTAGAGGATTTTTCATGCATTGACAATGTTTTCAAAGACCAAGATAATTGAAGACTATGGAAAAGAACCACATATCAAGGGAATATAACATTAATTCTATTAAATTGAGTGATATTCTATGAATTATGAAGAATTTTTTAACCTCTAAATATGACAAATATCTCAGAAAAAGTAAAATAGACTTGTAGTGGAATGATATGCCCACATAGTCAAGACACTTTTCCTTTTTCTAAATACACTACATGAAATTGAATTAGAAAATTAAAATAACATGGAAAGGAGATATTTTTCCTATTAAAAAATACATCAAAACTATTCTTCTCCATCAAATTCTAAAGTGGAGAAACAAAAGTAAAATTAGACCTTGCTTGGATGGATAAGGCATAGTGGCATGCTATCACTCTTAGAGATTGTTCATAAATGAGGGGACATGAATAAACAAAATAATTCCAATAATTTTAATCTTTTTATGACCCCTAACAATTTCCAAAGTTTTATATCCTAACTCTCTCTCCTGGTCATATCATCCACTTAGATTTTTTCTTTCCAAGCTTATGAAGGTAATGATGGAAGAGAGAGAATTTTTGGAGCATCTTTATGACCTAAAACTTTATCCAAATCCTAAAACTGATCTTATCAATCCCAAGGGACATTTTGAAACCATTTTCAACTAAAAATTGATTTTCCAAGGTCGTACAAGTGCCCTAAATGCTTATAAAGTGGCATTTTGCTCATTTTAGGCATTTAACATGCAATTTCATTAGTATCTTACCATTCCTAAACATTATTTGACATAATTTACATTAGGTAAACTTCTTGAAATGTTTTAATTTTAATATAGTACATAAAACTCCTGCAAAAAGGCCAAAAGGTGACTAAAATGACAATTTTAGCACATAAGAACATATAAATGGTTAATACATGATATTATGACCTTAAAGATATATAAATACCCATTTGTAATGGCTCTAAACCATGTCAAACCTTTGATCATGTTTTAAAATACCAAGACTTTGTAAATTACCCAAGACTAGATAAGTACACATTAGACCTAACCTTGGACAAGGTTAGACAAGGACAACTATGACCACATGGAGAACATTTAGGACCATTTAAGGACATGAAAAGACCAAATACAAGTTTTGAAAACCCTATTAAAGTTTCAAATTATATGGGTTGACCAATTTTTACTTGGGGTCAAAATTTGGGAAACATATTTTATTGGCAGGTCATTTATTATACACTTAAATCCATCACTTATCGACTTCAGATGACTTCATAAGATACTAGTTCTAGAATAACACCTAGAAATCATGCTAAAATTAACCAATAGGTCATACTTTAAATGTAAATAAGCTGATTTTAATGATTTGACCTTTGATTCAACAAGAATAAAGAGGTGTTTTAGGACTAATCCATATCCTAGACCTTTTCTTGTTACCAATTCCCCTAAACATAGCCCAATACCACCTCAATCCTTTCATATGTTTATTCCTAAAAACCAAGATTTTGTGAGGTATTTAATGGGGGAAGTCCATTAAACCTTACCAAACATGATGGAATACGTGTATCTTCCCTTAAAAGTGTTCCCTTTTTCATTAGAGAAGATACAACTACCCCCATTAAACATATCAAATATGTTGCAAACATTTTCTTAATGCATCATGTTGTCCAGTAAAATGTGGCCATTAGATTTTTCACTACCTCCTTTAAGGGTAAGGTATTTTAATGGTACAGATGTTTAATTTTAAATTCCATTAGCACATGGGATGAGATTGGAGAGGATTTATGTAAGTAGTTTGAGGGAAAATCAAATCATCTATCCCTAGTTGATCAATTGAAAACCATCAAGAGGGCATCTCATGAATATATGTTTAATTTAAACTTCAGGTTTTATAGGACATGGGATAGGATCCCATAGTTGGTAATCCCTATGATTGAGTATTTTTTTAGATTATCTAAGAACATTTAATAGTGACATCTCAGTTAAGATACAATCCATGGGTGGTAGGACACTTTTAGATGCCTATAAAGTAACCATCAAGGTTTATAATATTTTTATCCAAGATAGAAAGACAAAACCAAGACCCCCCATGCTCATATTTCTTGAATTATAGCCTACACCATGTACCTAACCAACCTTGGCCCCTATTCCCATGCCTACAAGTTAGTTTGTTAGCCAAGCACTAGGTCTTCCTGGTGAGCTTCATGAGGTGAATAATTTAATTTATAATATTAGGAATGATTTATTTACCTTGAAGAGACAACAAGAATGAAACAACAAACCTTATTAACCATATAACAAGTCTTTTCAACCCAACAAGTAGTCCTTCCATGGAAATTCTCAAGGATAAGGTCTTATTACCCATGCTAGACATTATAACAACCATATTCCCCTTTATCCTAGAATTTTTGAAATCAATTGTGCCTTTTTAGAAAAACCTTCTCCAATATTATGAGTGGTGTTATCCTTACACTTAACCACATAATCAAACAACTTGTCCTAATGGTGATCTTAACCAAGCATTAATGGTGTAAAGTTTAGAACCTTCCCAATAGGTATAAGTTAAGTGCCACCTCAATGAGAAGCTTCTTTAGTTCAAGTATAAGTTGTTTTTATACTCCTAATTTATCAAGAGGGGGATTATTATGGAGTAAATCTGATACAATATCAAAACAAAGCTTCTACATCCATAACAGCCAACACAAGATCAAAAAAGAGGGTTATTGAGGTGGAACAAACAATTGATAAGGGTCCTAAAACATCTTAAAAATAATACCAATGGGTTATAAGGTTTTTTCTAGTCACAAACATTAAATAACCTCATCAAAAATATCCCACAAGAAAATAGGTTCCACATAATAAGCACCTGCAACACAAACAAATTCAAGATCTTATTACTACCCTTAAAATTCAGTCCAAGGTTGGTAGCACTTATTTAAATTTTATTCATAAAATGAAGAATACTAATTTGAACATTTAAATGTGGGAAAACTTGTATATTCCTAGATAAAAGGACTTGTTGTTGGTATCCTTATCTACTCTTAGCCTTACAAGTGAATCATCAAAAGAGACCAAGTATATCCTCACTAATACAACCCAACCTAAGGAATATAAATAAAATAAAAGTGATAAAACTCCACCCTTCTATATCTCCCTAACAATAATAAATCATTTGGTGCATAATATCATGATTGATAGTGGTGTAAGTAGTTATGTTATGCCAAAATAGATTGTTGATAAGCTAGGATTGGAGTATGAGACTTTCTATAAGGGAGTAATTCATATAAATGGTATAGCCATAAAGATAGTGGGAGTAATAAAAATATTGAGCCTCACCTTAGATTATTTATCCAACTTCTCAATCCCTTAAGATATCCTCATCATAGATATCCCACCTTACTTTACATTGCACCTACCCAGGGAATTTACTACCAATATTGGATGCTACTTATCATCTGATTGGTCCCATATGTTGTTTAGGACTAGGTATGGAACCAAACTCACTATCCAATATAATCCTATTACAAATAATCACATAGAACCTTATACACCAAATGTCTCTAGTGTTAAATACACCATCCTATACCCAAAAGATGTGGTAGATCGTGAACCAGCTACACTCCTTGAGGGTTTTCCTAAACTTATCCTCAATGAATGGGGTACTAAACACCATGACTATGATCCATATAAGCTAGTTAAGAAAACTAGTCTTAGCACTTATTACTTATATGAGGAAGATGTTGTAATTCCAATCCTTATCAAACATAGTGAGCATGATGATGGAGTGTGGAAAAAAAATTGATGGATCTAGAATCATGAATGGAGTAGGAGATAGTTTGATGTCAGTGTATCCTAATAAGGAGAAGTATTATTCTACCCTTAGGTTCTAATTTAGTTGTATAAACAACTCAAATGGGTATGAAGCCTTCATACATGGTCTCCAATGGGCTCAAAAGAGAGGAAAAAAGAATATGTAAGTCTTTGGGAATAGTGAATTTATTCTAAATTGGGTAAGAGGGTAAAATATAACTAATTTTTTTTTGAAGTCCCATAAACATATATTTTAGGATATTATAGAGGAATTTGAATCCTTTAATGTGCAAATAGTCCTAAGAAAGAGGAACAAACATGTTGATAGGTTAGATGTTATTAGTTCTCAGTTTGACATTCATGATGACATTAAAAGAAACAAAGTAAAACAATATATCAAGGTTATTATGATTCATTATATACCTAATAACACCACCAATTGGAAATTGTTTAACAGTGACCAACAAATATTCCATTTCATTCAATAAGAAGTTGAGTTTTCTATAAGAAATTAGAATAAAATATAGTAGGAATATGATGATTAGGTCATCTAATTAAAATAAAATAAGCTTCCAAAAGGTTTTATCACAATTAAAAACATGTTTAGTATTTATTATTAGATTAGAGGAGAAAATGTTAACATGAATATCAAGCATGAACAATATGAGAGAGTTTTCATCTTCAAGGAAAAACTTATCCATCTTGGTAAGGTATGTAATGAAGAATAAAAATATGATTTTTTTTAACTTTTTAAAGAATTTAAAGACACGTTTACAAGGAAGTATAATAATATTAAAGGATTTGGCCCTAATTTGGTATAACACACTATAGAGCTAAAATATAATATCAAACTAGTTAGACAAAGACAAAGGCCCATAAACCCAAAGATAGAGCCTCTCATGAAGAAGTAGTTGACTAAGTTGATTAAGGCTAGGATCATATTTCTAATCAAACATTCATCTTGGGTTGCAAACTTGGTCCTTGTGAGAAATAATAATGGAGAGATAAGGTTGTGTGTTGATTTTGGGGATCTAAATAGAGATCTATTGAAGGATAACTACCCATTTCCTTCCATGAAACAAATTTTGCAAATGGTGGTAGGTTTAGAATGTTTTTCTCTTCTTGGTGTCTATTCTGTCTAAAATTAGATATTGATTCAAGAAGAGGATCAGTTTAAGATAGCCTTCACCACAAATTAGGGGATCTATGATTATATAAAGATTCATTTTAAACTATCTAATGCTAGAGAAACCTTTTAGAGAGTCATAGATATGGAATTTCAAGGACTAATTAATGATATTGTGCTTATCTATCTTGATGATATTTTAGTTTCTTCAATGGATGCTAATGACCACTTGTCCTATCTTAATCAAGTATTTGAGAAGTATTGGAAATTTTGTGTCTCACTTAACCCCAAAAAATGCATATTTTTAGTTTATGAAGGAAAGATCCTAAGCTAGGTCTCCAAGAAAAGGGTTGCAATTGATTTGGAGAGGGTAGGTGGTATTCTTTCATTGTATTTGCCTAGTCATAAGAAGGGGATGCAAATTTATTTTGGGTATAATTAGCTTTTTTATGAGGTTCATGCCTAATATTTCTAACCTTTTGAAGCTAATAACCTCCATGTTAAAGAATAATATGGATTTTAGCTAGACCAAGGAAGGAAGGGACAACTTTGCAGTAATCAAATAGGCCATAGCTCAAGCCCCTACATTGGTAAACCCTAATTTTAGAAATTATTTCACTCTATATGATTTTTTAGGTATGGATACTACCTCATCCATTTTGGTATATTAGAATGAAGAAGGGTTAGATAAGATAAAATCCTTATTTATCCAAAGTTTTGAGGACTATGAGGTGAGATATACTTTTATAGAAAATCATGTTCTTACTATAATAAGAAGTCTTAATAAATTTATGCATTTAGTGTCAAATAATAATATCTATCTAATGGTCTCTCACCCAAGTGTCAAATAAATTATTTTGATTAAGGAATTTAATGAAAAGAGGGTAGGCTAGATTACAAGTGTGATGGAGCATGATGGGACATTAAAGTTACCAATATGGTAAGAGTTAAAGGCTTATGTGAATAATTATCTTCAGATTTTCAAGATGAAAAAATGTTGGTCCTAATGTTACAATAATACCAACAACTAGATACACCTACACTATCCAAGAGCTGGACAAAGGATATGATTATATTTTTACAAACTAGTGAGTGTGACAAAGGTATAGACAAATCCAAGAGAAGGTAATTTAGATTATAATATATTTATTATGTCTTAGTGGATGGAATTATGTTTAGAATGTTAATGGTTTTATATTAAGTTTTATTTTATACAAATTAGGTTGAGAAGGTTTTGTAAGATTTTCATGATGGAGTATCAGGTGGGCATTTTGCTCTAATAACTATAGATTTGAAGATAATGAGGTCAGACTATTATTATCCTAACTTGTTTAGGGATGCATATGCATGGGTGAATAAGTGTAAGGGTGTGAAATTTTCACTAGTAAATATAAATTTACAACCTTCCCTCTCCACCCCATCTATGTAGAACAACCTTTCATGTAACAGGGTTTATATTTCATAAACATGATTAACCCACCTTCAAGTGTAGGTCATAAGTGGGTCTTGATAGCCACTAATTACTTTATAAGGTGGGAAAAATTAGTGGTTCTTAAGGAAGTAAATGAGATAATGTGTTATAATTCTATGAATCCATAGTCACTAGGTTTGGAGTGCCTTCCACAATAATTTATAATAATTTAATGGCCTTTATTAACATTAAGATAATTGATTAGGTAGTTAAACATAGAATTTAATTGAGTACTTCATCTAACTACTATACCCAAGAAAATGGCTTGGTAGAATCCATGAATAAGAACCTAATAAGAATCATCAAAAATACTATGAAAGAGAATCAAAGGACATGGCATACAAATGTAAAGGTAGCCTTATGGGCTGATATAATCACTCCTAAAAGAATTATAAGTCGCTCCCCTTGCATGATTTTGTATGGTATGGAAGCAAGGTTGATCATATCACTTGAGATACTAGCCCTAGAGATCACACACCAACTAGAATTGATGGAAGAAGATTCCAATTCTATGAGATTTATAGATTTGACAGAGTTACAAGAAGTTTCAAATTAAGCTATGTACATAATGGAGATATACCAAGCTAGAAGGAAGAAGACATTTGATAGAGAAAAGATGATAGAGTCTTTCTTAAGGAGAACTTGGTGTTAAAATGGGATGAATATAGGGCCAAGGCTGGAAGACACACCAAATTTGGTGTTATATGGAGTGGCCCTTATGTTATGACCAGCTAAAAATCATCCAATGCCTTCCAACTATCTAAGTTATATGAAGAATAACTTTTAAGCATAGTTAATGGGATTCATTTAAAACACTATACTTAAAGATCATTTTTATAATTTTGTACATAAGTAGGTAGATAATTTTTCTTTCTCCAAGAGTTGTTAACATAGTGTTTAATAGTTTAGTTGTGTATTTACTTTCCCTAAGTTTGGAATCACACTTTTTGGTTGTTCTCCTTTCCTTGTTTTTTGTTTGAAGGTGAATTTTGGTGTTCTTGAAGATGGTATAGTAGGGTGTCTAATTCATAATGATCCCATTTATGACTATGTTCCTAACATACTTGATTACACATCTAGTCTTAGTGTTTAGATAGGCAAACATATTAGGGAAGTCAGTATAATATTGGATCTTCTAGCCACTTGTGGTCTTAGGACATCCACTTACTTTGGGAGAGTAATTTTTTACAAAAATCAATCTAATTCCCTTCCTTGCATACACCTCATTTTGACTAAGTGTGTTATAAAATAGGCATGCTTTATACCTTTGGTTTTCCAACTACCTTGAAGGATTTTTCCATTATTTATCATGAGTCATGGTTGGTGATTGAGTTTTTAGGTGATTCACCAATGCATAGTTTATGTCCTTAAGACTTGTTTGAGTATTATTTCATCTTATTAGGTCTCATTACATGCTTCAAGGAATTTAAATTGAGTTTATTGGTTCCTATATCAAGAGTAAAATCATGTCATTCTATAAATGAGAATAAGTTTATCCTAGAAGGTGTAGTTCATGAAAGAAAAAGAGGTAAAAAGAGTCTTTACAAGGCACAATCAAATCATGAACATATTCACACGAGTCTCAAAAATGCATGCAAAGGCATTAAAATATCATATTGTCATATCATTTGAGTCAATTAATTTTGTTAAAAAATACCCCTTCTAATGTCTTATAATACCAAATAACACCTCTACCACCTCAATTAATCCATACAATAAAAAGTCAAATGGTATTCAATAACTTGTTTTCCCTCTCTTTTGGCTATTATGGCCTTCATTCCCCCCTTCAACATGGACAGGTGTCTTAGCATCCAAAAACAATTTCATTTCAAGCTTTATTATGTATGTTTTAATGTCTTTTAATATTTTTTAGGTATTTTTAGTGTTTTAGAGACTCATTCATGGTTGAGGATCACTAATCTTAAGTGAAAAGGAAGAAAGAGATTTAAAAATAGAGATTTGACATGAGAAAAGTAGAGTTTTAGGATTTTTATTCAAATATCAGACTATATGGACACTTTCAAGTCAATTTAAAGCCATGGAAGGTCAACCACATAATTACCAACCATTTCAAGGCTTGGATAGAAGCTCCATGCTCAGAAGAGCTTCAACAAGACCAAAACTAACCTAGGAGCTCCATCACAGGCCTAAAGAGGTTATTTTATAGGACATGAAAAAATAGCTGAGAAGATGAATGGTAGATTATATCCATTGGAGAGATATAAGGATGTCTTGAATAACATTCCCCAAGTGTTAGGAGAAAGAAACAATTAGATAGAACTATGAATAATTGCTAAGAAGAAAAAGTAAACTTCAAAAGTCACCTATTGGGGCACGATTTTGGTGGATATTTTTTTCTATTACATCATGGAAAATGATGGTAATTGGGGGATGTGATGGATTATATTAATCCTAATTTATATGATTTATGTTTTATGGATAAGCCTCAAAACACATGTGTCCAAGCAAAACTTCATTAATGGCTCTAAAATTCTCATAAAACTAGTCTCGTGAAATCTATCTTATGATGATTTTGGGATTATTTCAATGGATGTATGAAATCAAAAGTTATCTAACATGATTAAAATTTATTTTTAAATAACATTATACTTTATATAAATCCCTATGATCTGCCCCATGTTTTTGAAGATGTTTCAAGCTTTAAAGGTCACTTATAGGTTTGTAGATCAAGTGAAGATCCTTGTGCATTTTTTAACTCTTTTTAAAGATTAATAGAGATTTATAAATCTATAAAAATTTATTTATTGTAATAAATACCAATTATAGAGGATGCATGATCTTGAAACTCCCAAATTATAGGTTTTCAATGGTTTTCCAAGATCAAGAAAGGAACATAGGCCTACATATCTAGGGACAAGGTTTTCAAATCATTTTTTAGTGTTATTCACTCAAAAAAGGGACTTTATTAATTATAATTGTTCTCTTATAACCCCTCATGTCCTTCATAGTGGGTAAAATATGCATTCTCTTTAACAAGCTTAGTTGTAGGGACATATAGAAGCTTGAGTCTTGAACACCCTCAAATAGGCCTGCAGGGTAATGATGGGGAATTATAATAAGGTGGAGAAGTGTTTCCTTGAGTTTAGAGCCTAAAAATAAGGCAAAACCTCTCATATTTCTTTCCATGTCACCCCAAAAAAAATTTAGACTCATGGAGGTTATCTCCAAATCATAATCAGTGATATTTCAATCAATCATGAAGATCTACATGTTTGCCAATTCAAAGTTGAAGGTTCATGATTTTTTTATCTAACACTTCACCTAAATGATGGTACTTAAATAAGAAAAAATAACTTATTTTCCACCCTCAAAAATCCTATAAGAATATATTTCAAGTCTATAATAACTTGAATTATCAAGTTTCAAGAATAGGTTCTAGTCTTGAGAATGTCACCCAGAGATCTATCTATCCAAAAGTGAAGTCTCAATTCATAATAGAATGCCCTTCACTCAGGTAAAGAGTTTTTAAAATAGGCCTAATAGTTTATTTCCAACTCATATTCCATTCAAAATTAAATAACATACTCATAAGGACCCTCTTTAAACCTCCAAGAATCTCTCAATATGGAGATAGTAATCACATAGGCTTGTAATATGAGAAGGTAGTACTGACACATTTAAAATATTTTTTGTGAGAAGAGACAGTTATGCCAATTTTTTTTCTTTCCTTTCTTGATCTTCTAGTTGCCTATATAGAGGTTTTGACTACATGGATGATAATTTCAAAATAGGGTAGTAGCTATGAATCCATTAATAATGTTCCTAGGTGAAATCTTAATCAAAGAAATGACTTCTACATGTTTTTAGGTTAAGTTAAGGGTTTTCAATACATTTATTGGCTCTCAAGAGGTGAATATGGAGTTGTAAAAAGAGATATATGTCTCATTTTTCATTCAAGTTTACTTGAATATGGTGAATTTTACTTAATTTCTCAAAACATAGGGCTCTAAGTGATGGTCTAAGCATAAAGGAATGCATAAGTATGCAAACATCAAGATGAAGTTCCAATTAGTCTTGAGCATCCTTTCTCAAGGAAAAGTGTCAATCAAAGGTTCTATGATTAAATTTTTTAAATGAATTATAATACCCTAATATATAGTTGGCATGTAAGTCCCTAAAACTCATGAACAAAGAATATTGTCTTATGATAATATCAATTGAGTAGGCATTCTAGCAATGAACAAGCTCATTCAAGATCAAGGCATATTTCAAAAATGTTTAAATGGTGAAGGTGTGAAATTTATTACCCAAATATAGGAAAACATGGAGAAACTTATCTCAGTCAAGATGATCCCAAATAGTTTGTGATATTTGAGCACTTCTCACACCATTACTCAAATGGTCTCCAAGAGCACAATTTGCTTGTTACAATCAAAAAATTAATGGTTATCCCTATTAGTACAAGGATTATCAGTTGGAAAGTATTTTTAAAACATGTTAGATGTGAATATAGTCTGAACCTAAGTCTCTAAATGTTAATCAAGTTCTAAGTCAAAGAAGAAAAGGTTAAAACCATTCACATGCATAAAGAGGAGGGGTAGAGTTTAGGAGAGTTGAACCACTTCTCAAGATCTCTTGAGGTATTTCAAAAGCTTGGAATGTGGTATAGAAAGGTGAAAATAAAGTTTCATGAGGTTCTATAGGGTTCAAGGTCCTTTAATCATGTGTTTATAATGGTCCTTAGCATTGTTTTAGATAACTTAGCATTGTTTAAGATAAATTAACATAGTTTAAGGTATTTATAATAAGAATAAGGAGAAATGTCTATGTTGTATCCTCTTTCTTTCATTGTAAAAATGAATTGATAATAATAGATAAGATGTGTGTGGAATAGTCAAATAAACCTTTAAAAGGGGTGGGAATGATAATGTAGTCTAAACCCAATCAAGAGTCTTGTTTGCTTAAACTAAGTTTGAAAAACCCTGACTCTCTACCTTGTAATTTGTCCAAGGAGATTTTCATAGTCAAGAGGGTCCATGAGGCCATGATAGATGATTTTGGAGTGAATTTTAGGTTGAACAAACCATTTGAACTTAGATATGAACTTTAAAGAAGCATTAAGCTTAGTTACAGGTAAAGAGTGGTAAGTTTCATCTAATAACAACTATGGATTAAACTAGAGTTAGGTTAACTAATTTATTTTTAAATAATCACTAAATCAATAACAAATTTCCCTTACTAAATTAAAAAACAAATGATCTTTAACTAAATGCATAAATAAATGAACTATTCATTAACCATCAGGTGGAAAAATTGATTCATTTAGTTATTGATCACTATATTGAGTAAAGATCCAATTTCACATGTAAATCATAGAATAGTATCATAAATACATAATTTATAAATCAGCCACTATCAAAGTAAATTTCACAACTCAAACAAGAATAAAAATAAACTTTTGTAACTTTAAATTTTGATCAAATAGTATAATTATACATTATTACATATATGAATATTAGTTTAAAATTTATACAATGTTCCAAAAAACATACAATTCTAACGAACTCATTAATATCAAAAAGTAATCATGAGTATAGTCTCTATCATTTGACTATTTTAGGGGATAGAGATCATCATCAAAGTTCTTTTCCACACCAGCCACAAAAAATAGATCCCTTGTACAATATCCCAACTAGGGAATGGCCCTCCTTTCATGGATGAGCAAGTAATGATAGTGTGAAAATCAAGAATGTCAACTAAAACTCATGTGTTATAAGATAACTATTACATGTATCATATCACAAATAAATCTTTTCTAACATGATATCATGTAAAATATGTAAACTAAATCAAACAAGTGAAATGATAATGTTTAAACCATAAATATTACTTTGGCCAAATTTTTCATATAGTTTCTAGATCTCTAGGATCAATCAATTCACACACACAACTCAATCAGATTACATCAATTCTACCTATTAGTGACACTAAGTAAGAATGTGAAGTCTATCTCACCTACTTATTTTAATGTCATTAATATCATATTTATACATACATAATTAATGCTAAGACCCACATATTTCAAATACATATATTTTCATACAAAATACCATAGCATGCATGAATACAAGGAAACCCTATAATCATATATAAATATATCATATGCATCATAAATAATACAGAAATAATTGACTATTCATATATCTAGTCATTTGATCAAAACAACTAACTATTCATAAGATATGAAGGACTAAAATACTTCAATATTTCTTTATTGAAGGTACGGTTCTACACACAACCCCTTACAACTATGTTAAACCATTACTTAGTACCTTACACGAGTATAGTAATTCTCATAAATTATACAAATAATAAAATCAACATCTCAATATAACTTTACTTATTATCCTCGTGAGTTTTAGATCACTTAGATGCTAATTATTCATGCATCTTGAATAAATATCTCTTCATACAAATTATTTACATCTTATTTCCAAT